>VWYE01011790.1:95823-228520 GCA_013398995.1 Alaudala cheleensis | reverse complement strand
CGCAGAGGGACAGGGTCCCTTCAGATGTCTCTCCAGGGCTAGGCAGAGGGGCAGGGTCACTCCAGATGTGTCCCCAGGGCTGGGCAGAGGGGCAGGATTGCTCCAGATGTGTCCCCAGGGCTGGGCGGAGGGACAGGGTCACTCCCAGACCTGCTGGGAATGTTGTCCCTGATGTCCCCAGGTCACCACAGCTGGGAGAGCTCCAATTGTCACAGGGAGGAGCTTGGGGGAAGTGCCTCTATTATCTCAGGTATTTATTTTGAAATTGTAATTTATACTGCCAGGCAAAGTTACAAAAGTTACAAAAATAACATGTGAATGAGCTCCCAGAGGCTTATAAATAAAAATTTCACAAAACACTCGTGCAAATTTAGCAGACTCTTCAAGCTTCCTCTTAAAAACTTCCAGCCCAGGCTATTTTTGCTGGAGGATTCTGAAGAAAACCTGTTTCAAACAAGCTCTGATGGAATTTCAAACAAAGCAAATGGATTATGGTGTGAGACATGGAGCCCTCTTGATTTACACCACCATTACTTGGTATTTGGGAAGAGTGAGCAACAGGCTAATTATAGTACAAGTGTTTGAGTGTTTGTCAGGGGCTTTATAACTGTTCAAATGTTCATGAAGTGTCTGCATGCCCTCTATTCTTGCTTTTAATTCTGCATATTAAACTTCAGAGCACTGCAAGCAATCATTAAAGTTGATTTTTTAATTTAATTTGCAGATTCATCTTTATAATAAATAATGAATTAATCTGCCCATGCAGGTGAGTAAATCTATGTGAATTCTTTTTGGTGCTCCCTATGCCAAAAGCAGTAATACATGATAGCAAAAATACATGCTGGGGTTGTATTTCTGTATTTTCTTCTCTTGATTCTTTTGGATGCAAACATTCTTTCAAATGTATTTGAAATATCTGTAAGCCTTATGTCTTTATTGATATCCCTGACTTGCTGCTTCCAATGCACAGAAACCATTCAATTATTGTGCATAACCTGTCAGTCTGGGAGACCACTTAATGTCATTAAACTCACTTAGCAAATTGAAGAACTGCCTATTAAATTGTCTTTATCCCTCTCTCTCTTTTGGTTGTCTCTCTTTTTATAATTACTATAAGTTTTACTTCATATAGATACTATTTATATTTATATTATTTATATTATTTATATTCATATTTATATTTATGTGACTATTCCTGGCTGAGGACAATAAAAGTGAAGCTGTGCACCTGCAGATTCTGGGACTGGAAAATGAAGCCCATGTTCCTTAGTCTCAAACATCTGCAAAGAAAAGTTGAGGTGCAAAATGTCATCTTAAGAACATCCCAAGCATTTGTGGAGCTGAATAAGGAGGCAGGTGGGTCCCAGCCACGTTTGTGCATTTATAAATGAATTTATCAATGAATTTATAAATGAATTTATCAATGAATTTATCAATGACTTTATCTTGGGCTCCCTCATCTCCCCTTTCCCCCAGGTCAGGGCTGCAGGAAAATGGGTCAGGCAGGTTCAGTTTGGTGCTCCATGACCAGAAGTTGTGGATTGAGGTTTGAACTCTGGCTCCACCTTTGTTTTTGGCTTTGGACAACCTCTGTGCTGGTTCTTCACCTGTTGGCTGTTATTTTTGTCCTTAGTTTATCAATGAATTTATCAATGACGCATTGCTGTATAAACATGAAGTGTTTAATTCAGGCAATTTTTCTGTGCTGCCTTTAATATAAGCCAATCAATAGAGGTATAATGGAAATTATGGGATCTTTGCTAATTAGTCTCCAATGGGTTTCTTTTTATTGTTGTTTTTGTGTTGTTTTGGGGTTTTTTGTTGGTTTTATTGTTTGTGGGGTTTGGTTTGGTTTTGTTGGTTTTGTAAGTTTTGGTTTTTTTGGGGTTTGTTTTTTTTTTTTTGGACAGTCTGGTGGGTGTTTTGTATGAACAGTGCTGGGATCTGAGAAATGGAGCTCTGGGATGGACACATAAAATTCCCATTATAATTCCAATGTGCAGGAACCTCTGGGAAATCTGTTCAAGTGTAGGTGAGTGCCCATCCTGTCCATTTGGGTGGTCAATTTTTCAGCCACAAGTCAAGCACTTTTCCCATAGAAAAGTGAACTCCAAGTTCCTGAGAATATTCCCAGAAATGACACTCTCAGAGATCGATGATGTGGTAAAATTTCCCTAGAAATCTCAAAATAGTCCTGTTCAGAAAACACTTGAGAGCTTGGCTTCTGCTAATGCAGTGGCCTGATTTTTGTCTTGCAGATGGTGACAGGCCCTTCCCCTGATGAATGGGGAGATTGATTGTGTGTTATAAATCTGCTCAGTGTTCCTGTGTGCCCACAGCAGGGATTTATTCTGGAGCAGGATAAAACCCTGCCTGCAGAGACACTGCGTGGCAGAGACAAACCAGTGCAGATAAGGAGCAGCTTTCTGGCCCTTCAAAGGGCTCTGCTGTGTCACAAGGGCTCAATATTTATTAACCATGAGCAGCAGGGGGATAAAAAGGAGTTCTGCTGTCTGCAAGTGCCTTGGTTCTGGAGCAGAGGAGGAAGCAGAGTGCTGAGGGCCAGAGGTTCTCTGTGAGCTGCACATTCCCAGACACCCAGAGCTGCTGCAGGCAGGAACCTCTGCTGGAACCTCCCAGCTCCCAGTGCACTGCAGGGGCTGTTTGAGCTGGGATGTCACACCCTGCTCTCCCAATTCCAGCTTTTCCAGGCAGAAATCACGTGGTTTCTGCTCTGCTTTCTGTGCTCTGCAAAAGGAAACTCGTGGGGAGGTCACCAAATGCAGGCTCTGTCCCAGTGGGATTCGTGCCCTTCCTGCAGCTGGGCAGCCCTGGCTTGGTTCAGTTCAGGAAACTTCCAGGGATGGGGATTCCACCTCCTGTCAGTGTGGGTCACTCTGGTGCTGCACTGCTCCCTAATGGGAAGTTCAGGCCCTGAATAAATGAGATTATGGGGTAAGAAACACTCAAAAGGGTTGTGGTTCACCTTTAGGGGTCCCATTGGGAATGGAAGTGCAGGAAGGAATGAGCTGGGCAGCCTGGAAATCGTTTGAACATTTTTAACACCACAAAATAAATCTATTATGGCAGTGCCTATATTTAATAAACCTCTCACATTTTAACCAAGGGGATAAGACCAAGAAAGTTTCCTTACAAATGCCTTTTAAAAATGCTGTTATTTGGTTATTCAGTTTAAACATGATGAATTTTTGGTGTGGGAAATCATGCTTTCATCCTGAACTCCCTGTTTCCATGCGTGGTTTAAATCTCTTTGCATGGTTTGGGGGTAGCTGTGAGCAGGGAGCACTGTCAGCCTGCAAATTCTGATGGCCATGCCATNGCCATGGCCATGGGATTGAGTCCAGGACAAGCCAGTTTGGGAAGGCTGGACAAAATCTCATTGGCATTCATTTCTTTGGTGTCTCTCAATTCACTCTGAGCTTTTCCACATAGGGATACAAAGGGTAGAGACTGAATCTCTGGTGAAAACAAATAATCCTCCTCCAGGCCCTCCAGCTTTTCTGTTGTGAGCAGAACATCACCCACAAACGGAAAGGTTACATCTGTGATTAATGGCAAATAAAGAGACCAGATTCAGCTTTCTAATGCAATCAAAGGCAATATTTCCTAGTGAAAATATTTCCATTTCTCCATGCATGGATGCAGAGTTTTCTCCAATGGAGATGAGTTTAATTTATTTTCAGACTGCAACAAGCAAAATCAGTTTCCAAACCATGGAAGCATTGTGGAAGCTCCTGAAAGGAAGAACTAAAATAACCTTGATTTATTTCGGATCTGTGATTATGCACTTTTTTTCTTTTTAGAGTTTTTGTAAAGAATGGAAACACCTTGTGGGGGGAATTTTTGGGGGATTTCTTTGGTTTGTGCTTTCTAGTGTTCAGCCACCACATAACTAGATTATTCTTATTAATGCTTGTGCTAAGACTGTTCCAGCATCTCTGGAAGCTTTTGAGCTTCTAGGAGTTGGCTCTGCTGGAGATTGCCAGAAATTCTGGGCTTTGGTTGCTGTTTCCCACTGTCTTCCTGTATTTCTGATGCTGTTGAGTGAATGTTTGCTTTACACTGATGTCATTCCCAACATAAATGTGATTTATACTCTATTTATGCCTCTGCACTGGAGCTGTGAATGGCTGATTGCCCATGAATTTCAAACACTACTGGCTGATTGGGGATGAACTGAGACTGGCCAGGAGGAGGATTCTGTTCTAATTCCATCTGTCTGCAGGAGATGGGTCTGGTTTTAGGTGGAGCTGTGCCTCCTTCCACACCAGGCACTGATTCATAAATGCTTTCTAAAAACACACAAGTGCTTTTTTAGTGAACCACAGAGCCCTTCTTAGACATTTAGCCACCCACCAACCACGTGAAAGTTCTCACAGGGCACTGTCTGTGCTTACACTTTTAAAATATTAATTGAAATCTGTGTCTTGTAATTACCAGAAAACATGAGGGGCTTTGTGTCCTGAAAAGAAAGTCTGAGGGAATGTGTAATCCTGAGGAACTTCACTTTTCCTGGTCACAAGTCCCAAGTTTTAGGTACTTAGGGAATTTATTAATGTTNGCCCACAGCAGGGATTTATTCTGGACCAGGATAAAACACTGCCTGCAGAGACACTGCGTGGCAGAGACAAACCAGTGCAGATAAGGAGCAGCTTTCTGGCCCTTCAAAGGGCTCTGCTGTGTCACAAGGGCTCAATATTTATAAACCATGAGCAGCAGGGGGATAAAAAGGAGTTTTGCTGTCTGCAAGTGCCTTGGTTCTGGAGCAGGGGAGGAAGCAGAGTGCTGGGGGCCAGAGGTTCTGTGTGAGCTGCACATTCCCTGACACCCAGAGCTGCTGCAGGCAGGAACCTCTGCTGGAACCTCCCAGCTCCCAGTGCACTGCAGGGGCTGTTTGAGCTGGGATGTCACACCCTGCTCTCCCAATTCCAGCTTTTCCAGGCAGAAATCACGTGGTTTCTGCTCTGCTTTCTGTGCTCTGCAGAAGGAAACTCGTGGGGAGGTCACCAAATGCAGGCTCTGTCCCAGTGGGATTCGTGCCCTTCCTGCAGCTGGGCAGCCCTGGCTTGGTTCAGTTCAGGAAACTTCCAGGGATGGGGATTCCACCTCCTGTCAGTGTGGGTCACTCTGGTGCTGCACTGCTCCCTAATGGGAAGTTCAGGCCCTGAATAAATGAGATTATGGGGTAAGAAACACTCAAAAGGGTTGTGGTTCACCTTTAGGGGTCCCATTGGGAATGGAAGTGCAGGAAGGAATGAGCTGGGCAGCCTGGAAATCGTTTGAACATTTTTAACACCACAAAATAAATCTATTATGGCAGTGCCTATATTTAATAAACCTCTCACATTTTAACCAAGGGGATAAGACCAAGAAAGTTTCCTTACAAATGCCTTTTAAAAATGCTGTTATTTGGTTATTCAGTTTAAACATGAAAAGATGAATTTTTGGTGTGGGGAATCACGTTTTCATTCTGAACTCCCTGTTTCCATGTGTGGTTTAAATCTCTTTGCATGGTTTGGGTGTGGCTGTGAGCAGGGAGCACTGTCAGCCTGCAAATTCTGATGGCCATGGCCATGGGATTGAGTCCAGGACAAGCCAGTTTGGGAAGGCTGGACAAAATCTCATTGGCATTCATTTCTTTGGTGTCTCTCAATTCACTCTGAGCTTTTCCACATAGGGATACAAAGGGTAGAGACTGAATCTCTGGTGAAAACAAATAATCCTCCTTCCAGCCCCTCCAGCTTTTCTGTTGTGAGCAGAACATCACCCACAAACTGAAGGGTTACATCTGTGATTAATGGCAAATAAAGAGACCAGATTCAGCTTTCTAATGCAATCAAAGGCAATATTTCCTAGTGAAAATATTTCCATTTCTCCATGCATGGATGCAGAGTTTTCTCCAATGGAGATGAGTTTAATTTATTTTCAGACTGCAACAAGCAAAATCAGTTTCCAAACCATGGAAGCATTGTGGAAGCTCCTGAAAGGAAGAACTAAAATAACCTTGATTTATTTCGGATCTGTGATTATGCACTTTTTTTCTTTTTAGAGTTTTTGTAAAGAATGGAAACACCTTGTGGGGGGAATTTTTGGGGGATTTCTTTGGTTTGTGCTTTCTAGTGTTCAGCCACCACATAACTAGATTATTCTTATTAATGCTTGTGCTAAGACTGTTCCAGCATCTCTGGAAGCTTTTGAGCTTCTAGGAGTTGGCTCTGCTGGAGATTGCCAGAAATTCTGGGCTTTGGTTGCTGTTTCCCACTGTCTTCCTGTATTTCTGATGCTGTTGAGTGAATGTTTGCTTTACACTGATGTCATTCCCAACATAAATGTGATTTATACTCTATTTATGCCTCTGCACTGGAGCTGTGAAGGTGGGTGACTGGCCATGAATTTCAAACACTACTGGCTGATTGGGGATGAACTGAGACTGGCCAGGAGGAGGATTCTGTTCTAATTCCATCTGTCTGCAGGAGATGGGTCTGGTTTTAGGGGGAGCTGTGCCTCCTTCCACACCAGGCACTGATACATAAATACTTTCTAAAAATACACAAGTGCTTTTTTAGTGAACCACAGAGCCCTTCTTTGCCATTTAGCCACCCACCAACCACATGAAAGGTCTCACAGGCCACTGTCTGTGCTTACACTTTTAAAATATTAATTGAAATCTGTGTCTTGTAATTACCAGAAAACATGAGGGGCTTTGTGTCCTGAAAAGAAAGTCTGAGGGAATGTGTAATCCTGAGGAACTTCACTTTTCCTGGTCACAAGTCCCAAGTTTTAGGTACTTAGGGAATTTATTAATGTTTGGTAACTGTGTTTTGTGAAGGAAGAAGAGAGATTTTCATGTTCAAGGTAAGGGAAACCAAATTCTGTTCTGCCCCTCTGTATTGAAGGAAGGTGGTGGAAATGGGAGCATCCCACTGGTTTTCATTGGCAGGGGGCCAGGGGCAGGAGGAAAGGAAATTATTTAGATCCTGGAGAGACTTGGAGGAGCTGAAACTTGCATTTGGCTTTGACTGAGTTCAGCAAGGAGAAACTGAGTTGTTTTCACAATCACCTTCGAGTTTTTAGGGATGAAAAGCTGCTTCTGCCCCCTCTCTACTTCCCTTCATTAAGAAGTTTTTGAAAAACTTTTCATCCTGAAAATTGCCAGATAGTCCTTGCCTCAGGAAATCCAACATATCCTGTGTGTGTATGTGGGCAATGTATGTCACATATATACAAACATACCCATTATTTCTGGGTGATATATTCAGAATTAATCCTTTAGGGAATGCTGTGGACCTTACAGGAGAGGTCACTGATTTATGGTGTATTTCAGACTCTTCTGAGATGGTTTTAGTAGGAAGGAACAGTGGCTGATTGCATTTCCTGTGCAATATTCCACACAAATCCTGAGTTCAGCTTCAGGGAATTCTGGAGCTCAGTAATCCACGGGAAATAAAAGAAAAAAACCCAAAAATTCAGTGTTAGGAGTCACTCTCCTTTGTGCCTGCAGTGGTCACAGAAAGGTTTCCTTGGAGGAGGAGCAGTGCAGGGAAGGGTTCAGAGCCTTTCCCCTTCATTAATGTGATTCTCAGGCTGTTCCTGAGCTGTGCTCAGAGTTTCTTACCTCAGCACCTGGAGAAGTTCTGCTGGTGCCACTGAAGAGTTCCTCTGGTTTCTGAGGGAAAAGAATGAGTGATGCTCATTTGGGGGATGCTGAGAAACACCCTGGGAAGAGGAAATGTGTAATTTTCATTGGCTAGATCCTTAATTCCCAGAGAATGGGAATCTTTGTACATGTTTTATTTAGTGTAGAACTGTGTGTGTGTTCCTCTGTATGGCTTTATGTCCCTCAGAGGGATGTGAGCTGGTCTCATTCCCATTACAGAAATAAATAAATGCAGTCATTCTCCCATTAGTTTTTCACTCAGGGCCTCCAGTTTTTATATTTAATTTTCTTCCTAAGCTCAGCACACAGGAGAAGAAGCAAATATTCCATGTATGAATTTATGATTGCAGGTAAGTGATGATAGATAATGGATATAATATTTCATCATTTGCCTACCCCAACTTCTCCCACTCATTTTTCACACACCTAATTATGATTCCTAATTGTGTTCTCCCTCCTGCCCCATTTCCACATGGAATTATGAAACCTGTGGCAGTGCAGAGTGGGTTTAATGGTGCTTTTGCAGAGGTGTGAGTTGGGTATCACTCAGGGGTGGTTTTAGGAGCAATCTGGTGCTGTGTTGATGCCCTGGGGCTGATCCTGAGCTCCCTTTTCACTTCACTGAACCACTTCCCTTGGCTTTTCCTCCAGCCAAAGGNTCTTTGTACATGTTTTATTTAGTGTAGAACTGTGTGTGTGTTCCTCTGGATGGCTTTATGTCCATCAGAGGGATGTGAGCTGGTCTCATTCCCATTACAGAAATAAATAAATGCTGTCATTCTCCCATTAGTTTTTCACTCAGGGCCTCCAGTTTTTATATTTAATTTTCTTCCTAAGCTCAGCACACAGGAGAAGAAGCAAATATTCCATGTATGAATTTATGATTGCAGGTAAGTGATGATAGATAATAGATATAATATTTCATAATTTGCCTACCCTGACTTCTCCCACTCATTTTTCACACACCTGATGATGATTCCTAATTGCGTTTTCCCTCCTGCCCCATTTCCACATGGAATTATGAAACCTGTGGCAGTGCAGAGTGGGTTTGATGGTGCTTTTGCAGAGGTGTGAGTTGGGTATCACTCAGGGGTGGTTTTAGGAGCAATCTGGTGCTGTGTTGATGCCCTGGGGCTGATCCTGGCACGGCTGTGGGGATCAGAGCACTCCTGAGCTCCCTTTTCACTTCACTGAACCACTTCCCTTGGCTTTTCCTTATCCAAAGGGTGCTGGGCACAGGAGCTGGCTTCCAGCCTGGCTCTTCCTGACTCATGAAATCACATGGCAGGCAGTAGGTGCAGCCTTGTCTTGCTCACATCTCAAAGAGAAGCTGTAAAAATTGAAGTCCTGCCCAGTAATTTAATCCCACTTCNAGGGTGCTCAGAGCAGCTGTGGCTGCCCCTGGATCCCTGGCAGTGCCCAAGGCCAGGCTGGACATTGGGGCTGGGAGCAGCCTGGGACAGTGGGAGGTGTCCCTGCCATGGCAGGGGTGGCACTGGGTGAGCTTTGAGGTCTCTTCCAACCCAAACCAGTCAGAAGTTGTCTCTGAAGTGAGCAGATGTTGCAGATGTTGCAGATGTTGCAGAAAGAAGCTGCTGTGGGAAAGTGGAACATGCCAGGTGTCTTAATGACCTTCACAGTCACTAATTGCTGTCCAGATCCACGTTTGTTGTCTGAGAGGTGGATCAGTTTCAAAGAAGCAAATGTACTGAAATGGCCTCAGTTACAAGAATTGAAACCTTGGCTGGTTTTAATTTCTCTGAAAAGCAGAGAGAATATTATTCTAAAAATATTACTGTGGGTCTGAGTGCAGTTTGCTCTGCTTGGTGGATCAGTCTGCTTGGGACAGGTTCTTAGCTCTGGGAATTTTTTTTTCTCATTAGATATTTATTTTCTATAAACCAAATCTTTAAGATGTGATCAGCTAAAATCAGGCTGCCTTTCTAATAAATGATTCTATGTGCTTCTAATTCTTTTAACTGACAGAGGAATGAGCAGGAGATCCTTGTAACACAGAAAATATTGGATTTGTTTGCAAATTGATGGGTATTTTAATATTTGTAAAATCTGACTTGATTCAACCTAATATCTGCAAAAGTACTCAAGTTTAACTGGACTTACCAAAACAATTTTAATTTTTTTTAAACTGAATTTGATTCCAGAAACTTGCAGATATTTTGAGTGAGAAAGTGAAATCTGTCCACCCTAAAAATTAAGGTAAAAGCCAAGATGCCTTCCTAACCAAGCCAACCATTTTTATGAGGAAAGTTATTTTATACAACCTCTGAATGTGATCCCTGGTGGGGAAAGGTGCTGTAGCTGCCACAGGATTGATGAAAAGGAAGCACTCTGGATTATGTCAGGTCTCTGTAGTTTCATAAGTGCAGGGTCTAAACCTTGAACCACTTTAACTCTGATTATTTCACCCCTTTAAAATTCCTTTTCCCCTAATTATTACTTGGCCCTGAAGAAGCAACAGGAGGAAACCTGGCAGCCAGAACAAAATATTTATCTTTAATTTTTCATGAGGCTGTTTGTGACAGAGGAATAAATGTGTTTGTGCCATTCAAAAGGCAGCTGCAGGTGGCACTCAGGGACATGAGCTGGTGAGGACTTGGCACTGCTGGGTGTGACTGATGCTCTCAGAGCTCTTCTCCAACCTCAACGATTCTCTGATCACACATTGGTGCTTACAAGGGCTTTAAGGGAGAGGAAAAGGAACCAAGGTGTTTGCAATGTTTCATTAGTGCTTCTTGAGGATGGTGGTGCCACTAAAAGCATCTCAAGAACCTCAGGCATCAACTCCATCAGCACTTTGGAGGGCATAGATTTGGCAAATACCTTCATTTTCAGCTTACATATCCTTTACAGCAGATGCATTAAGGAACATTGAAGGAAAAGCTGATAAAAATTCCAAAACCCCTTTTCAACAGAATTAAACTTCAGAGGAAAGTGTGAGTTTCAGCTGTTCTCAGGATTAAGGTTCTTTTTGAACTTTTGGAGGGGAAGATTGTTTTCCCCGTTGTTTTTGCAGCTCTGAGAAGGAATCTGAGCCACTTTAAGGCTTGGTTTTGGCAGCATTTTGCATTTTTCTTTTGGAAGTACTGTCTTTGGGAATAGTCTCTTCCCATCAGTGAACTCCTCTGTGGCTGCTCCTCCTCAGCTTTTCAGGGCTGAAAGGTGATAAAATATTTCCAAGTGGCTCATGTCCAAATGATCTGAGTTCAGCTGTGGTGAATTTGACCAAAGATGACACCAAAAATCTCATGAGAGGTTTCATTTAAAATTCTTACTCGTTCTTATAAATTTCTTGAAGTGGAGAAATGTAGAAGATGGGTAGAAATTGTTTCACAGGTCCTTGTGCTACAGCCATAAATTCACTTTTGTGGGTGATTCAGGGCTCTTTCCAGTGAAATACATAAATTAACTTCAGGATAACATAAGAAGATAGGACAATACCAGACAGCATCCATGTGTCCTGACCATGTCTGGGAATTGTTCTCCTCATGAACCAGACTGATTTCTGTGCCAAGAGGAAAAGCAATCAGAGAATCTGTGGTAAAATCTCGGGTTGTACTTGCAGGGGAAGAAGTGCACTGAGAAATGCCTTGTTCTATTGGAAAATGTAAACATTAGCACCAAAACCTGCTGCAGTGCTTTGCTGCTGTTTGGTGCACGAGGTGTGGTGTTTGGGGAATTCATTGCCCTGCTCTGGATTTCAAAGTCTCCTTAAAACCCTGGGTATAAAACATGTGTGAAAAAAGAAATATTTCTGAGTGGTGTAAAGTGTCCTTAATAACTGCAGGATGCATTCAGGGAGACAGGAGGGCTTTCAGTGGAAGATAAAGTGCCTTTTCAGACACTTTATCCATTTGTTTTTATCTTCTACTGCATATACTGTTTATTATTTTGCTTCAAAAAAGAAGTTGGTCTCATCTGTGCACTTATTCTTGCAGCTCTGGGGAGGAGCTGGGAGGGGAGTTCAGGGTGAAAGCTTTTCTAGAGCAGCTTGGGCTGAGCTCAGAAAGGGATTGCTGGGACTGACAATTCCTGTCCTCCCCTTCCTGTGTCTGTGTATTTCTCTGAAGTTATTTTGGTATTTCTCTGTTCATACAACTGACATTAATGTCACTGTCCCCACAGAGGTTTGTTTTGAGGCAAAGTTGAGCAGAATTTTAGTCGTGGAAAGCAATCTGAAAACAGAGCGCTCTGAAGTGCAAGAAATTAAGTTAAGCTTGGCCTAGAAACAAGTTTATTATATATAAACAGTAAACTGAAACTAGGCAGGAAATTATCCAGGGGAGAAAAAGCTTCTAAATAAACAATTCGTGCACCTCTCACAGGTTTGTACTTGAACATTATCACATTTAATGTGCACCATGGGGCACGGGGAGCTCAGTCCAGTATTCCCCAGCTCTGCTGCCTCTGTTTGCTGCCTGCAGCTCTCTGTGAGTGCTCTGTGCTGTGAGGGGCTGGTGGAACTGAGGGGATGATGTGAAGTTTGCAGCCCTGCAGAGGAGAGGAGCTGAGGGCACGTTGTTCCTGCACAGACCAAGTGTGTCAATGAGCCCTTCCCTGCAGGAGCCCCTGTGCTGTCCCAGGGGCTCTGGTGACACTGGGAATTCCCGCTCCATTGTTCTGAGCTCTCTGAGCTTAAAAGTGCTCAGGAATGAAGGATGATACGTTCCCAAAGCTCCTTTTCTCCACATAAAATCATAAAAATTGGAAAAAGCCCCAAGGCCATTGAGTCCAGGCTGTGCCTGATGTCCCCAGCCCAGAGCTCTGAGTGCCACATGCAGGAATTCCTTGGACACTCCAGGGATGGGCACTGCAAACCTCCCTGGGCAGTTCCAAGGCCTGAGCTCCCTTTCCATGGGGAAATTCCTGCTGCTGTCCCAGCCTGGGGCTGTTCCCTCTCCTCCTGTCCCTGTTCCCTGGATTAGATCCCAAATCCCCCCTGGCTGTCCCCTGCTGTCAGGGAGTTGTGCAGAGCCACAGGGTCCCCCCTGAGCCTCCTTTGCTCCAGGCTGAGCCCATTTCCCAGCTCCAAGTGTGAAATCTGTCCATTTTTAGGTGTAGCCCCTGAGGGGCTTCATCTGCCCTAAATGTGCTTTCAATAAATAGAATGGTTTTTTCTCCCCTAATTTTGTCTGGCCTCTGTTTTTAGGTGGCCCAAAAGGCATCAGCTCAGCCTCTCGTGGGCCTCACATCATTTCATCCTTCCACTTTGCAGCTATTGCTCTAAATCCAGAATATTTACAGACTGAGACTCCCAGAGAAACTGTGTGGCAGAAAATGTCTTGTTGACAGATCTACATCAGCCAGGCATGGCTTTTGTAGATAAAACATTCAATGTTTGATGTTTGTGCTGATTGCAGTCACTGTATTTTATAAATGCTATCCTTGCTCTCCCCCAGTGAATCAGCAGGGATAAATCATCTCACTCCTGCAGGGCTTTGGGCTCCCCTCCTTGTCAGAGATTTCCCTTCCCCAGAGCCCTCCAGTGCCATTTCCTTCCTGGGCACCCCGGGCTGTGGCTGGGAGTGAGAGGAGCAGAAATCAGAGCCCTGGCTTTGCCCCCAGGGAAATCCTTTGGGATCATTCCAGTGGGCCACAGGAAAGGTGGAAATGCATTTCTCTGCACATATTTAGGGAGCTAATTACAGAATGCTCTCATTTATCCAGGAGTGCACTGGAAGGGGCTTTAGGCAGTCACCAAATTCCATCAGGTGTTTATGAAGCCCCATTCTAGAGCAGCAAACTGCCCCACAGGCTGCTGCTCTCATTCCTTCTTTAAAAACACTGCATTTCCTGGCTGATACAGGAAATCACCAGTATCATTGTAATTGTGATACATCATCACCAGCAAATACTGAGAATTTTTAATTATTGGCAAGAAATACCTCAGGCGAATCTCTTACAAAAGAATGGAATCAGGTATGTGGTTCCCTTTTAGCTGCTTTCTTGGAACTGACCCAAGGTCTTTGTTTTACAGGAGGATTTTCCCTTTTTCCATGAGAAAGGATTCTTTGGTAATGCCCTGAGAGGATGTAAAAT
This sequence comes from Alaudala cheleensis, assembly GCA_013398995.1. NCBI lineage: Eukaryota > Metazoa > Chordata > Aves > Passeriformes > Alaudidae > Alaudala > Alaudala cheleensis. Next base: position 214,785 of record VWYE01011790.1, on the reverse strand, counting down.
TTATAGAAGAAAATTCCTTTTTTGAAAGATTTATACAATAAATGTGTAAAATATGTCTGTGTAAGTGGATGTACATCATGGAAATAATCAGGGAAAACTTAAATAAAGTCCCAGTCCTGGTCAGGAATGTGTGGAAGCAGTTGTGCTGCTGTTCCCACTTTTAATAGGAGCCATGCCCAGAGCAACACAAATCCTGTCCCTGGGTTACCTCAGGACTTGTTGAAATCCACAACTTCTCCAGAGATGGTGACAATGCTTTATCTGAAGTCCTGTTTGTGTCCTGAACTTTGCTCATTTTTGGCTGCTTTTGGATGCAAAGAAAGAGCTTTCTGCTAATTTTTTTCATGAACCTAATTTCTCTCTTTCTCCATTTGCCTTGTCATAATGTTGAAGAAGACATAAGAGGAAGGACAAATTCTGGGAAAACAGAGGGAATGGAAAGAAAGAAAACCACAGGAAGCATCAAGAAATAGAAATAATGAATTATTGTAATTATTGCAATTATTATTAGTCTCTGTAACTACCAGCTTCAATGAGGAGACAAATCCAAAAGAAAGAGTAGCTGAAGGCTTTATTTGGAGTTTAGAAGAAGAAACAGCCCAGGTCTGTTTGGTTTTTAAAGCAAACAAACCCAAGTGTTGGGAGTGAAAGGCAATAATGGGCTGGCAGCAATATCAGAAATGTGGTTTGCCTCTGCTGCTTTGAGTCAAACAAAGAACACCTCTAAAACCTGCAGAACTGGAAGGGATTTATTGCTGCAACCTGGAAATCTTGGTCTTGGGGAAGGCTTGAAATTAGAAACCTGTGTGTGAAAGCTTTTCCTTGGTGTTTGTGGGGTCTGTTTGGTGCACACTGGCATGAGCCCATGTGCACAGAGCTGGGGCTGCCCTCAATTCTTTTATCCCCCAAAACTTGTTCCTGCAATAAGCTGGTGATGAAAAAATAAGTACAGGAAGTGTCTGGGTTAAAGCAGCAAGCAGGGCAAGGAAAGTCTGGCATGGTGTCCAGAGGCAGCAGGGATTTCATCCTGGAAGTGACAGATACTCACAGATTTTAGCCCATTTCCTCCAAGTTTGGACAGAAATTCAACCCTGGGGGAAAGCTTTTGGGGAAATAACTTTAAAGGCTTCCCTGCCAATGCTCAGAAATAGGGAAAATGGACAAAAGCATGTGCAGGGATTGTCTAGAGAGTTGTGGCTGCTCTGAATCCTTTTTTGCACTCAGAATTTGTTCCTGCAATAAGCTGGTGATGAAAAAATAAGTACAGGAAGTGTCTGGGTTAAAGCAGCAAGCAGGGCAAGGAAAGTCTGGCATGGTGTCCAGAGGCAGCAGGGATTTCATCCTGGAAGTGACAGATACTCACAGATTTTAGCCCATTTCCTCCAAGTTTGGACAGAAATTCAGCACTGGAGGAAAGCTTTTGGAGGAATAACTTTAAAGGCTTCCCTGCCAATGCTCAGAAAAGGGGAAAACAGGCAAAAGCACAGAAGCACAAAAGCATGTGCAGGGATTCTCAGAACTGGAAACCTGGCTGACAGGTTTTACACAGAGCAGGATCTTCTTAGTGATGTTCCACTGGGAAAAACAAAAGGGAAAAAAGATGCAGAAGTACCTTTTTTTAAACACTCCCTTCCCCCTCTGATCTGGCATTTAGCAGGGATTCACTGAAAGTTTCACCTCTCACTGCCTCTTCCAAGAGCTGCCAGCCCTGTGAGAGCATCCTGCTATCCCTGCAGGGGGACAGTTCATGGGGGGAACAGAAAAAGGGGGAAATGGAGCTCCAGGCACGGCCTTTGGGATCAGTGAGTGTCAGGAAAGGCCCTGAGGAGCTGGGACATCACTAGAAGCTCATCCCTTGGCACTCAGGGAGCATTCAGCTCCTGGTGTCAGCGTGTCAGGCTGGAGCTGTGTCCTCACAGGCAGGGGATGGGCTCAGAAAAAGGGCTCAGAGCTCCTCTGGGGCTGATTTCCAGCTGAGCTGGTTTCCAAAGCAGCACCACTTTGGATTCTGACACCCACAGAAAGGTTGGGAGTTGGTAATTTGTGCTTTATTACATTGGATTTCTGTGCAGCCTTTGCCAGTGAGGGCTCAGCAAAGCTTTACATGGATTTAATGGTAGGATTTCATTGCAGGAGTTAATTGTAGGATTTAACTGTGAGAGAAGTGCTGCCTGCAGAGGTGGAGGAGCCTGGGCAGGGTGGCTTTTGGGAAACCTTCAGGACAATGGTCCTGGAACAACAAAGGAATTCCAGGGAAAGGCAAGGACGTGCACATCTGCAGAGAGGGGAGGTGAGGAAAACAAGAGCCAAGAAAATACACAGCATTTGCTTAACACTTTGCTGCTGAGGTGGGGGACAGGGAATGCTCATCTTTCAGTGCTTTTGTCCAGCTCTAATCACTGATCAGATATCTCCCAAAAATCCCTGGGAAGATCCATGAGGAAGCTTGAGCAGGATATGTCTGTATAAGGTATCAGCTGAAAATGTCAACAATATCGTCATTCTGGAAGACCCCCAGAGCAACTGTGTGCCAGAAAATGTCTTGTTGACAGATCTACATCAGCCAGGCATGGCTTTTGTAGATAAAAAATTAACTGTTTGATGCTTGTGCTGATTGCAGTCACTGAGAACAGAATCCTGAATTTGTGGGGAAGTTGCAAAGGATGGGTTTGATTTAATACTTTACAAGTTAGAGCCTCCTAATCAGGTTGTTAGAGGAAATCCTGACTTCCCAAATCCAGGCAGAAGCACTGCAGACAGGGAGAGGAATTCTCTTTTTCACCATGTCCTGCCTTTTCCAAAGCAGAGCCATGCTTTACACACATCTGTACATACACATTTAGAGCCTGGCTCTGAGGTGAATGTGTTAAAAATATGTGTTAAAAATTAGCATAACAGGAAGAAGAAGGGGGTTTAAAAACCCTTCAAGATTTAGATGAGGAATTACATCTTTGTTTCTTGCTGTTGGGAAGTTAAGAGGAATAAAACCCATGAGTACATGGAGACATTTTCACCTTGCTGAGTTTGCTTCCCCATCCCTGCCTCCTGACCTGCTGCAGAATGGGCATTGTCCTGGTGCCCCTCACTGGAAGGAATAAAGTTCATCCCCTCCAAAACTCCTGCCAGGACATGGAATAACGAGTGCAGGTCCTGCTGCTGAGGTTTGTGCATGGATGGTTCATCTGGGAGTGTTTACAGTTAAAAGCAACATTTTCATGGTGATACTCAGCAGGAATAGTAATGGGAGAATGTGGCTGATGATGTGGAAAATCACTCAGAACTAGAGTTAATTGCTAAAAGTGAAGGATTCTAGTTTCCTTCTGGTTTTTCCTAGGAAACATTCTGAGGAAAAATAGAATTGGGGTCATGACCTTTGTTTAATGTGGCTACTTACCCTCCTTTCCTTGGATGACTGTGTTTTCCTGTGTTCCTGGTAATGAGCCTCTGCTCTTCTGAGAAAGCATCAACACACTTCTGAGGCATTTCTTGAAGTGCTGAAAAAAATTCATGTATTATTTCAAATGCCAGTAAGACACTGTGAGATCATAATTTCAGAATGAATTCTGACAGTTCTGTGAGGAGAGCTTTCCTAGACTTCAAAAGGTGCTTCAGAAATTGGTAAGACATTGTTTTGAAAGCTCTGCTGGCTCCAGAACTGCTCTGGCCACTGCCTGTGCAATGTTTTCATGGTGAATGGGTTGGATGGGCAGAGGGGGTGGATGGGGGAGGAGGAGGCACAACCCAGGACACAGGGATGGAGGATTTGATGTGTGTTGACAGCAGGGCTGGGAATTCTCAGCTGCTTCACCTCTTGCTGGGCTGACACCTGAATTCCTGCTGTAAACTCCTCCCAGACTGAAAAAGGACAGGTGGATAACCCCAGAGCCTGCCAGTCCTTGCATGCAAGATATTGCAGGTGAAAGTTTTAAGAAAATCTAGAATTTCTGTCAGTTCAGTTTTCCTGGGGCAGGAGATTTCCCCTCCCACAGCTCAGCCCATGGTCAGCTCTGCTCTGTGCCAGGGCTGCTGGGAGGGAGTTCTGCCCCTCACAGACAGATTGTGCTGCTGCTCCCTCCCTGAACAGCCCTTTGGTTCTCTCCTTGTGCTCCTGAGGTGCACAAACACTTCCATTTCTCTCCTCTGCACTGTCCAGCTGACTCTTTCCAGGACAATACAAATACAAACACAAACACAAAGGCTCCTGCCACCTACAGAAAATCAGGGCAAATTTGCATTTGCTGTCTCTGGCCTCGCGTTTAACCTTTGACTTTTCCCATGAATTTGGTTTGTTGGAGCAGAAAGGGACATTTTCTATCTTCCTTTTGTACATAATTTTAACAACTGTAAGGACACAGGGAACTGGATGATTTTGTTGGATTTTTTTTTTTTTTGGGGGGGGGGGGCTTTTTTCCTTCTCTTTTGGTTTGTTTGGTTTTTTTTTTAACTGTAAATGCTCTGTCCAGCTCTGTATTATCCCTCTCATAAGAGAACAAGCAGAAGATTTGATTCTTCTCTCTACTTCACAAAATAACTGCATTTTCCTTTACTATCAAGAAAATGTTACAATTTAAAACCCACTTTCCAATCCCAAACCCCACGTTTCAAACCCTGCAGTGTTGTTTGCAAGGACATTAATAATTATCCTGCCACCTAACTTCCTGTGGTACTTCTAATAATTCTGCCATAAACGTTGAGCTGAATGTTTATCCCATGATCTTTCAGCTTCCTCCTTGTGTGCCAGAGCCTGGACAGTGCCTGCCAAATTCCCTGGTTTCTTCCTCACAGCTTCTCACTGACCTCCTGCTTTTACCCAAAGATCAGGCAGTGCATTCATCATCCAGAATAGGATTCATGAGGGGGTAATACAATATGAAATCACTGACAGAGAAGCCATTTCCTTTTCCTCCTGGCAGCTGCAGCAGCCCCTCTGCTTTGGGTTCCTCCCTGCACTGCCCAGGATTTTGCAGTGCTTTGGCACCCACAGCTCTGCTGGAGGATGGGAACTCCCAGCCTGGAGCTCCCAGAGGGAATGGGGAAGGTAAATATTGCACATTTATATCATAATGAGGGGTGAAGGGGATTCACTATGGCCATTTTCTGGTCCAGTCCCTTACTCCAGGTGAAAAATCAGATCTGATCTTGAAGCTGGATTGGATTTTTAACCAGTGAAATTTGGGGATTTTGGGTGACACAATCCCACTGAGTCTCTGGCAGTGTTTGAACACTACCAGTAGGAAGAATATTATTCCTTATGTGCAGTTCAGATTTCCTTGGCTGCACCTTGTTCTTGCTGCCTCTTGCCCTTTTTGGAAAGGCCCCTGAGCTGGGTCTGACTCTTATGTTGTCTTTAACTTGTTCTTCAGTCCCTGATTATCTTCAGGCCTTTCTCACCTTGTGTGGTGACATTGATAAGCTGCAGCTGCTCACTAAAAGTTAATTTTGTACTGCTCATTTGATGCCTTTAAAATAAAAATGTATCTTCTGGTTTATGATCTGAGTCCTGAGCAACCCTTCCCTTCTTCTCACACACCTCTCTCCCAATTTTTATGCCTTTCTGCTCAAGTTTTCCAGGCACATTCTGCCTTCCCTGTGTGTTCAGAATAAAAATTCCAACTATAAATAAAACCTTTGGATCCTAAGGGATGGCCTCGACATGTGGCTTTTATAAGTTTTATTTTATAAGCACTGACAGTTTTCTGAAGTGTATTTTGGGGTTATTTTCCCTCTGTAATAGGTTTTAAGAACAGGAAAGCAGCCTGAGGCAGTGCAGTGCTGCTGTATGCCCATGAATTCCTGTCCTTCCTGGCCAGGCTTGGGGCTCACCTACAGCAACGTTCTTTACTCCCCTCACTGATTATTTATCCTGCCACCAAACTTCCTGTGGGACTTCTAATAATTCTGCCACAAACATTGAGCTGAATGTTTATTCCATAATCCTTCAGCTTCCCCCTCAGTGCAGGAGCCTGAACTGTGCCTCCCAAATTCCCCAATTCCCAACTTCCCAAATGTACTCCCCTCACTAATTGCTGCAGACTGAGGCAGGACCCACTGCAATTCCAGTGAGAGGTTTCTGTCCCAAAAGGGATTTGTTCTTTCCAGCAGCTCATTCCTCACCAGCAGGGGAGAGGCACTGGAGGNGCTGTGCAGGGACAGGGCTTTGCTGTGGGAACAGGCCAATAAACTCCGGCTCACTGATCCTGGAGGGGTTTGGANGTGTTCCAGGGGGAAGCAGCATTGGGGTCCATGGGGCTGAGCAGGAGCAGGAGCTCTGCAGGGCAGGAGCTGATGAGTCTGTGCAGCTCCTGCTGGGATCATCTCCTGGGCTGGGATCATTTCCTAGGCTGGGATCATCTCCTGGGCTGGGGTCATCTCCTAGGCTGGGATCATCTCCTGGGCTGGGATCATTTCCTAGGCTGGGATCATCTCCTAGGCTGGGATCATCTCCTGGGCTGGGATCACCTCCTGGGCTGGGGTCATCTCCTAGGCTGGGATCATCTCCTGGGCTGGGATCATCTCCTGGGCTGGGATCATTCCTAGGCTGGGATCATCTCCTAGGCTGGGATCATCTCTGGGCTGGAGGCTGTGCTGCTCTGGCTGCTGCTCTCCTCCCCTGATCTGGAGGATCAGTGCCCACCTTGTAGGAGTTTCCATGGGAGCAGAGGAGCCAGACAGATCCTGGAAAGGAAGCACAGAAATGGCTGGAAGGTGCTGTGCTAACGAGTGTCCCTGCATTGCTGCTCAGTGTCCTGTGCCCCATGTCCCTGGTGTTGGCTGTGCAGGGACAGGGCTTTGCTCTGGGAACAGGCCAATAAACTCAGGCTCACTGACCCTGGAGGGGTTTGGAAATGAATCACAGAAACCCAGACTGGTTTGGGGTGGGAGGGACCTCAAAGCTCACCCAGCTCCACCCCTGCCATGGGCAGGGACACCTCCCACTGTCCCAGGCTGCTCCCAGCCCCAGTGTCCAACCTGGCCTTGGGCAGTGCCAGGGATCCAGGGGCAGCCACAGCTGCTCTGGGCACCCTGTGCCAGCCCCTGCCCACCCTCACAGGGAACAATTCCTGCCCAAAATCCCATCCAGTCCTGCCCTCTGGCAGTGGGAGCCATTCCCTGTATCCTGTCCCTCCATCCCTTGTCCCCAGTCCCTCTCCTGGAGCCCCTTTAGGTCCTGGAAGGGGCTCTGGGCTCTCCCCAGATCCTTCTCCTCTCCAAGAGAGCACCCCCAGCTCTCCCAGCTTGGCTGGAGGTCCTGAAAGGAAGAACTAAATGGGAATTCTCTTAGAAGTGCAGTCCCAGGGATCCCAGCTTAGCCTGGATGTTGCTGGGTCTGAGCTCATTCTGCATTTTGGACATCCCAACCCCAGCTTGTAGAGAATGTGGACATGAAGTTTTTTTTGGAATGAGGTTTGAGCTATCCCAAACTGGGCCTCAAGTTTTTGGCCCTTTGGGAGTTGAGAAGCTTTAGTGGCGCAGTCAGAAATTAGATTAAGGTGGGTGCATTTTTTAGATAGGATAGTTAGGGTGGATTTATGGTAGCTACCTTTAATTGGGATTGTTTTGCATTCTTTTAACTCTCTGTACCAATTAGTGTCCACCTGTAACTGTAAACTATCTCAGCTGTATTTAACCAGAGATCTTGAGGAATAAAGGGAGAACTCATGATGTAATCACATTGATTAGAAGTCTGTGTTGCTCTGTCCCAGCTTCCAGGATTAATTAGTGACCCTGGCATTGTCAGTCAACCACGTGGCTGCCAAATTTTAGTGCTGATCAAAAAACAAAGGGAAGAAATTTGTTGGGTTTTTTGGAATCAGTGAACTCTGACTCAGCCAATCCCCAGGGCTGTAAGAACCCTGAGTTAAACTGCAGGAGGACAGTGCTGAGCTGTACAAATGTGACTCTGGGCTGTGTTTGGCTCGAATGAAACATGAAATCATGGTTTAAACCCTGCCTTGGCTGCTTCATTCCCTCTCTGTGCCCTTCTGTGCTGTGTTTGTGACCTTGCCAAACTCCTGGGTGGTGCTGCTGGTGCCATCCTGGGGCAGTGTCACCTCCTGGGCTCTTCAGTGAGTTTGGAATTGTTTCTAAAACAATGAGAGCTGCTGCAATAGAAGTGACATTCCTTAAAAATCTCTGATAAATGCTTCATCTCCTCAAACCTGAAATGTAGGACAAGCAGTGAGTGAGATTTGGAGAGCTGGACATCTTTTCCCAGCCAAGTTTTCCAGACTTTCCCCTTTGCAAAGATGGATAGGAATTTTCCTTGCTGCAGAGAAAATAAATCTCTTTTTCTCCTGAGGTGTATAAATATCTCAGCATTAAATATTTTAGAAAGCTGGTAAATATTGCTGAAATTAATGTATTTGCTGAATGAAGTTGCAACTTTTAAATTATTTGACCTGAATGAAATAAACAGAACTTATTAAACTTTGCTGAGAAGCACTGAGGGATAAATGAGTGAGGTAACATTTAGAGTACACTAAATTTGTTTTCTTAATTTCAAGTGTTCCTGATTTCATTAGAATGAGCAATTCCCACAAGATTCCCTGGGTTTTTGTGTTTATGACCCTGTGTGTGTTTTCTGAACTAAAATGAAAGAGCAGCCTCTGCTGGCAAAACCCCAGATGAAATAACAACCAAAATGAACAAAATCCCACCCAGCCTTCTGGAAAAAGGTACTTTTCAGCTGCCTGTACCAGCCTGTGGGACTGAGAGTGGGAATGAACCAAATCAAATGTGCAATTCTCTGTGTGATTTGATCCTGGCTCTTAGGCCACCTCCTGGACTGGCCTCAGCCTGCCCTGCAGCTCCCCAAATTTCTGAGCAGCCTTTTCCAGAGCTGCCCCCATCCCACCACACCCTGACCCCTGCTCAGCATCACAGGAGCTTGGGGAAACTCCTGCACAGCTCCACATTCTCAGGCTGCACTGAAAGAAATGGAGATTTTTTTTTTAGCAGCACTCAGTAAAGTGCAGTTCGAGTATTTATTCCTTCCTCCTTTATTCCTTCCTCCCTTTGCCCTCTCCCAGAGGAAAGTTATATTCTGCATTTTTTTCTGTGCTCACTTGAAGTTCTCACCCTGTGAGAGTTTGACCAGCACAGCATCCACCTCTGCCAGAGCTGGGCTGGGGAAAAACTTCTCATTTGAGTGTGGAAACTCACTTTTCACTGTATTGGGCCTTTGAATGTGTAGTTTTAATCTTGTTATTTGGAGTAAGTCTTTGTGTATTGTGATAAATTGCTGTCAAGCAAAGGTTCCATGCTGTGGCTGAAGGCTGCTGAGAATTCAGAATATGAGCTACGGGTGGAATTCCAGTTTAAGTAGTAACAACTCTTTTCTCCTCCTCCTCCTCCTCCTCCTCCTTCTCCTTCTCCTTCTCCTTCTCCTTCTCCTTCTCCTTCTCCTTCTCCTTCTCCTTCTCCTTCTCCTTCTCCTTCTCCTTCTCCTTCTCCTTCTCCTTCTCCTTCTCCTCCTCCTTCTCCTCCTCCTCCTCCTTCTCCTCCTCCTCCTCCTTCTTCTTCTTCTTCTTCTTCTTCTTCTTCTTCTTCTTCTTCTTCTTCTTCTTCTTCTTCTTCTTCTTCTTCTTCTTCTTCTTCTTCTTCTTCTCTCATTTGATTTTTTTTCTTCTCTCTTTCTTTTTTAAATTGTTGTTGTTTTGTGTGTGTGTGAACTAAAATAACAGGCAGAAATCCCCCTGTGCTGGGATGTACAATGAGTATTTTTTTCCTGAAAAATATCTTCCTGCTTCAACTGACCACTCCTTATCCTTTCTCTTGGCTAAAATATTCCTTCTCAGGAAAACCAGCCACCACTTCTTTTAGCAGTAAAATGCCCCAGGAAATCGATTGTGGTGTGGAAAGAATTTAATTCTTATCCTGTTTAGGAGAATCAGCATCTGCAGCTGCTCAGATGGGAATAATGAATGGGAATTTGGAATGTGAGAGAAATTAATTCTATGGGAGTAATGGATAACTTTAATGAATGTGTAGTGAACAATTCTAAGCCACATTCAGGTTGTTAAATGAGGAAAGATGAGTGAAGCTTGAATTATTGGGCTGAAATCAAAGTGGATTCTGCTGCTCCAGAAGCTGTTCTGTAAAACCCAAACCAAAAAGGGAGATTTGCTGCTTTTCCAGGAACCCAGAACCTGTCTGGGAATGTTCCTGAGCAGAGATGGGGCCCTGCTGAGAGAGATGAGATGCAAATTCAGTCCCTGGGATCTTCTCTTAACAATGCTAATGAGAATAATCAGGGGATTCTGCTCAAAGGTTAACAACTTGCACAACTTCTGGGAATTTTAAAGCCTATGTTGTTTTTTTTCTCCCCAGTTTCTAATTAGAAGTCTCACCCCCTGAATTGTTTCCCCTGAAATATCCCACGAGGACATGACTCTGGATGCTGAGGAGAATGGATATCCTTGCTTAGCCTTTTTCCCCCCCTATTTTTTTATTTAAGGAGTTATTTCATTTACAGCAGCCCTTTAATTAGTGGCTGGTTAAATGTTCTGAGGGAAGGTTTTCTCCAGGGGAAAAAGCTGAGCTGGGCTTGCTCATGACCACAGTGAACTTCAGGGTGGGCTGGGGAATACCTGGATCCTGGAATCTGGTGGAATCTGGTGGAATCTGGTGGAATCTGATGGAATCTGGTGGAATCTGATGCAGGAGAAAGAAATGAAGGTTTTTAGGTTTTTTTCCAGCCCGGACTGGGGCTGGGACAGACTCTGAGCTGCCCCAAGTGCCAGGGTAGGATCAGAAAAGTCCCAGCTGGGCTTAAACATCAAGAAAAGAATTGAGAAAATGCTTTTCAACTCGCAGCACTTGCTCTGATGAGCTTGTAGAGAGGAGCTTTTTTATCTGCATAATCCTTGTGCTGTCTAATGTGAAATTAGAACTGAATGTGGCAGCAGGAAATAAAATTATCAACTTAATTTGCCTGTTTTGAGGCCAGGTGGCACTGGGAAAAGAGAGAGGATTTGTTAGCTGCTCTTCCTGCCGCTGGATGGCAATGTTTGACTAAACAAATTAAATATTTGTGAGGCAATAAAACTGATTCCCTGTTCCTGTGACATGTCTGCCTTTGGGTCTGTGGCTGTCTGAGACCTGAAGAGGAAGAAAATCCAACATTGCACTAAACTGCAGCCACATTTCTTTGCTCTGTTGTTATTATCATCCCAACCCTGCTGAGAAACCTCCTGGGCTCTGAACTGCAGAGCCTTGGATGTTGAACAAAATGTTGGACACGGCAGGAAATTCCCATTTCACCTGGGGCTGGTGGCAGGAGATGTCTGTGAGCTCAGCACTGTGCACAACACACAGTCAGGGCCCCCCGTGCCATCCTGCCTCTTGCTAGGGAAAGCAGGCTGATAATGAGTGCATGTTAATTGTGCACAATGAATATTTATGCTGCAGATTGCACAGGTGCTTCAAATGCTGCAACACTCTGTGTGTCAGGTGAGGTTACCAGTGCTGTTTGTCAGACTGCATTCATCTGGGGAAACAAATCCAGGTTAATGGAGCTGTTTATTCCTGCCTAAATGAAATGTTTAATTTATGGTAGAACTCAGAACAAGTGTAATTGGCTGGGTAAAAGGGAGTATTTAATTTAGCACTTTAAACATCTTCAACGGGGAATAATCTGAGAGTTTGGTAAAAAAGATCCAGAGGTCTTCTCTTTTGAAAGGTTTCTTCCACAAATTTGTTGGTTTTTTGTTTGTTTGTTTGTTTATTAATTTGTGGTTTTTGTTTTGTTTTCTGGTTTTTTTGTTGATTTTTGCTTTTTAAAACAGAATCTCTTCAGAGGAGTTCCACAGCTCTATCACATTTTGTGCAAACACCTAATTTCTTGGAGGTTTTGGACTTATTTTCTTGTATAAAAAACATGTCAGAACCTTAGAAAAACCTCATTCTTTGCAGCTCTGCCCTGCCAGCAGCCAGAGTTGATGTGGGTTATTCTGCTCTGGGCCAAGCCAGCAGTTGTTTGAGGATGAATTTAGTTTGATTTATTTGCAAATGGCCCATGAGGAAGGAAGAAGAGAATTGCAGTGGAGACAGAAGGAGATTCTGTGATTGTGTCTGGGCCAGGGCTGGTTTGCAGGATCAGCTTGAGGAGTCTGGACATGAAGGGAGAGAGGAGTGTGAGGAGGGCAGGTACCCACCTGGCTGAATAGATTTAATTGTGAATAGAGGAAATTCACAGTTACTTTAACAGGCCAGTTTCTGATTAAAGGATCCCTTTCTGCCACTGTTCTAAGGAAAACCTGCTAATTCAAACCAGTAACTAAATCTCTTTGGGTTATTTGCAGAGGTGAGATGGGAGCCCTCCAGTGTGGCTGCCAAGGCTGGAATTGTTGCCTGGAATGGTGCCCTGGGCAGTGCCACCCTGGCTGGGCAGGAGCAGCTCTGCCATCTCAGGTGTGGTGGGATCCCAGCAGGTTCCACTCATGGAGCTGCTGCTGCTTCCAGGGAAAACACCAGGAGCCTCTTCTGCTGTAAAATCATGGAATGCCAGGATGTTTTGGGCTGGGAGGGACCTTAAATCCCATCCAGTGCCACCCCAGCCATGGGCAGGGACACCTCCCACTGTCCCAGGATGCTCCAAGCCCCAGTGTCCAACCTGGCCTGGGACACTGCCAGGGATCCAGGGGCAGCCCCAGCTGCTCTGGGCACCCTGTGCCAGGGCCTGCCCACCCTCACAGGGAACAATTTCTGCCCAATTTCATCGAAATCTCTCCTTATTTAGTTTCAAACCATTCCACTTTTGTTGGATCATTATCCTGAATTGCTGCTGTCTCATTAATTGAAGGCTGATCTTTCCTTAGTCGAGCACAGAATTCCTTTCTTTCCTGAAGTAAACTCTCCAACAGCTATGGGATCTATGCTGCAGTGTGAAAGCATTGAAAAATGTGCTTTTTCAAGATTTATAACTCTTCTTTTAACCCCAAAGAAGCTCAGACTGTGCAGGTTTAAAGCCAGGCTCCCCCCTCCCACAGCCCTGAGCCCAGCACAGGAGGGAGGACAGTTTTCCATGGCAGGGTCCTCACCTTGGATTTGGTGGGCAAAAAGTTCGAGGTGCAATTTCCTGTGGAATGTGGACTCCAGGAAAAGCAGCCCATTTGCCACTCTGACTCCCATTGAGGGACAGGTATTGTTTTGTCTACATAGAATAATTCACACTCCTCTCACAGGGATGAATATTTGATGAACTCACAGCTCCTTTAGAACTCTCCCTGTCTGCCAGGGGGTTTTCCCTTCCTTGCAGTAATCTGCTCAAATGTACAAGTGTCAGGGAGGTTTTGGACAGATAAATTATCTTTGAACCCCATTGGGGCTGAGCATGATCCCCTGTAAATGTGTCTGCTTCCATTTGCCTCTCAGCTCTTGCCCAGCTCCCCAGACACGGAGCAGGGAACTGGAAAAAAAGCAAGGGCAAGTGTTAAATTTTTTATTTGCCATCAGCTATGACACCATGGAAACATTTGTGTTTGAGATCAGAGGTGTTGGGAACACCAGAAGGACAGAAAAAGCTGGTGTAGCATGAAGGATAATGACACTGGATTTGTGGTGGGTGTTTTAGTTAGGAAGTATTTAAGGGATTGACAGATATCATTCCTAGAAACTTTATGATATTAATCCACACACACCTGGATCCTTTGCAGCTCAAAGGCACTTGGTAAAACACCACAGATTTGTGGGGGTCTCCGTGTTTGTTTGGTGGGAGATCAGCTCCCTTTGCATTTCCATTTAAAGCTCCCTCACATTCACTCTGCCTCTGAAGGGATTTCAGTGGGATGCTCCAAGATTCCTGTAATTAAGGAGCAAGGAAGAGCAGATTCTCCTGCAGTTCTAGGCAGTGGCTAATGGAGATAAGAGCAATATTATCTTTTGGATTCACTCTGCTGTGCTGCCTTTAGTCCAGATCAAAGTGTCCGCAGGATTTTATTCTGTTTCCATGTTGCCCCAGTGCTGTGAGGTGTCATTTTTAAGGTCAGGTTGCCACAGTCTGCCTGGGTCCCCTCCTTGGGGTAAAGGTAGCACAAAGACTTTTGTTCTCCTTTTCTTTTTGCTCTGTATCCAAGCTCCAAGTGCATTTTGGGTGTGGGAAGCACGAGGTGTTGGTAGAGAGCATTAACAAATACATTTGATGTGGAGGAATAGAAGAGGCAGGATCAGACAACTTCCCCCATGCTGAACTGCTGCTCATGATAATTCTGTTTTCCTATTAATATCTATTTCTTCTGGGATGAGTTTGATACATTTTTCTGCCAGCTGCATGCTTTCCCAGTGGATTTGGGAACATCTGCCTTCCTGGTTTGGGCTTCCCAGTATGCTGAGCTGGGGAGGGGCTGTTTGGGGTGATGGAGGCACCAGGCTTCACCCTGCACTGAAAGGGAAGCTCTGACCAGTCCATCCTGTGCTCAGCAGGGCTGGATTTCCTGCTCCAGATTAATGAACAAGTGTAGTGTTGGAACCCTGGGAGCTGGGAATTTCAGCTTTCTGTGCTGGCAGGCACTGACCTCCAAGAAAACTCTGCATTTGACCTGATCAAACAAAAAGGTCACATTCCCAAAACTTGAGCCCATTTATCATTAAAAACACTGCAAGTGTTCCATGGTTTTTGGTCAAACTTCCACTTCCCACCTTGGATTAATTAAAAAGACTTGGTGATTAAGGGGAAAATTGATGCTTCTCTTTGGTTTTGGGGTTTGGTGGCTTTTTTTGGATTTTCATTGGTTGGTGGATTTTTGTTGATAAGGGGCAGAGTTCCCTTGTCTGAATGCTGTTCCCTAAGAGAGAGAAAAAAAATCTGAAATATTTTTAAAGAAGCTTTCCTGAGAAAAAGCTCAATTTGCTTAATTTTGGCCAAGACCAACAGACTGAAGAACCCCCAGGCAGCAGCCTGAGCCCTTAGGATGGCACCACTGAACTGGGACATCCTGGAGGTGTTGTCCCAACATTTCCAGCATTTCCATCCCAGCTGCATCCTGAGGATTTGCTGATGTTAAAAACCATCTGAAAGCAGTGATGTGCAAAGAGCAAAGGCAGGCTCTGGGAGTGTGCACGTGGGGAATCCTGAAGGGGGGATTCTGAGAGGGTCTGAACTTTCCCTGACCTGCCCCCTGTTGATTCAGGCTGAGCTCTGAACCTGCTCCTGATCTTGGTTGGTGGTGTAGGAACAAAACTTGAATTATTTTATATGTAAAATAGGAAATCCTGACTAATATTTTTTAATACTGGTGTGAATGTAAGAATCTATTACAAAAAATACTCAGTGCTAAGTGCACTATGAACATAGAAAAATCTTTAAAAGGTGAAGCTGCAGCATGGTAAAAAAGTTCTGCCACCCTCAAAACAGATTCTTTACCTATAAAAGTGGTTGTAACTTTTCCCATTTTGGTTGGTCACGATCAAATGCCGTGGGCTGTGTTGTTCAAACCATGCCAAGTGTTGGTTTCTCATAGAAATATATCTAATATTCTATGATATCCTCATTCTGGGGAGGTGGGGGGTCTCATCCTGGGAAGAGCTGACTGGAGAACAGCGTTCCCCAGAGCAGGCAGGCTGTGTGTGTGCTGATGAGGTGCCACAGAGGAGGGCAGCAGTGCAATGTTCCCATCAATCACTGCCATCCCTGGCCGTGCGGGGCTGCTGCAGCTGCAGGAACAGCTGTACCCCGGCCCCATTGTCCTTGGGACCACCCCGTGCATCTCCACAGCCTATTCATGGCCCTCTCAGGGCTTGGCTGCTCGGCACGAATGGGAAATCTGAATATTCTAAATGCCACTGGCTCATTAGGCAGCGCTTCCCACAATGATATCTAATTTTTAAGAGTTCACTTGGCAAAAGGAAAGGCATTTGCAATGGGACAAGTGTTTCACAGCTTTACAAATGCGAGCTGCGTTTTCCCAGCCAGCACAAAGGGGGAGGAAAACTCTCCACAGATGGATTTAATTGCTCCTTCCCCTCCCTGGGCTTGGTGCCTTCCCAATTCCTGAGGGGAGACTCGGCCTTTATGGCAAAGACAGAAACTCCTGGCCTGGAGATGCAGGTGCAGGTGGAGAGGAGATTCCATGGGAAGATGGGGAAGGTGGGGAATTTTCTGTCGTGGGTCTGATCCCACAGACAGCATGGAATGAGCTCTGTGGGATCATGAAATGAGGTCTCTGTTGTATCTGTCATCCTGCACTCCTGGAATTTGGGGGTTTAAGCTCCACCTTCCTCCTGGCTGGTTTTTTCTGTTTGCTGATTCTTCAAGGGCTTTGTGCCTTGTGCATTTTGCAGTTCTCAGGAAAAGAGCTGGGTTTTCCAAGGCACACGGAATCCAGGCTAGTGGCTGTGCTGCAGATGGGATTTTTACTTAATTAAAAGAGGAAAAGAATGTGTTGGAGACCTTTGAAAAGAAAGAACTTTTGAAGGGGAAGAAAGAATGATTTTATCTCCTGGGTTAGGAGCTGTTCCAATCCAAGTCTCATCATCTCAGGAGGCTGCTTTGCCTCCTTGCTCTTGCTTCAGTAAATTCAAGATATTGAAATGATTTCAGCATCCTTTTTCTTCAGGTTAAGCACCTGCTAAGCTTTCTGTAGGCTTTATTTTGGTCCTGCAATCAAACACAGCTCTGCAGGCACTCCTCCTGTCCCAAAGCTCATCCTTTTGATGCAGTATTTTGGCTGCAGAGTCCCCGTGGCTTTGCTGGGTGTGTTTTGCTTGGCAGTTGCAGGAGCCATATGGAGCCCTGCTGAAAGCTGAGACAGGCTCCAGACTTGCAGAGATACTGGGAAAAAAAACCAAACTCTGACAGCTGCTATTTCTACTTCGAAATTGGAGGGAGTTTCTTGCATGGCACTGAACCTCAAATCTGCAGGGCAGTAGTGAAGAATTAATTGAAATGGAATATATTGAGATTTATGTTTCAATATTTGATGGAGTACTGCATTTCCAGTTGGTCAAAGGTTGTTTCAGTTCTTTCTGTGGCTCTCAGTTCATGTATGATAACTTCATTTATTATAACTCCATGGCAACCTCCAGTATTTTACTTCAAGCAATGACAGAATTAGTATTTGCTCTATATAATTATACAGTGTGGAGAGCATTGGTTAACAGTGCCTTTTACTTATTTATAGTAAATTTATTTCCTCTTCCTCTTCCCTTTTTTTTTTCTTTTTTTTAAAGTGTTTCTGGCTCAGAAAAAAATGGAGAGCAGCTGAATGTCAGAGACTCTTTAGGAACACGTAGCTCCTTTTATGTTTATCTGCTCTCCCCTCTCATCTCTGGAAATAAAGTTCTCTGTGCCACAATAAGGTCCAGTCTGAGCTGAGGGCAAAACTCTGATGATGTTAAAAGCATGAAATAAAATTAAAAAGGAGGTGTATGGATTGGAAGGACAGAAAAAGAAAGTGGTGATGCTTTGGGATTTCCTGTCCCTGGTTGTTGG
The DNA here is from genome assembly GCA_013398995.1 of Alaudala cheleensis. Lineage (NCBI taxonomy): Eukaryota > Metazoa > Chordata > Aves > Passeriformes > Alaudidae > Alaudala > Alaudala cheleensis. The sequence continues at coordinate 197,357 of VWYE01011790.1, read as the reverse complement.
CATCTCCTGCCCCCTCATTTTCTTTGAATCTTCCTGAAAACTGGGCAGACATGAATGGTGTATCTGAGTAATGTATACACTCAGACAGAGAGGATTATGGCTGTACAGTATTTGCAGCTACTGAAAGACACCAGAAAAACCAATTTTGATTTGGGTAAACTTACCCACATTTGTAGGATTTCACACCTCCCACAGCAAGATTGGATCTGTTGTACTTTGGTGTTGTTTGACACACACCAAAACAGCAATTGCCCTGTGTCCTCCAATGCTGTGGATATTAAAATGCAGCAGAATATTTTTGGTCTTCTGTAGTGATCCAGTGTGTGGAATAATTACAGGGGATTCAGAGTTAGGGGTGAGGAATTAATGTTCCAAATTTAGTCTTTCATTTTGAGAAGATAAATGAAATATTGGACTTGTGACAGCAAGGAAGGAACTCTAGCAAAGCTCTAATAAATTCTGAAAAGAAATGTGTGTGTGTTCTGTGGAGTGGAAGTGGAGTATCTGTGACCCAGCTGGGCTGAGAGCCAAAGGTTGGGTGATTTTGCCACTTCAGGGGGTGATTATTCCTCTGAGAGAAGGGGTTTGGGACATGTTTAGATGAGATATTAGGAAAAAATCTTAAAGGAACTCATGAAGAGGAGCTCTTTCAACAGATGTTTGTGCTTTTCATGTTTGGACTCACTGAGGTTCAAGAAAGAGGCAACTGTAAATGTCACCTGTGGAAAGGAGGGAATAAATGGGAATATTCATCTCCACTTGCCATGTGTGAATAATCCTGCTGCTGATGAATGTCTGTGATGTGTGCATTCACATAGAAAAATCAGTTCTGATTTTAAATAACACCTAAAATGGCTCTAGGGAGCTGGTTCCTGGTTTTCTCCCTGTTGGAAGCTTGTTTTCCCATTTATAAACAAAAAGAATGATGTTCAAGCTCTCTTGTGGACAGCTTGACATGACCCCAGGAGAGTTTAGGAGATAAGTGCTTCCCCCTTACTTCTTTTGTGTCATAAATATATTTCCTCTGCTCCCTGGAGTTCTTTTTCTCCCTCCTTCTCCTTCATCACTAAAAGCTCACAATCTTTTTGTGGTTTTTTTTTCTTTAGTGGAAAGTATGGAGCAAATTCCAAATTTGCATTGTACAATAACATGAAGTTTTCTTTTCCCATTTCACTGTGATCTGTGTGACCGTTTTCCTTCACATTCAGTATTTTAAAAATGGGCACTTTGAGAGGTACCTTGATGACCTTGCCAGCCCTCCCCATGTACAGCTGCATGGATTGGCCAGAACATTTAATGATGCATTTTGGCACATTCCAGAGGCTCTCTAGAGCCCTGAGCATGGAGGTTTTGTGTTTCCTGAGACCAGGATGGCCAAGGAAGGTGTCATCCTTCAGCTCCAGAGTAAGGATGAAAAGTTCACCTTGTCTTGTTCTGAATCCTCCCTGCTGAAACCCTGCTCTGAGAGTGAGTGTGCAGCAAGAAATTACCTTTATTAACAAAAGTGCAATGTCAAATGAATGGTTTTCCCCATTAAAATAGACTTTTCCTGTCCCAAGGAGCTGAATGAACCATCCCATCGTGGTCCATGGTGTCTTCTGAAAGTGGTTTTGTCAAATGCATTCTCCCCTCTCATTTCAGTTCAATTTCACCCTGATCTTGAGGATAATAAAGATGATACATGTTAATTATGCACATTAGAAAGTAACATGCCTTACTTTAATTAGTTAAGTGATCAGAAGCAGAAATACAAAAATATACAATCTATATTTACCAAGCTGCTTTACTTAGGAAAAAAGCCTGAAAACCCCCACAAGCTGCTGCTGAAAGACACCCAACACAAATTAATTTATTTCCATGAGATAATTTTACTTGTAAATCTACTGCTATTGCTTCGTTTTCAGATTTATTTCCTGGCTACTTATTTCTCCTTGATTAAAATATATCCTGATTAATGCTGAACTGAAAGGCTTTGACTGTTCAAGAACTGACATCGCAATGAGTTTTTCAACTTGCAAAATTGCCTGGAGGAGATCTGCTCCTTCAGATTTGTGCTTTTCCCCCATGGCAACCTGATTAGAATATCCAAACACATCTTCCCTCACGCACAAGCTCCTCTGCTCACTTAAAAAAACCCCTAGAATGATTATTCATCAAGGTGCACAAGGTAGAAATATTTGTGTGTCATGCAGGAGCATGGGGGATGTGTGTTCTGCTTCTCCCACTGAGGAAGTGCATGGCATGCAGAATTTCATGCCAAAATCCATGTCCCTCATTTTGCAAGCTCAGCTGTGCCTGGTGAAGCAGACAGGATCACCTGGAGTGCCAGGGGATTCAGAACCCCAAAGCCTCTGGAGTGCAGAGTTTGCTGGCATAGAAAATGCTAATCAGGGAATTTATTTACAGTGGTGTCAAGGAGACAATATTAAGGCTCTTTACGGAAGAAATGTGTAAGTAAATAAATAGAAACTCAATCCAGAACGCTAATTAGGGATCAATTATACAATTTATTGGGTGCTACATGGATTGAGCTTGGTGGATTTAATCTCTGCTGCACTGGATGTCAGGTAGGTCCTACACAGTGTGTGTCTTTCAGAGAATAAATGAACAAATGATTTATTTACCAGGAGATGTTTGGGAATGTTTCTCCTGGCAATCCTGCTGTGCTGTAAAACCAATATGTTCAAATATCTGCAGCCCCTTCCTGTTCTGGGGAAAGGTTTTTAATTCCCCTGGCTTGCTTCTCTCTTTAAGAAGGGTCATTATGCCCCTGTCACAAACAGAGTATTAAGACAAAGGAGATTTACAACATTTCCAATTACTGAACTTTACTAGAGAATAAAGCAGCAGGAAATAATTTCCTAATAACTGGCTTTCAACAGTTCTGCATTAGAGCTTAATGAGGTGATCCTTTACCTGAAACCACTCAGTTTTGCTTTAGATCAGAACAATCCTGAATTGAAACTGGATTCCCCCAGCAGTTCCTGCCTCCCCTGATCTTTTTTAGGTGGCAATGGCTTGGGAATTATTTGGGGAAAGTCACTATTTTGGGTAAAAGGACATACATTTATGGAATTAATGGAGCTCTAATAGAAAACATCACCTGAGAATCTGCACCTTTGTATTTAAGTACCACAGGGATGTTTAAATCTGTCTGACCCTTTTGCAAGGAATATTCACTTTGCTCTGCTTTTGCTGTCACAGGCAGTGAATGCAGTCACATTTCCTCTGTGGGAGGTGGAACCTGTTTGAACCCACCTGGGCAGTGAATCTTTGGTTCAGAGCTGAGCCCGTTCCAGCAGAATCTGCCCTGGGCCCACAAGATCCCACAGAAGTCACAGTTCATTTGAATGATGAGACTCTCCACAAGCAGACATTCAGCTCATCTATGCCATAAAAAACAGTTCTTTAAATGTTTTGTGGCTCTTGAACGAGACAATCACAAACCAGCCTGTGCCTCACCTTTCTCAAGCCCCAAGTTCATGTTCCCTGTCAGCCTCTCCTGCAATGTGCTGTCACTTCCCCAGAGCCCCGAGATGCTCCTGCCCTGTGCAGGGTTAATGGGCTCTGTTTGGGTGTGAAATGAAGTGAATAATTAGCAGGGATATTTACACAGACATGAGCACTGCAGAAAGGAGGACTTGAATTTTTAAATACTCAGATGTGGAGTGAGGGAGAAAAAAAGAAGAAAATGAGAGATAAATTTCAGTGTTTATGCTCGCTGGAACAACGTGATCACAGAGAAAGAAGTGATTTCCTCACTATTCCTGTCTTGCTCATGGGTCAGAGCTAATGCAAGCTGCGTGCCCTCACCACACCCCGCAGGGAGAGCTCCTCCTGAACGTGTCATTTCTAGGAGTCCATGTCAGAGTCTGGAGTTTTTGGAAGATTGCTCTCCCTCGCAGCAAAGCTTTTGGGAGTGATTCATCAGATCAAGGTATGTTTTGAATCTGTGAAGGCAGGTGCAGCTGCAGGCAAAGTCCCTCGGGTGTGCATTCACAGAGCTCCTGTTCCAAACGTGCTCTGGGTCTGTGTTCACCCAACCTCACCTGCGGAACAGAACATTCCCAGCGCTGCCCTGTGCTGTGTGCAACTGGAGATGAGAACCATGGAGAGGGCTCAGCATGTTGAGAGATCACTTGTGATTCAGCCCTTACCCCAGAGCCGCGGTGGAGGGCTCAGGGAGCAGCTGGGAAATGAGCAGCGCTGCTCCCCTGAGCATCCCCGGAGCATCCCCTGCTGGACAGGGGGGTGGCTCCGAGGCACTCCCTGGGGGCCCCGCAGCCGTGTCCTGACGGGAGCTGTATCTGTGCCCGTTCCCAGCCCGCAGCAGCGGGGCTGTGCAGTGTCACACGGCCCGTCAGGCTGAGCCCCGCACGCCAGGGCAGGGCAGAGCTGCTGCAGTGATGGTGATGGCTCGGGAAGGTGCGGGGCACTCAGTGCCACTCCAGGGGAATGTTCCGAGCTGGGTGTTGCGACAGAGAGGATCTGCTGTGCTCCAGACAACATTCAGAGCTGCTGGCTTGGCTGTGCCCTGACTGGGAGCGGTGGGAGTGGTTGCAGAATTGCCCAAGCCTGGAAGAGCATTTATCCTGAAGGATTGTCTTCAAGGTCTGGGGAAAAGGGCTGCAGAATTTTAGCTTCATTTTAGCTGTGCTTTGTGATTCCTGGATAGGACAGGAAGAGCTCCCCAACCATCTAGATACTGGCATGAGAAGCCAGTGCAAGGAAGGAGGAAGGTGCTTTCCTTTGTATGAAGTTTCAGCTCTAATTTGTGTCGTGCTCCCCCAATAAAATGTGCCATGGTGCTGCCAAGAGGCACCACTGAAAGCTCAGCACGTCCCTTTTTTTGGTCCTTGGCAGTACAGAGGAAAAATAATCCCAAATGAAGAGCTGTGCTGCAGACACCAAGGGGAGGAAGATGCTTTATCAGCAGCTGTCCAGAGGAGAGATAAAGGAGATGTGCATGTCCTCAGCTGAATTCCTGACGAGGCTGTGGCTGCCAGCCCTGCTCCAGGGCAGGGCACTGGGATGAGCAGGCTCTGCTCTGTGACAGGGGATGGGCATGGGAACATCACTGCCACAACCAGCAAAGGGAGGCACAAAACCAGACCCTGCTCCCAAAGGAAAGAAAAAGCAGTGCCTGTAGGATGGGTTGTTTGCCATGGAGAGCATCCAGGATCTCTGGAATGCATCATGTTCCACCTGTTGCATCCAAATTCTCTCTTGGCATTCTGTGGGCTCTGTGTGGCATCTCCTTTCCTCTCACAAACTCTGTGGCTCTGGGTAAGGTGAAAAATGCACCTTGCTGGACCTGCAGAGAGGCTCTTTGGATTTTCCTCCTCTCTTAAAAAGTATAATAGAGGACAAGCTGACTTAGAAATTGTGGCCCTTCTGTAGAAGAGATGATTTTTTTTTTTCCAATGGGATTAGGTGAGCTAATTAGGGTTTAGTGTCTGAGGGACACAGGCCATGAACTGATTGCATTAATTTTATTCATGTGCATGTTAAAGGTTTTTTTCTCTGCTAACCAGGTTCTTTCTGTGGTTTGGCACTGCAGGTGTGTTGTAGGACTCAGAAGAACCAATTGGGACAGGAGCCTGCATGTTCTGGGTTGTAGGGAAATATTTTGGCCACGTCTCCCCTCTCAGGTGCTGGGGCTGCTGAAGCAGAGCTCAAAGCCCTGCAATGCCTCAAGCCCCAAGCCCAGCACTTCCCCCTGCAAAGCTGGGCCATTGTACTAGGGCAGAAAAAACCCCTGTTAACAGAAAATCTCAGTAAAAATCCCTCTTCCCTGCCCCCTTTCCCAAAATCTCCAGCTGCTAGAACAGAACAAGCCAGGAGTTTTGTAGCCCTGAGGCTCTCCTTTCACTGCTCATTGAGGTAAGGGAGACATGGGCAGTGTTCCTCTCTTCTGGGATAAAATGTCACAAGAGCTTCAACAGTGTGAAAAGCAGGAAACCAAACATGCAGCCTGGAAATAATGGACCCCTCAATTATTTTAGCTATGAATTGAAATCGAGTGGCTGCAAGCTGCAGTTGGTTATTTTTAGATTGCTTTGATGGTTTGATGATTTAAAGTCCCATCACTGCCTCCAGTATTTATCCCAGCAATCTATTTTAAATTTGATCAGAGACTGTGCAATGCTCCCGAGTTTGTTCTTGTGTTATTTAGGAGCTGGCTGGCGAGGCAGGAGGCTGCCCATGTGTCAGTGTCAGCAGCAGTGTGTGCAAAGCAAAGGGGGGCTTTGGATAAATCCCTCCCTGATTCCTCACTGTCCTCACCTGCTGCAATATTCAGGGGATACCTGTGAGAGCAGGAAACCTGCAGTGATGGGAGAGCGAAAGCAGCAGGACTTTGGCTTCAGGCAGAATCCAAAGCTGGAAGGAGATGGAATGAATGGGAAAGGCAGGGAAGGAAAATCCATCAGAGCTTGGGAGAGCTCCTGAAGTTCTAAAAAGGTGTGTCAGGCCTTTGTGGCAATGTCAGGGTTCCTCTCTGTGATGTTCTGAGGAGGACAGCAGTGATTTACAAACCTTTTATTCAGATGAACAGCAGATAAAAACCAGCTTAGCACTTTCCAGCTCTCATTGTTCATGACTTGAGGATCAACCCTTCGGTTCTTCTTGAAATCCTGCAGGTATGAAATGATAACTTACCAAGGTAAAGCAGAGACTTGTGCCTCGTCTTTGCTTGGCTCTCCTGAAGGGAAGAGGCACATGGGGCTCTGTGTCCTGAGTGGATGAGCAATTGCACACACAGGCATTCACTGGAAATAAATTCACAATCACTTGGTTGGTTTTTCTCAAGTTCTCTCTTAATTCATGCAGTGAAACCTAAAAACCTTGTGGAGACTGACTGAGTTTCAGGCCTGACTTTGATTTAATAAATTTGATTTTATAAAAGAAGGAAATAGGGAAGTCTTGCTGCTGGTGGGAGCTTTGGGTTCTTGTTTGACCCCAGGACCAGGCTGCCATGAATGGTGTTCATTATTGATGGGGAATCAGTGCACAGAACTTGTTTTTACACAAGCCAATGTGAAATAATTTTTCAGTGCATTATTAAATTCATTATTATCCATTATCAGGATTCATGATTTAATTTTCCTGCATAGCTATGAAACCCAACAGGGCTGTAATAATTGCCAGATTTTCTTTGGTTTGTTTTGTTGGTTTTTTCCTTGGGGCTTTGGAACTCGCTGATCTTTGAGGTTCCTTCCAAACCATTCTGGGACTCCATGAAAATCCCATGCAATCATTTAGTCCTACAGTTATTCTGCTAGAAATAACCATCAACTTTAGGACATTTTTTCCTGTTGCCAGACCATCACAGACAGCTCCTTTTTTCCCAAAGCTGCCATCCTGAGGTCAGCCTTTCCAATCTGGCAGAGTCAAGCCACCAGCACTCCAAAATTGCCCTTTTTGTCATTAATACCTGCTGAAGCTGAGTTCCAGCTGGGGAGCAGCTGCTCCAATTTTTCCTTTCTGTATTTTATGGCCACCAAACAGTTGACTTCTGCCATGTGCTTGATTGGGGACAGATTTGTATTTCACTGCTTTGGAATAGCTGGAAAATGTACAAGGGAAGATTTGTGCTGGGACAGTGAGAAAATCCAGGAAATCAATATTTAAGGAAGCATTTATCAGATGAGTTTAATGCTGGATTTTACACAGGCTGCAAGACTGGGAAAATATCCCAGAGCAGAAGGGATTGTTTGTGTTCCCAGTGTAAGTTCAGGTATGATAATGTCTGTGTGAGCAGTAGGATTTGTTACAAAAGGATGGAAGAGCACTGTGGGATTTTTTGCTTTAAGCCTTTTGGCTGCAGAAGTTTAGGATTAGAGAGGGCCAATGGCTCTCTCTAATTTTTAGTGTTCAGGGAACCAAGAATTGCCTTTTTTTTCTAAATCATGAGTGGGAGCAGGTCAGTAGGAAGAGGACAGGTTTTCAGGTTTAATACACTGAAGGATATTCAGAAGAAAGTTGGGGTTTGATTGAAAAAACCCAGAGATGGAGAACATTTTGTCTTCATTTTCTCTTCATTTTCTCTTCCATTCCTTGTTGTGTTAAATGTGTTCAGCAGCACCCAGGAATTTCTTGAGCCTAATGACAAGAACACTCTTCTTGGGTGGGTGCCTGGAGCAGAATTTGTTTCCAGCTTCATCAAGTACTTTCCCCACTCCAAGGTCTGCAATAAAGGATGAAGTGTGTCCTTCTGCTTTCTTTTTCACACTATGTAGGAAGCTGATGTTGAATGAAATAAGTTCTTTCCAGTTAAAGAGAGAAAAGTCAAAATTAAATGTAATTTATTTGGTTAATTGGAACATATAGTCGATATACAATATTTAAGCTTTTTTGTCTCATTAAGCAACTTAATTTGGATTTTATATCTGGAAGGTTTTTCAGTTTTGCTGTTTAATGAAGGAAACAGGCTGTGACATCCTCTGGAAAGAAAAGAAAAATGTTGGCACTCTGCAACTTAATATATTCATAAATATAAATGGTAAAAATACATAGAATATGAAAAGGGTAAAAACATAGACTATGAAAAAGGTAAAAATACAAAATATGAGAGCTCAATGTTGCATGAGAAAAGCAAAGATTGGCTGTGCTGCCTAAGGGAGAGAACAGCTCCTTGTCCTGTCCCCTCCCAACAGAGCTCTGGTATCTGCCCTGCAAACCTGACTGAGCCATGGCCTCGTTGTTTCCCTGCCCCCTCCCTTTCTGTCTGAGCTCAGAATTCCATCATTTCACAGGTCCTTGCTGTGATTACCAGGCAATTCCGAGTTCCTCAGGAGGCTCCATGGTGCCCACGGTGCTGGTGTGAGATGGGGCTGTGGGGCTCTGTGTGCTGCCACATCAGCTGATCCCCTGCACATCTCTGGTGCTCAGGTCAGGATTTGGGTGACACCAGGGGAGTGCTGCCAAGCAACAGGCAGCAACTTGCAGCCCACGTTTGGTTCCTCTTGATGTGGTGTTTTGGATCTGTCCTGAGGTGTTTGTACTCCTGCCCTGGGAGTGGGGCTTTGTTTGGGGGGGTTCTCACATGTAGGAACTGTCCAGCTCATCAGCTCCAGCCTTTTGGGATGGGGTGGACTTGAGCAAAGCTTTGTGGGCTGAGATCCCAGCACAGACTGTGGGGAAAAGAAACAGAATAAAGCACTATGGAAAGAGAAGATGGAGAAATGAAGTGATAGGAAGGAATGGAGAAGCCCACTGTATCCTCCCTTGGGCAGCATCCCAGCTGGTCCCACAGACACCTCTTTGGAAAACACATATTTATTTAAAGCTGCATAGTATTTGTCCTCCTCCACACAGAGCAGGCTAAAAATGTCCTTTAAATTGTGCCAGGCATAAGCGGAAAATGAGATTCCTGACTGCATGTCCTACATTGGCATTCAGCTTTGTTCTGAATTGTATATTCCCTCCATTATTAGTCCTTTCTGCTTAATTCCACATGAACATCAGGCACTAAATGTTAATTAAACTTTCCTGTTCACCAGTGGGGAGTTATCCTTGTTTGACAGGCAGGGAGCACGAGGTGGCAATGGATGGGTATAACCTGTGTAGGTGAGGGGCCAGTGAGCAGAATGCGCTTTGCCTGCTGTGCTCTGGGGTTTGAATGGACCCTGCCAAGCCCAGGAGGATGCCAGGGATCTCTCCCCACAGTGTCTGAGGCCTGTGTGACCATGGTGACATGAAGCTGACCCTGCAGAACAGCCAGCTGAGGTCAAGCTGCCTTTCCCAGCCGAAGCCCCAAATTGTTAATTAACTTTCCCTACCTTCAAGCAGGTGGAGTGAGGGTTGTCTGGCCCTAATAAACACAACAGGCAGCAATTTTTCCTCCCCAGATCTCAGTGTAATGAGGCAGGAGGGGGCTGTTGGCCCTGGAGGGTGCCCAGGGACAGGAAGCACAGCGTGATCAGGTGTTTGTTGTGTCCTCACAACACCCAGAACTGGTGAGCAGCCACCCCAAACCCTCCAAACCCCACCTGCCTCCTCCAGCTCGGCCCCTGGAGCCTACAGCCCCTCTTGTTACACCCTCAGGAACGATGCCAGCTGCATTTTTCATGTGTAAACACCTCAAAAAGCAGTTGTTAGGGAGAAGTGCCCATGTTGAATGCTGCTGGTTTGGATTTTCTCTTGCTCTGCCTCCAGGCAGATGGTTCTCCTTTCTAGAGGTGAATCTTTGCACAGCAGCACTCTGCAGGCATTTCTGGTACCAACACACGTTCCTTTCTGAGGGGAATTTGCTTTTTGCTCCCACTTGGAATCAAGAAAATGCATCCAAAAGCAAAGAAAATGCTTTATACTCCCAGTGATTTCCTTCTCTTTACCCCACTGAGGGCACTGGAGCAGTGCTGCTGCACCACTCACAGCTCATTCAGCCACAGGTTATTAAAACTGGCTCTTTGGGTAACTATTGGTTTCACCTTTTTCTCCAAGAAACGTGCTGCAGTCACACATCTTCCTTCTCAAAGCCAGCCAGGGGTCATCAGTCAGCCAGAATGAAAAATATGGCACCCAGGTTACAACCAATCCTTCTGGGGTGGAGTTAAAATCTAGGAGGGCAATATAATCCTCTTTTTTAGCCTTCTAAATATCCCTCTCTCTCTGAAGGTTTCTCATAGTTCCATTCCATCTTTGTTTCAAGCAGATGGTTTGCTCCTTTCACATATTCTGAATTCTTAGTTTAATTATTGTCTCTCTCCCCAAATGCCTCATACTTTGAGTGCTGACAAGGACACATTTGTGTTATCCCAGGAGGGATTTTAATTCTGTTTCTTCCCAGCCAGTGTTAAGTTCAGTCTGCACAATTAATGCTATAAAAGATGTTGTACAGAGAATAAAGCTGTGTCTGGACTTCTTAAAGTCACTGTGGGTGTTTGCAAAAATACCTGAAAAACCACAGCACCTCTGCTGCCCAACAGTAGCAGCATTTTGTTACTAAAATAAGGGATAGATTTAAAAAAAAAAATTATAAACTCCAAGGCCTTGGAAGCTGCTGGGTTGAGTGTCAGAAGGTCAGTGCTCAAGTGTTGATGGATTTGATAAAATTCCAGCTCCTCACATCATGTGCCTAATGAGGAGATTGGGGGCTTTTGGGAAATGAAGGCCACGAAGTTCAGTCTCCTCCAGGAGCAGCAAGAAGAGCTGAACTGGGATGCTGAGGAGAGACCTGCAGTGGAACAGGTGTGAAAAGCCACCTGTGTCTGGGGGGGCACCATGGGGCACTGAGGTCAGGCTGCAGCACCAAAATCTCCCTCAAAGGGACACACAGGAAATGCTCTCCAAGGGCTGGAAAATAACACAGGACTAACAGGACCTGGCCAGAGACAACGAGGGAATGGCAGGGCATGATTGGCAGCCATGGATGAGGAACAGACAGGCCCATGCTGATGACATTGTTCACAATGCTGTCCTCAAACTCTCCTGCCTTTGGCTCCCCACACAAAAGGCAGCAAAGGGATTAAAAGGAAAAGCCAATTTTCACAGATTAAATCAAATCTAAATTTTGTTACATGTGCTCTATCATTTTCCAAGAGAGAGGTGAAACAGTGAAGAAAAATGTTGTTTTCTTCTCATGCTGGAGGGCTGAACATGCAATGCCCAGTGGGACTGAGCACCAGAGGAAAGGACCCAAGAGTTCTGGGAGCCTAAAGCTGAGTGTGGTGGTGATTTGTCCATGTAAAGGACATCACCTTCCTGGAGACCTGAGAATATTGAAATGTGTGCATTGATTTCAGAGCAAGAACACAGAGAAATGTCAATATCCAGCGTTGTCAGTCATTGACATGGCCTGGTGGCAGTGAGCCTAAAATGGACTCTGTGTCCTTGCAGAGCAGACAAATCCCACTCCTGAGATCCCCTGGGAGTGTGAGAACCTCGGGGGTTTGTCTACATACTCTACTCTCTTTGCTTATTTATTTGCTTTTATTTTATCTGCATAAAGCAAATGCAGCTTGGAATAATTTTATGCTAATTTGAAAATAGTGTACTTAAAACAGGTTATGAGCAAGGCTTCCTATGAAATATATATCTTTATAAGAGTGGAAGGTGATTCATTTCCAGGTGAAAATAAATGATAAAATAATACTTTAATTGATTGAATTAAATTTCCCTTATTGGGGAAGGAGAATTTAATGGAGAGAGGCAGCTGTAAAATAATCATTGCATGGTGCTCATTTGGTCTCACAAATCATTGGGTACCATTTAATACTTTAGATACTTTTGCAAAGAAATCTAAAATACCTGCTATAATATATAACATAAAAGAATCTACTGGTTTTTGCTTCATGGGTAATAATGGCCAGGTGATATTTTGTGGTCTCTTGCCATTTGAATTTGTGAAACCCCAGGAATTATTGCCATGAAAAATGGCAAAATGTGGGAGCTGATGACACAGCAACCTTTGCTTGGGAAGCAAAGGGGCAGTGAGGAGAAACTGAGGGACCCAAACACCTTGGGGCTCATTCCAGAATGTTTGTAGAGCATTTCCTCCCCCTTTTTTCCCTTTTATGTGCTTTTGAGAAGCTCAGGCAAAGCCCTTTGGAAAGGCAGGAGGAGCCTGGCCATGGGCTCAGCAGGCACTCAGGAGCTCTGGCAGCATCTGCTGCTGGTAATCCCGGGGTGCTCTGGTGAGTGTGGCCTGACAAGGGAGCTGTACCCATCAGGGATGGGTGAGGAGCTGGCCCAGGGAACTCAGCTCCAGCCTGGCTTTGTCACCACAGGCACTGGGAGGAAGCTCCAGGTGCATTCCTTCACCTTTGGCACTGACAGAGGATGATGGAGGCAAATCAATTCCATATTTTCATGATTCTGCTGAGGAATCAATGGAAAGCAGAATTTCAACACAAGCTAAAACAATAGACAGTGAGCAGCAATATTATTTAATGCTGAAAAATCATAATTATAACCATTTTGGGGGGGTGGGGAGAATAATCACTTCAGAGCTTCAAAGACTCACCTGTAGCAGCACTTTGCAAGGTAAAGCAACACAGGAGGACAATCAGTTATCAGGCCAAATTAAGTCAGGAATAAATCATGGAATTAGCTGAGTGTGGCCATTGAAAATCTGCCCTGTCAGGGCAGGCTGAGCTCTGCTGCTCCCTGACAGCAGCTCACGTGGATTTCCACCTTAATAAACCCAGAACTCACCACAGATCCAGGCAGACATGGAAATGCCTTCGAAAGTAATTGCTGCAGGAAAATTTCCAATATTACAGGAAATAAATGTATTGTACATGCCAGGACTTGACAGAGTCCAAAGCTATCCAGGAAAGAGATGGAAATAACCTGAGACATGTCTGGGATGATGTGGGGTTTGGGAGAACATGTCAAAGGAGCTGATTGAAGGAATCTGTCCATTAAATGACATTGATGGAACAAAACCCATGGGGTTTGTAGGGCATGGCTGGGACTGGACAGCAAAGCCTTCAGCCTTGGAGGAGTTCCCAAAGGAATTTGCTTAAATGAGGAGATTTTAAAAATCTTTTTCTGTATTTATAAGCATTTTTAGAGGAGAAATTGTCTTTGCTGGTTCCTGAGGAACCATTTGGGGTTTAATTTTTGTTTGGAGACCTGAGAGACAGTGAATAACCCCAACCCTCTCTGAGTAGCTGCACCACAAGCAATTCCACCTCTGCATTTTAGCAGAAAAATAAGGGTTTTTTAAATTAGGAGTTAGTTTTTTTGGCTGTTATGAGGTTAATCCTTAACTTTAAAAACTTCTTTTATTGCAGGCTTAAAGAAGGCTTCACGTGTACAAAATGAGCATTTTTCTTTCTCCTGATTCCGTTGGGCCAAACCTGAACAAAACCATGTTTTCTTCTCCCTAAAATCCTTGCTTCCCTTAAGTCAGCACAGATTAAACAGCTTTATTGTGTCAGCTTTATGAGCTTTCTGCAGAAGGGGATCACGTTACCAGTGTGATTTTGAGGAGTTGTTGTGTGGAAACCAAACCCTATTGTTATTTATTTAACTACCAATGAGCTTTGCTTTTCCAGCATCAAGGAAAACTTATTGACTGAGAACCAATTTGAGTTCTTTAAATTTCCCTAAACTGCCAACCCTGGCAGCAGCTAATCATTCAAAGCTGCTGTAAATCAGTTATTTTTAGGCTTCATTGATTTGTACCTGTAAGCAAGCATTCAGTTATTCGAGTTTTTTCCCCAAACTGACTCCCAAGCTTTTCAATAGATGTTGCTGGTTTGTTTGGTCTGTTCAATCCCTTAAACCTTTGGAATGACTGGATCTATTCTTACCTGGGAGCATGCTTTGGTTTTGTTCGTGTGTCTCTTTGTTTGTGGAGAGGAAAAGAGAGATAAAGTAATCCAAATTAGGGAAATTCGTTGCACTAGTGACCAGAATGAAATGGATCCAGTTTTGTTTTCAACCACTTTACTAGAATTTCTTTTCTCTGTGGTTCAGCAGTGGTTTCCCTCTCTCTCCTGACAGCACTGGTGATAACAGGATGACAAGAAGTTGTGTGCTGGGGAGAGGCTCAAACAGGGGCTGCCAAAGCCCTGACCCAGGCACTGAGCAGAGATGAGGTTACTGAGGTCATTCATGGCTTTGCAGCTCAGAGCAAACATGGAGCAAGAACAGTNCAAAGCCCTGACCCAGGCACTGAGGAGAGATGAGGTTACTGAGGTCATGTGGGAAACCAGAGTATCTCTCTAGTTCTCCTGGATAGACAGGAGCCTGGACAGGGGGGTGATCCTCCCTGGCCTGTGCCAGAAACAGTGATGACTTTTGGTCTCAGCCCATGGAAAAAGCACTGTCAGAGTTGTCAGAAGATTTAGAAGTCACAAGAGTTTGATTTGTGTGATTGTATTATATCACTGGGTGTGTAGATATTAGTTTTAGATTTCTCTGTATTTTTAATATAGAGTCAAAGATAGAAGCAGATGAGTTAATAAGAGCACATGTTCCTGTCTTTCTCTTCCTCTTCCTTCTTTGCAAAGGGCTGTAGGTTTTTAAGATTAGTAGAAGTAAAATTTCACTGCATAACATGAGTTTTAGTTATTGAATTTTAGAAGAAAACAATGTAGATGTAAAAAGGGGTATAAAAATTAAGAGATTTTTCCTGTGGGAGGAGAAACCATTTTTCCAGCTGCTTGTGAACTTCATGCTGGACAGAAAGAACTGAGAGATAAGATTCATAAAATAAACATCTTCAAACTGCAATCCAGAACGTTCTCCGATTCCTTCTTTGAAGCATGGGCAGGTGAGAAGAAAGATTTACACTGCCGGGGTTAATCCCAAAAGGGTTAACTCCAACAAGGTCATTCACGGCTTGGCAGCTCAGAGCAAACCAGGAGCAAGAACAGCTCTGATGCTGCAATGATCCCCCATGGTTTCAACTCCCTCCCCCAGCTTCAGTCAGTGCTGCTGGGTGGAAATGATGATTGTCAGGGCTCTGGGGCTGGGGAGGCCTCGTGTTCAGGGCTGAGGATGGGTCCAAAGCTGGTGATGCTCCAGTGCAGAAACAGAAATCACTGAGTGAAGGCTGAGTGACCTCTCCAGAGGGAAGAGAAACAATGCAAGGTGAGGGGTTGGCCCTTGGTACAAACTGGGACTATTCCAGTGGCCCTGAAAGGTCCCTGCCTGTTTCCCCCTGGTCCTGCCACCAGGGAAAGCCCTGCTACCCACAGCTGCTTGTGCCAGAGCCCAAACATTTCTATTTTGTGGGATATGAATCAACCAAAGGTGCTCAGCAAAGTCTGTGAGAGCACAACTGTCTCTGGCATCTGAGGAAAACTGCAGGATCCTGGTCAATGTGTGCAGGGGGAAATCAGGGCTAGCACTGCCTGAACTCTCACATACACATGGAGTGGATTTATTTATTAAAGTTATTAAAATTATGCAAGGCTCTCTCTCCTGAGATGAAGGAGATGCAGCCTTGCAGTGCTGGGTGTGGTGCAGAGCTGACACTTGCACTCAGGATTTCCCAGGGAAATCCTGCTGGCTGCAAAGGGAGCTGCTCTGATCCTGTGAGGAGATTCAAAATCCATCTCTGCCAAGGGAACTGAGCAGACACCTCTGCAGACATCAACTTTCTGGAGGTTCCTGTCTGATGCTCCTTTTTCAGCATGACTAAAGTTGCTTTTTCAGGGTCTGACCTGGAGGATGCTCCCCTAGAAACCCTCTGAAAGTCTGAATTGTCTGCAGGGAGTTGCTTTGTACCCTCTGTACAAAAGTGACATCAATACTGTCCTCCCCTAATTAGGAAAAGCATAGAAAATGATGCCCAGTTTATTATTTCCATGTCATTAGTGCAGCCTGTGCTCTCAGCACACACTTGGGGGCTCACTGGGGTGGAGGAGGAGTTGGCTGATGTGAATCTGTCAGCAGGACTTTCCCCTGCTCCCACAGCTTTAGGATCAGTGCAGGAAGGAGCTGAAAATCCTCTCTGGGCCCTGCCACACTGTCCTCTCTCCTGTCAGCCCACTGGCTTTGGGAAGCAACCTAAAGAGTGAAATACAGCCCAAACATCTGATCTGGCACAACCCTGGGATGGAAATTTATCACCATGATGGTTTTATTCACTGGCTCAGAAAGAAATCCACTGCCAAAACCACTTTTAAATTTTTTTTCCCCAGTTAGCAGCATTTTCCATCGCTGCTGTCTCTGTGGCTGGACCCAGGCACGCACAGCAGTGCCTTGTAGCTCCAGGTGCTTTTCTGGGGTCACAGAAGAAGGACATGGATCTATTTGAAGATGAGAACTTAACACTTTCCCAGCTCCTCTGGAAGAATTAAACCAGCCCTCAAAAGGGGCAGGTTGGAATTATATTTAATATGTGCTAATCATCAGTGAATGTTGTGCTCTGAGATTTAAAGGCTAGTCTTACACAGAGGAAGTTTAGAAAAGTGAAGTGATTTATGAGGAATAACATTTGCATTAGCAGTTGGATGTTATAACTCAAGCAATCCATCAGATTTTACTTTGGTCCATTTATTTTGTACTTGCCTTGCCCAAGGCCTTGTTTCTCATTGCAATAAAAGGTCAACTCCCAGCACTGAGCTAAGCAAGAGCAGTGCAGAAGAGAGTTCAAAGACAAGGTAACACACAAGCCAGAAGAATCCAGACCAGAGCTGATATTTAAAATACACTTATTTGAAATACAAATACAGATAAAATCAATACTTAGGAATAAATCAGTCCTGGCTTTTAAAATCATCTGCCTACAGCTTGCATTTGGTGTGTCATTTTGGGGACAGCAGCTGGTTTGAAAGCCACATGTACACATCAGTGTCAGGCTCTGTCAGGTGCCACAGATCCTCCTGAAACCTTAGAGGCTGCAAGAACCCTCTGTGAGCCCCAAAATCCTTCCTGAAGCCCGAGCTGGGCACAGCAGCCTGTCCCAATGTCCTGTACCCAGGGTCCTGGCAGTTGTCTGCACATGAGCACAGCCTAGAACACAGCCAGAGAGGCTGGGAAAAGCAGAGTTTGTGTGCAAAGATCAGGCAGCACTCCCAGGTTTTGCAGTGAAGGTGCTGATCAGGAATATTGCTGCTAGCAGGCAAGACTGAGCCTGAGGGGAAGAAAAATTCAAACAAGGCTTAAGAGGAAGAGAATGTGGAGAGGAATGTGGAGGAAGAAGTGGAGAATGTGTTTTGTTTCTCAGTGCTGGTGCACTGGAGCCATGTGTAGGCACCAGAAGAGCTGTGGCTGTGGTGTCTGGACATGGCCAAACACCAGGAGAATGGTTGTGTCACACTGGCTTCATTTACAAGTGATTTTGGGCCAAATTGACTCAGAGCTTCACCTCAGCCACAAGAGCTCATTTTCACCTGTGGGAGCAGCTGCCATCATGTCTTTGCAGGGCAGCACAGGCAGTTTTTGTTTGCTGCTGGGGTTTCTTTTCTCTCCCAATGGCTGGACAGGTGCCAGTGCCAGAGCAGGGCAGGACACAGAGGTCAGGAGGAAGGAAATGCTGCCAGGTCTGGCTCTGCTGTCTCCTGTCTGCTGAGTGCCCAGCCCTTGTTGTCTCTGAGTGTCCCCTCACAGTGGCACATGCCACTTTCTTCATGTCTCCTTGGGCTGGTGGGAAACTGCAGAGCCCTTCCCTGGCAGCCTTGAAGGGTTCAAACCAGGGCACATTTAGACATCAAAAGGAAAAATAAAAAATGCTGCCTCTGGATTTTAGCTCCCTGGAGAATGGCTCTCCTCAGCACCCTGCCTCACTTGCATGGTGCCACTGTGGCTTTAGATTTGCTTTTTCAGCTCTAAATACATCAACTACTTGAACCTGACAATGTGTGGTGCACATTTAACAGCAGAAATCTATGAATTAAGTTGCAAATTAATGCATATTGACACAAGTGGTTTTTTTTTGCATTAGCCCGTTCTTGGTTTTCAGTTGCTGTTTAAATATTAAATATATATTTATCTAAATATAAACCCCACAACTTGTTGGCTTTATTTTTTAATCCATTATACACATAAAATCCTCATCTTAGAGAATCAGAGGGAGAAACTGAAATTAGCTGATCAATGAATGAGGACAAGCTGAGAAAAAACTGGTGTGGAGCTCACAGGAGAACACAGAAAATGTCAAAAGAGGCATTCATAGTCTTTATTGACAAATGAAATAATTAACAATAAAAACTTGGATATTTCTGTGCATGGAAGGGTTGGGTTGGATTTCCGTTCCACATTTCTCTGATTTGCATATTAAGGCATAATTGCTGCTCGTGATCAGTTATGTTTTGTTAAATTTTGGATGAATAATGATACTAAAAATCTACTGATTTCACACACTTTTGACCATTTCAAGTTTGGAAAGCAACATCCCCCCAAGAAAACCAGATCTGTACAGAGGAGGTTTTAATTGACCAGCTGAACAATTCAAATTTATAGCTGTAATTGAAAATACACAACAATTTAGGCTAGTGATTAGTTATCTAAACATTTTTCAGGTCAGTACCAAACAAAATCAGGAGCCATGCAGTGTTTGAAATAGGAAGAGACTTTAATAAGTGGCAGTCCTGGAGGACAGTTGGCCTCACCTTGGAAAATGCTCTGGAAATAAGGGACATACTGTAGTTTCAGATCTTTATAGCAAAAGCCATTAAAGAAGGAAGAAAATGCTGGGATCATCTCCTCTGGGACTAATTGCTGGTGCCTGGAAGCTCATGTGATGTCAGACCTGCCAGGTGGGTGCATCAATGGAGCTGCACTTGGAGTAAATGGTAGAACATCAGTGTTTGTAAGGGCTGAACATGTCCTGATGGAAATGGCATCAATGGGCTGTGACCTTTCTGTGGCCCCCTGGGTGGGAAATGCCATCCTGATTCAATAGCTGTGGTACCCAAAGTGGCATCAGGGCGTGGAAGGACAACTTCAGCCCCATCAGCCAGCCCTGGACAGCTCTCCCTGGGACACTGAGAGTTTGAATTTAACCCTTTGTCTGGGGAGGAGAACACCTTATTGCTTGGAGCTTGTCTTGCTTGTGACCATGTTTTGTTCCAGGGGGTTTTCCCCCTGTGCTGAAACTCTGCCCAGGAGCCTCCAGGCATCCCTTGCACTGAAATGGGAGCACAGGGAAGCTGAAAACTGAAAGAGGGGCTTAGAAACCCCTCTGCCAGAGGCCAGGGAGTGTTTTGGCTGCTAATTGTCTCGGGCAACATTCCAAGCTTTAGTTAATTTTAATCCATTTTCACCTCCCCTGCCATATCTGGGCATTCACCTGTAGGCAGCATTTATTGGCAGATTTATTGTTTTGTGTGCATTCATTGCTTGGCAGTCCCTGGGAGATGAGAGATGTCTTTTTAATGCAGAGATATAAAAACACACTCATTGTCACCCTCTGTGCCATGCACTGAGCCCAGCAATGAACACAGCAGCCTCACAGAGTAAGGTGAAGAGTAAAGGCTTGGGGGAACCTGAGGAAAACCCTCCCCACATGCAATACCCACCTGGTTTTGTTCAAGTCAATGGAATAATCCCATCAATAATTCCATTCCAATTTCAATAATCCATTCCAATAATAATTCCATTCCATAATTCCACAGATTTCTTTGATTGCATGAAGTAATTGAGGTGAAATACATGTATTTAGAGACAGCCTCTAGTTTCTGAAGAACAGGGAATTCAAATCTATCTCTGCTGGGGCTGCACTGAGATTGTCTGAGGACAATCATTCCCCCCCCACAGCCCTGCACTGGGGCTTCCTGCACATTTCCTGCTGCTGCTTGCAGAAGTGAAAATGCAGGTGTGGGCTTTGGTGGGTGCAAGTCTCCTTCTGTTCCCTTGGCCACAGGAGCTTCCAGCTTCTGTCAAACATCACAGATTTTGGGCACAAGAGGTGCTTTGCTGAGAAAATGATGGTTAAAATGGGCTGTGACAGAACAGAGCAGAGAGGCCAGTTCCGTATTTAGGTCAGGGTGCCTTCCTTTGATTTTTTTGGAAAGGAATCCAGGATAGAGGAGGCTTTGTGCCTTCTATCCTGTGTAAAATGTCTGGGTAGAGATGGGGATGGTGTCAGAGCCCTGCTGGGGTCCTTTGGGAGCATTTATCTCTGATGTGGTTCCTACCACAGAGGCCTTGTGGGAATGAGAATCTTCACCTCTGGAATTCAGCAGCCGTTTTGCCTTTTAATTATTTTTTTTTTTTCTTTTCTGCATTACACATAAGAAAGTGCCTGATGAAGTCAGTGTGGATTTCTTCCCCCATTAAGAAAAACCCAAAACGATTTGTAAAATTATCTTCACCCAAAACTCTGGTATATTTAACAAATAGTTAATATTGTTAAACTATTTAGTATTTATTAAATGATTGTATAGTTAATAAATCATGCAAAAAAATCCCAGTATATACCTCAAGAATTTTAACCTTAAAATAAGAGTAACCTATAATGTAAGTTATATATTTCAAAAGGTAAAGTAACCAAAAAATGAACAAAAAAAATCATTTTGTGAAAACCAAAAAAAGCAATAATAAAAAACAGCAGTGCCAATACCCAACCATTAACCCAACCATCAAAGTACTATTTCTCTTGCTTCTCTTCCCCACATCCTGCTAAAATAAAAACCACCTAAAAAGCTATAAAATAACCAAGCAACAATAATTAATGATATGTATAGAATATAAAAATAACTGCAAAATTCAAATAATAAAAATATATAAATTATATTAAATCCAAACATGACCCAAATAATACAAAATAAAAGCTAAAAATTATGTTGAACAATACCCAAATAAAGTTCACAGCCCTTAAAGTACAGTTATTAATGTACTTTACATTAATAACTGAAAACAAACACTAACAGCAACCAATATTTTGAGTACTACAGAACAGCACTGTCCCTCTGACAGCTGGTGAGAGGTCTGTGTGAGGAACAGGTCTCTCAAATTTGATTTTAGAGCATAGTTCAGACAGATATTCATATTTCCTTATGCTGATGTGGGTGGCAGTTTTAAGAAAACACTTTCACCCCCAGAAAATCTGCTTTTTGTGTATTTCTCAGCTCTTCCAGGCTAAAGCCTCTAATCCTCTAATCACCTTAAATTAGCTCTGAAGGTCGTGTTTCTTCATCATGAAAGCCCTTTGGATGTTTTTAAGAGCATTCTAGGCAGGCTGCACAATGCCTTGCCCCCCTGTGTGCCTGTGAAAACAGGTTTTTCCCCTGCAAACATCACTTTTAACCACTCTCAGCACTGAGTGTCCCTTTCTGCTGAGGGGCATTTGTGCTGCCCCTCCCTGAATGAACAGTGCTGCATTGAAGAGCAATCCCCACTGCAGAATTCAATGTTTCTCTGGGCCTGCAGGCTTAGCCCACTGTCTGTTGGAACCCTGGTCACTGAGAATTGTAAATTTGCTGTCTCACAGGCTCTGACCCACAACAATACACTGCATTGGACCTGAGGCTATGGCACAGGCTTCCAAAAATGAGTGATAGTACTGACATTATGGATAGAAGGGTGTGATATCACCCTTGCAGTGGTGGAAAACATAGAGTTTAAATTTTTAGAATATAGTATATCTATAAAGCAAGATGGAGGTTTTAGGGTGGAGGCTTGTCCTTCTTTTTCACCTTCATGCATCTGGGTATTATTTTGTAATTGAATAGAAAAATCTGCATTGCAGGGCGCTGGTGGTTTTCTAGTGGGTTAAAAGTAAAAATAATTTAGGTGTAATTTCTTAGTTGGACAGTTTATCCTTAAAAGGCCTTGTAGAGAGCCAGATGGGGGCCATGTTACCTTGTTACCTTGAAGTGCTGAACAATTCATGGCCTGTAGCATGGATAAGAATTAATAAACTACAGAGTCCAAACCAGAAACTCTGTCTCAGAGCAATTAATCCCAACTCTGGCAAGAGGAAGAAGATGAAAACACTGTAACTATCCACAGCTGAGAACAAAATATATTCATTTTATGACTGTGGGCAAAACACCCTCAATCTGTCCCTGCTTGTTTCCCCCCTTGTTTGCTGTACAGAAATGGAAGTGATGGTCCAGCCAGGGCTGGAGTTCTCTGCACAACATCATTTACTGGGATTTGTGTTCTCAGTGCTGTGGGTCAATACAAGGTGATATTTACCCTGGTTTGATGTGACAATGCCACCCTGTCACCAGTGTCACCTGTCCTGGCACAAAGGGTTTGATTATGAACAGACCAAGAAAAGCACAGGCATTGCTGCAGGTCTCATGGAGTGGAGATCCAGGGAAAATACCTGGGCTTGGGGCTTGGTTTTGGAGAATTTTGGACTGAAAAAGAACCTGTGAGGCAAAGGGATGTTGGGAGAGTTGAACCTCTGATATCTTCAACCCACAAGTAACTCACAGGTGCCTGCTGATGCATTTATAGAGGGGAAGTTTGGACTGGTGACCACTGCAGGGACATCCTGTTCCTTCATAGCCTTTGGAGGTCTTATTTAGGATTGAATTGATGATTGTGGGAAGGGCCAGGGGGATGGAAATGAGCCATGGCCATGCCAGGAAAGGGCTCAGAGTGTGGGGCAGTGTTTTGCTCTGGAATCCACATCAGTAATTTTGGCAGATCCTTGTGGGGCCACAGACACCCAGGCAGAAACCACTGGGGCAGTGGCACATCCACTGCTCTGTCCTCTCCTGCTCTTCTTCAGGAAGTGATTCAGAGCCAAAAACCAGGATTTCATTCAACCATGACTGCCTCACTGCAGAACTCCAGAAGATTTGAAAATCTCATCAATTCCTTAGAAAATTGCAGCTTGAATTAGATCAATTTGTCTTTGGGTCTTTGTTTCTGGAGATGCTCAGTGGGCTTCATTCTGAAATGAAATATTAGCTTGTTCGAATCCTATTTTTTAATTTGGCAGAAACCTGCCACCAAGACTGACTTTTTAACAGATCGTTTGGGTGGCAAACATGTATTATCTGATGGAAAGGGAGCTGTTGTAGCAGCCAAAGTCATCCTCTCTGCTGAACAGTTTGAACAAAGGAGGGAAGCAAAGGGCTCCATGTGTTTTACTGATGGCAAACTGAGGCTCAGAGGCAGAGCCATGCTCCAGCCTGCTTCCAAGCTGGGGTCTGAGAACAAGGAGAAGTGTTCTGCTGAAGGGATCAGCACTGCTGTGAAGCAAAGCACAGAAATAGATTGCATTTTGTGGTACTGTTAAAGGAAGCTTGGCACTGTGGTGGTTTCCAGGAAGTCCTGAGGGTTGGGAGTGAGGTGTGGACCTGAAAACTGGAATCTGCATTGCTAAAGGAAAGCAGAGCAGTGCAGTTGGTCTTTTTCTAAACAAACAGATCTCCATATATGAAGTTGTAAATTCTTTTTTTCCAAGTGTAGGCCTGTGAGATTCCCCTTGAATAATTGGATTACACAGGAATAGAGGAGCATATAAAGAGGTTAACTTCGAATTCGCTGAATAGCTTAAGTGAATTGTATTTTTTATTATTACTTTAAGATGTTCATAGTCTGTGTGGGTGGATAACAGGAGAGAGAGAGACAGTTCAGGCAGCACTACAACCTTGCATTAGGAATAAATTGCAGCCTGGAGGAGTTCTGCTTTATGGTCAAATTTTAAAGCCTTTGATAATAAGCAAAGTAAAGAAAATGGATTTGCCATTGCTGCAGAACACACAAAGCTCTGTGTCTATAACCTGTCCTAGATTAGGGTGGCACGTGCAGGATTTATTGTGGCAGCAGCCTCCTGTGGGAGCTGCTGGTTCAGGGGGAAGTGCAGCCCTTGCAGCAGGAAGGGATCTGAATTGAGAACTCTCTCCGGTCTGGGCTTTGTTCTGAGCCCATCCCGAGTGTGCTCTGGTTTCCCAAGGTCTGTGCTGCTCTGGAGAGAGCAGAGGTGAGATTAATGTGCTGTGAAAGGCACTGAACATGGCAGGGAGGGGAGGGAGCACAGCAGAAAGTTTACATTCACCACTTGTCAGCATAATTTTGCCCCTGCAGGATCTTTTTTTTTTCCTTTTTTTTTTTGGGATGCAGAGCATGTGAGACAGGCATGTTGCCTGGCAACTGGAGGGGAGCAACCTGTGCAGGGAAACAGCAGCAGGGGAGGAGAAGGGAGAGGGAATAGATGTGGCCCTTATTGCTCCTTTTAGGACTGGGGCAGGAAATCTTTTGCTGAAGCTCTTCTGCATTTCTTTCCCCAAACAAGTGACTTCTCTCTCTAAGCAGGATGGACCCAGCTGATGAATTGTTGTGGTAAAGGAGGTTGGCATCTGGAAATCATAAAAATTTAGGGTTCCCAGACTGAATAAAATGTGAGAATGCACTGGAGGAAATTTTCTGGTTGCTGGAATGGAGAAGGTTAAATTGCTTGGGCTGAACTCTGAGAAGTCAGGAATGAATTGGGGTAACAAAGGAAGGAGATTCCTCCCACCAAGGATGGTGTGCTCAGGTATTAGAGGAGATGGACCTGGTTAACAAATCCCATATTAAGAGTCAGGACTGGGTGTCTGGATTTCATGGAATTATCTTCATCACTCTCTTCTGGTTTGTCTCAAGTACCAAAAAGAGGGGTTCTGTGTCACCCTGCCAGATTCTGTGGGCACAGCAAGAATCTGGTTCACTCCTTGGGAATTTCAGGAGGAAAGCCAGGGACAGTATCTGCTGCAGGCTCTTTATTATCAGATAAATTTAACTGCAGAATCACAACTGAGACCATCCAAACCACACTCAAAGCATACAATTCCCTTTACTTCAACTTTTACTCTACAAGTGTAAGCAGAAATAGTAGGTTCCAGTTGGCCTCTGATAGCACAGAACATCACTGGTTGCTTGGAAGACCCTGCAGAAATAGCTATAAAATGGATTTTTACCTGCAGCCTCTGTGGGCAGTGGCTCCATGAAGCACAGCTGTTTGGAATTCATGTCTTCTTGGAATGCAGGAGCTGAAATTCAGGTGCTCTCCTGCAAGAGGCAGAAACAGGAGGTGGGAGAGGAGGCTGCCCAGAATGTTTATTTGCATGCAGGACACTTGGTGCTGACAGAGATTAGGAGGGAGCACTGAGCAGATTAACAATGAGCTCTGGCTGGACATGCAGCAGGATGACCTAATGCTGAGATCAAACGCTTGCCCAGCCCATGGCATCAGCCCCACTTCTTCTTTACCTGCCAGGAGATGCCAGAATAAATATTTCCTTTTTTTCCCAGGAAGTCTGGAATAGACCTGCAACTGCACAGATGAACTGCACATCATTTTCATGGAATCCCAGGATGGTTTCGGTTGGGAGGGACCTCAAAGCTCATCCAGTGCCACCCCAGCCATGGCAGGGACACCTCCCACTGTCCCAGGCTGCTCCCAGCCCCAGTGTCCAGCCTGGCCTTGGGCAGTGCCAGGGATCCAGGGACAGCCCCAGCTGCTCTGGGCACCCTGTGCCAGGCACTGCCCACCCTGCCAGGGAACAATTCCTGCCCAAAATCCCATCCATCCCTGCCCTCTGGCAGTGGGAGCCATTCCCTGTATCCTGTCACTTGTAAATCCTCTCTCTCCACATTTCCTGCAGCTCCTTCAGGCCCTGCAAGGCCACACTGAGCTCAGCCCAAAGCTTCACCTGTGCAGGTGAACAATCCCAGCTGTGCCAGCCTTTCCTCCCAGCAGAGCTGCTCCATCCCTCTGCTCATCCTGGAGCCTCCTCTGGGCTCTCTGCAGCAGCTCCAGGTCCTTCCAGGGCCGGAATTTGTCCTCCCATGTGGAAAGGCCTGGAAGGGCTCTCCTCAGAGAGGCCAGTGCCTGTGCTTGGGTGGGTCACCCAAAGCAGGGCAAAATCTACACCAAAACCTTTCAGAGGATGTAATTTCGTACAAAACTCCACATCCTGAGAAGACAACTGCCCCAGCTGCCTGCATTGGTTTTGGGGTTTTTTTGGTGTGTAGGAGAGGGAGGGAACTGGAATTCCAACACTGCAGACAATGTCCAGCAACTGCAGGGAAAGGAGCATTAGGATGATGTTCTGCTGCACTCTAAATGTAGGTTGTTTTAAGGCAGCCTGAGCTGTGCCTTGGTGCTGGAGGACTGGACAAGAGCAGGGTGGGAGATGAGAAACTCTTTCCACTCCAAAGCCCTCCCGTTTTCCAGGGAGAGCACCAGGGCAGGATCTCACCAGGAGCTGATGCCAAGACATTCCCTCCCTCCCTCACACAGCTTTCCCCTACAGACTGATTTTTGAAACCAGGGAATTCTCACTGAATTGGGAATTGCCAAGGGGAAAACACAGTGGTGTTGAGTTCTTACCTGGAGTTTTGGAATGATTTAGAGGTTTAGGAGGAGACCAAACTGATGTTTGTGAGGGAGGGAGGGCAGAGGAGAGGGAGGTGGGCAAGGACAGGAGCTCCCAGACTTTGGGTTGGCACTTTGGGTTCCCTGCCTGCCTTGGAGGCCTGGGCTCAGCAGGGCTGGAGTTTTGGGAAGTGAGGATTTGTGTGCAGAATGTGAGAGGCTCCCTGGAGCAGAGGCTGTGCAAGGTCCCAGAACAAAGCGGGTGCTGGTGAAAGGCCTTCCCCAGGCCCCCCTCGGGCAGTCAGGGCCTCCCAGAGGCCGCACCCAGCACGGACAATGGGCACCAGTTGTTCACACAATTCTCACCTTGGGCCACTCACACAGCAGGGCTCAATCCCCCAATTACAGCTGCAGGCAATGAATCATTTACCCACAGTTTGCTCCCCCCAAACTCACTTTTGTTGATACATTTTGGGGTGTGAGGCAGTGAGGGGCCCTTGAGTTGCAGGCCCAGAGGGATTGTTGTGTGTGACCAAACCCTGAACACAGTGACCAACCCTCTGTGTGGAGTTCAGAGTTATGCACTAGAGCAGTGCAGGAATTGGAAAATGTAAAAGCTAAACCCTAAGGCATCAAATGGAGCAAAGGGTGGTTGTACCCAGCTGCCATTCCTGGAGGGCTTTCCCTGAGTGTTTCTCTTTGCCATGTGAGAGATTCCTGTTCCAATCCCCTTAGAAAGCCAACATCAAACAGGAGCAGCACCTCAGAAGGGCACAGAGCCATAACTCTGGGACATGACATCCAATTTCATTAACGTCTCAAGCTNTTGGGAATTGCCAAGGGGAAAACACAGTGGTGTTGAGTTCTTACCTGGAGTTTTGGAATGATTTAGAGGTTTAGGAGGAGACCAAACTGATGTTTGTGAGGGAGGGAGGGCAGAGGAGAGGGAGGTGGGCAAGGACAGGACTTTGGGTTGGCACTTTGGGTTCCCTGCCTGCCTTGGAGGCCTGGGCTCAGCAGGGCTGGAGTTTTGGGAAGTGAGGATTTGTGTGCAGAATGTGAGAGGCTCCCTGGAGCAGAGGCTGTGCAGGGTCCCAGAACAAAGCGGGTGTTGGTGAAAGGCCTTCCCCAGGCCCCCCTCGGGCAGTCAGGGCCTCCCAGAGGCCGCACCCAGCACGGACAATGGGCACCAGTTGTTCACACAATTCTCACCTTGGGCCACTCACACAGCAGGGCTCAATCCCCCAATTACAGCTGCAGGCAATGAATCATTTACCCACAGTTTGCTCCCCCCAAACTCACTTTTGTTGATACATTTTGGGGTGTGAGGCAGTGAGGGGCCCTTGAGTTGCAGGCCCAGAGGGATTGTTGTGTGTGACCAAACCCTGAACACAGTGACCAACCCTCTGTGTGGAGTTCAGAGTTATGCACTAGAGCAGTGCAGGAATTGGAAAATGTAAAAGCTAAATCCTAAGGCATCAAATGGAGCAAAGGGTGGTTGTACCCAGCTGCCATTCCTGGAGGGCTTTCCCTGAGTGTTTCTCTTTGCCATGTGAGAGATTCCTGTTCCAATCCCCTTAGAAAGCCAACATCAAACAGGAGCAGCACCTCAGAAGGGCACAGAGCCATAACTCTGGGACATGACATCCAATTTCATTAACGTCTCAAGTTGCAAACCTCTCTTGTTAAGATTTTGTTTTCTGCCAGATTTACATATAAACAATTTAGATTTAAACTCAAGCAGTGTATTTTCAGAAATAACTCCAGTAAATCACTTTAATCCCCAGTGTGCTCTGTTAAATTCAGTTGTTAAAGTTGAAGTTGATATCCTTAAAAGATTTAGCTGAGTGATGTCATACTCTGCTTTATCTAAACTGCCTTTTGCAGTTTAAACAATTAAGCACCAAAAATTTTTCTCAGAGGGCATCCTGAGTCTGAGACTATCCAGATATATCTTATTTTTCTCCAGGTTTTGGGATTGTTTGTCTGCAGTTAAATACTTTCACAGAGCGAGCCTTGCTGGTACTATTTCATTTGGGTTTTCTTTCCTTTCTTTTGACCTTGGTGTGTCCTCAGTGTTTGCTGGCGTCGCTGCTGGATCGCTTGGAGGCTCGTCTGAGTGAAGAACCTCGTGGATGTGATGTCAGCTCCATGCCAGGAGGCTTGGAAGGTGAAGAACACTGAGATTTTCCTCTGAAAAATATTCTTTCATGACAACAAAACATTTCTGTCGCTGTGTTTTGGATTTTGCCAAGACGTGAAGGAGGAAATCAGCAGGAAAATGGGGACAGGGGGAGAAAAAGATTACAAGGAAATATCTGAAATTATTCTTCAAAGTATTTATGATTTACTTAGCAGAAGAGGTTATAAAACACAAAAGGCTGGTGATTAAAAATAATAAAAAAAGAAAGATGAAAGGAGATGCAGTAAGAAGCTGCAAGTGTTGTTCTTTGAGATTTAGTTGGCTGATCAAATAATAAGAGCTAAAAAGTGTGATCTGCTCTATTCAATAAACCTATCTTGGATTAATTAAATCTGCCATTTATTTATTTTAAATACACGTCACTTTGCCATATTAAGGTTTCTACCTAAAACAAAAGGGTTGCCAGGAAAAATAGAACAATTTGGTTTGAAATCAAAGACATGAGCACAAGCGGAGGATCAGAAGGTTTTATAAATTCCATGTGTGGCTGTGTGATCCCATCAGCCTGGAATTTCTCATCCCTCAGAGTCAGATGGGCAGTATCCATCTTCTCCTGGAGTTTTCTGGGAACTTCTCAGGAAATTTCACTTCAGTTTAAAAGGTTGTGCTATTTAATGTTTGACTCAATGGTCTCAGTTCTGCTGAGCTTCTATGAAACAACCAAATTATTTTCCTTTCATCATCCACACAAATTCTGGTGATGAGAAAGCCTGAATTTGTGCTGAACTCTGTGGGGTTGCCTCATCATGAGCAAGCCCTCAGATGACAGTGAGGGGGAATTCTGGTGTTGGAGCTTTGCAGAGCAGCAACCTGAGCAGAAAAGAAATGTTTTTTCCCCACTTTTTCTGCCCTGGATAAACAAACACAGCCTGTCTGATGTGGGGAAAGGGAAAAGTCCTTTCAAACAGGCCCTGGGACCTGAGCTGCAGGTGCCAGATGCTGCTTTGGGAAGGTATTTTCCATAAATTTTATTCCACAGTCTGGCTTCCACTGGCTGCAATGGAAATGCACCTTTGTCATGGGCAAATATTTCCAAACAAAACGAAATACTTGTGAAATAAATGAATGTTAAGTATGAAAACAGTGGAATTTGGACAAAGTCTGAAGAGTCACGTGGTTTCCTTTCTGTGCCCTTGAATCAGGCCACCAGAAACTGAGATTTTCCATGGGAATTTACTGCAGGTTACAGGGAATAGCACCAGGGAACCAGAGGAATCTCAGACTTTCCTTGCTTGGTTTGTGTTTGTTTAGGAGTTGAAATTTTTCAGATTTTCATAGAGTTCATGAACATTCCAAAGCAATCTGTGCTTTCCTGTGTATTAATGTGGATTTCAAGCCAAGATTTATTACAGATAGAAGGAAATTAATGGGATTTATCATGTCAGCAGTTTCAGGGGGATAGTGAAGCTGTTGTCACTACAAAAATAGTATTGGGCAGGTTTATAGAAAAAATGGTGTTTTGTGTGAGAGGAAATGGTGTTTTCTGTTTCCCTCTCTGGTCTCCACACAGATTGTGACTTTCACCTTGTGCATCTGAGAAAAGCTGCCCAAAAATCTTGTGGGAAAAGCCTTTAAATCTCTCAGATCTCAAAGTCCAGAGGTGCTTCTGGGGCTGATTGCAGGAGGAGGTTCCTCAACTCCTGCTCCCAGCAAGGCAGAAAGGGCTGGGGCAGCTGATACAGGACTGACAGAGAAAATATCTGAATATCCCAGAAAAGATCTGATGGTCAAAGCACAATTCTCTGCTGCCCTGAAGAGCTTGGGATGAGTGCAACTGCCTGTAGCAAGGAGAAATCAGGATAGGATGGGAATTGTTCACCTTTTGGACTGGTTTTCAACCCCAGGACAGAACTGCTGGAGGCACACACTCCAAGGAAGCTTTTGTGGGGCTTGGTTTTCATCTCCAGCTGCTTCCCAAGACCTCCAATTTGTCCCAGCTGCAAAGCTCATATGACAGGGTGATTATCTTAATTGGCAGGCAAAACAAGAAGGCTCTGAGACAGACTGATGAAGTCAATTGTGCTGCTGCAGGGGCCAGTTGAACACACTTTGTGGGGAATGGATTCACTCAGCTTCTGCAGACTATGTGAAAAAAAAAAATCCCTATTTTCCTAAATTCCTGCCCCCCAGATTAATTCTGAACTTTAATCCTGTTTAGAGCCAGGATACATTTTGAAAGAAGAAGTTCCAGGCACCCTTCATTTTTCATTAGGAAGGAATATTCTGGTCCTTTGCTCACTGCATTTTGAGGAAAGGGATTTTTCCTGCGTGTCCTTCAGGCAGTGACGTGTTGGGGTGATCATGCTTTGGTGTGGGCTTGCCGGGGGTCTCTCTTGAGATGACTCTGGTCTGTGGTGATGAACGGCTGTTTTCTCACTGCCTGTGCTTGGAAGAAGGAGTCAGAGTTCTTTAGGTTGCAGCTTGAAGATGTTTATTTTTAGAAATCTTATCTCCAAGTCCAGACAGGCCAGCGTGGTNCCCTGAAGAGCTTGGGATGAGTGCAACTGCCTGTAGCAAGGAGAAATCAGGATAGGATGGGAATTGTTCACCTTTTGGACTGGTTTTCAACCCCAGGACAGAACTGCTGGAGGCACACACTCCAAGGAAGCTTTTGTGGGGCTTGGTTTTCATCTCCAGCTGCTTCCCAAGACCTCCAATTTGTCCCAGCTGCAAAGCTCATATGACAGGGTGATTATCTTAATTGGTAGGCAAAACAAGAAGGCTCTGAGACAGACTGATGAAATCAATTGTGCTGCTGCAGGGGCCAGTTGAACACACTTTGTGGGGAATGGATTCACTCAGCTTCTGCAGAATATGTGGGAAAAAAAAAAAATCCCTATTTTCCTAAATTCCTGCCCCCCAGATCAATTCTGAACTTTAATCCTGTTTAGAGCCAGGATACATTTTGAAAGAAGAAGTTCCAGGCACCCTTCATTTTTCATTAGGAAGGAATATTCTGGTCCTTTGCTCACTGCATTTTGAGGAAAGGGATTTTTCCTGCGTGTCCTTCAGGCAGTGACGTGTTGGGGTGATCATGCTTTGGTGTGGGCTTGCCGGGGGTCTCTNAAAGCCAGTGCTATCTTTCAAGGAGGCCGTGGGGTCCCATCCCCCACGTCCTGGCTGCTGCCCAGGAGACCCAGAGGGATACTCTGGTCTCCCACATGGGCTGGGGAGGGACTCCCAGAGCAGAATTCCCCAGGGAATTCAACACCTCTGCAGTGCTGGCCTTGGTCTGTGTGAAAAACAATGTTCACTTTCTTGTAAAATTAATAAAAGTTCAATAAAAAGACAAGAAGAAGAGAATAAAGCAAATTAACAGCTGGGTGATTTGCATTCAGCCAGGGGCACCTAATAACCCAAAGTCACCTCTTGAAATACCTCAGCTTGTTGCATATTCATAGATCCCCATGCATGATTCAAACATTCTTCTTGATGTTCTTTTTGAGTGGTTTTAACCCCCCAACCTGCCCCCATTCCATCCTGTGGATTTATTTCTTCTTGTGGCTCTGTCCTGCTGCTTCTCTGACAACTGGGGGTCTAGGAATTCTTCTCCTGGGGCTCTGGTGTTTGCCATCATTATCATTATCCAGACAGGATCATCCAAAAATGTGACAAATTTCCTGATTATCTTTACTCTTTTCTGGGCCATATGAACAAAAGCAGTCTTTAAACCGTGCTCTAGCCTAAGAAATATATTTTAATCACACTACTATTTCTAAGTTTCATTAATAGCAGAAATAAAAGAAACTATATTGATACAGCAAGGTTTTCCAACATTATACATATAGCACTTTATTATTTGTAAAAAGTCAACTTTATAATATGTGCTTATAACAGGCTGCAAGTGCCCAGAGATGGGAGGGCAGTGATGGAGCTGCTGCCCTGTAAATCCTGTTTATCACCTTGAATATCCAGCCCAGAGTGTGCTGTTGGCACAACTGAAACCCCAATGATCTCATTCAA
The DNA here is from genome assembly GCA_013398995.1 of Alaudala cheleensis. Lineage (NCBI taxonomy): Eukaryota > Metazoa > Chordata > Aves > Passeriformes > Alaudidae > Alaudala > Alaudala cheleensis. The sequence goes on along the minus strand of VWYE01011790.1, from coordinate 164,523 downwards.
GGGTCATTAGCAGCCTAGATGGAGGTGATGATTTCTTCTACTTCACTCTAGGGTTAATTTATGGTTGTTTTTCATGTTTGCTAACATGTTTTTACATTTTTATTTTCCTTCTTCCCTGAACTGCAGCTCCACAATTCATCTGGATTTACTATACATAGTGCCTTTCACATATTTTAAATAACTTTTTTTTTTTTGTCCCTCTCTAGGCCTGCATGTCTCAATATTGATGAGCTGTTTATTGCCTTGGAGGTCTCTTGTGCCCCAGATTTTACCATCCCATGTGTGTATTCCTCCTCCTGTGGCTCCAGTTCTCACTGCTGCACCAGGCCTGTGTTTCTCTGCATTTTATCTTTGCATTAAAAAGCCCTTTTCACATAGAATTACTGCTGTGACTATAAAACTATGTTTGTAGCACACCAAGATAACAAAAATAAACCAGATTATCCATAGAAAACTGGTCATTTGGAGGAATTGCTGTCACAGCTGAACCAAGTCAAACAAAGCTGTGGGCAGGTCAGGAGAAGTTCAGACTGAGCAGCCCTGAGGTTCTGCAAGCCCTGCATGAAGCTGATGGCCTGTTACTAACACAGAAAATGCCAAAAAAACCCCAGCTCCTGAGGCCTCTTCCTGCTGGTGAGGATGATCATGTTTTACACGGAAGAACTTCCAGTGTGTTTTCCCAGTTTCAAACCAGGGCTTTTTGGACACACAGAGTTTGCCTGCACACACCCCTCCCACTCCTCTTTTGTACAGATATTTTTAGGGGTGTTACCACTTGGACAGCACCCATCAGTCTGGGCTTTCTAACTAGGAATTCCAAACTCCCAAAGATGCCCACACTGAAATCCTTAGAGGCAAACCCTGTGAAAAGCCTGCCCAAGGGAAGAAAATTCTGCAGTGGGAAGGTGGATCCAGAAAACATCCCAGGCAATCCTTAGTTATTCACAAAGCAGCCCAAAGAACCCCAAAGCACATTGGCTGGTCTCAAGGAAAAGGTTGTTTTTAGGAGTGAGTAACATCTGCTCAGAGTTGTCACCAGCCAGGAGGATCCTGGAGCAGATTTCCCTCCTCCTCCCCTGATTTTCTGTTTCTCACCAGGCTTTGGAAGAGCTGCTGCTCCGCAGTGTTTGGATTTTGCTGTCATCACCTGCCCACACAGCAGATCCTCTGCATTTAGCACAGAAAACACCCCTACCCTGAGAGGGGGAATTTCTGGATGGAGGAATTCCCACTGGAATTCCTGCTCCCTGTTTAGCACCGGTGAAATTTTCCAGGTTTCAAGAGAACAGTTTTTTTACAAGCTCCTAAATTCCACCCTGCCTCCCTTCCTGCACTCCCTAGCTGCCTTTTTCCTGTGGTCCCTTTCCTCTGAGGGGTTTTGTATCCCAGAAGGAGGTGGTGCTCTGTTAGAAAGTTATTGGAATTAAAAATACACTTTTTAAATGAATAATTTCATGCTTCTCCTCATTTCTAAGCAGACAGGAAAAATCAGAAAATCATTAATGTTGAAAAAGACCTCCAAGAACCTTCAGACCAACACCACCATGATGCAAGGTGCCACAACTTCTTAATTTGTTTATATTTCCAGGGATGGTGACTCCACCAGCTCCCAGGGCAGCCCATCCTAATAAATACCTGAACAANGGTCATTTGGAGGAATTGCTGTCACAGCTGAACCAAGTCAAACAAAGCTGTGGGCAGGTCAGGAGAAGTTCAGACTGAGCAGCCCTGAGGTTCTGCAAGCCCTGCATGAAGCTGATGGCCTGTTACTAACACAGAAAATGCCAAAAAAACCCCAGCTCCTGAGGCCTCTTCCTGCTGGTGAGGATGATCATGTTTTACACGGAAGAACTTCCAGTGTGTTTTCCCAGTTTCAAACCAGGGCTTTTTGGACACAGAGAGTTTGCCTGCACACACCCCTCCCACTCCTCTTTGGTACAGATGTTTTTAGGGGTGTTACCACTTGGCCAGCACCCATCAGTCCAGGCTTTCTAACTAGGAATTCCAAACTCCCAAAGATGCCCACACTGAAATCCTTAGAGGCAAACCCTGTGAAAAGCCTGCCCAAGGGAAGAAAATTCTGCAGTGGGAAGGTGGATCCAGAAAACATCCCAGGCAATCCTTAGTTATTCACAAAGCAGCCCAAAGAACCCCAAAGCACATTGGCTGGTCTCAAGGAAAAGGTTGTTTTTAGGAGTGAGTAACATCTGCTCAGAGTTGTCACCAGCCAGGAGGATCCTGGAGCAGATTTCCCTCCTCCTCCCCTGATTTTCTGTTTCTCACCAGGCTTTGGAAGAGCTGCTGCTCCCCAGTGTTTGGATTGTGCTGTCATCACCTGCCCACACAGCAGATCCTCTGCATTTAGCACAGAAAACACCCCTACCCTGAGAGGGGGAATTTCTGGATGGAGGAATTCCCACTGGAATTCCTGCTCCCTGTTTAGCACCGGTGAAATTTTCCAGGTTTCAAGAGAACAGTTTTTTTACAAGCTCCTAAATTTCCCCCTGCCTCCCTCCCTGCACTCCCTAGCTGCCTTTTTCCTGTGGTCCCTTTCCTCTGAGGGGTTTTGTATCCCAGAAGGATGTGGTGCTCTGTTAGAAAGTTCTTAGAATTAAAAATACACTTTTTAAATGAACAATTTCATGCTTCTCCTCATTTCTAAGCAGAGAGGAAAAATCAGAAAATCATTAATGTTGAAAAAGACCTCCAAGAACCTTCAGACCAACACCACCATGATGCAAGGTGCCACAACTTCTTAATTTGTTTATATTTCCAGGGATGGTGACTCCACCAGCTCCCAGGGCAGCCCATCCTAATAAATACCTGAACAATTTGATTTTATGGAAGTAATTTTGAACTTTGAAACGAGGACATGTGTATCAAAAGAATATTTATCTGTGATTCTTCAAGGGAAAAGAAAGGTTCTTTTAAGCCATGAATAAATCTTTAAGAAAGTATGTCATCTGCAATAATTTATTCAAAATATTTTTGTTCTAATTAATTTCAAATGTGTTGGGAAATATTTGCATAAGGAAATCTTTGTAGTTTTGACTCCTTTAAAAAATGAAATCAGCCATTCATGATGTAATAATTAGTGAGAAGTACAAAGTGATCTAATACCCACTCTTCTGCATCAAACTGGCTTTCATTTTTAATCAGAAATGCTGCCATTCTTAGCTCTGGAATAATTACAATTTCCATGGAGCTGCCTAGGGGATGTGCTCAGCCCTGGGAGAAGGAAAAGAGGTCACTCCTTTGTTCCATTTTTCAAAGGCCAGACACAAACTTTTCCACCCATGGTGGGAAAGGTGTTGAGAGCCTCATCCCATAAACACAGCCACGCCTCTCCCTGCGTTTTTGGCATTGCTGCTTCACCTTCTGTGGCAAATGTGGGTCTAGAGAGCCTTAGGAAACAGAATCATAAAGATCTGTCTTGTTAGTGAGTCATTAGGAAATGCTTATTAGTCTTAAATCAGCTCATTGCAGCTCCTGAAGTCCAGCAGGTGCCTCCAGGTTAAAAATCAGCCCAGCAGTTCCTTAAGCAGTTTTATTTTGCATGTGTGTAAAATAATCAGGCTGCAGAGTCACAACTGATGATTGAATTTAGGGGCCAGGTGTTGGTGCTGATGCCTTGNAGTTCCTTAAGCAGTTTTATTTTGTGTTGTGGTTCTTTAACAAACTGCTTCCTCTTTACTCTAGGATATAGAAGGCTAAGATATCTTTCTGACTTTTACCTTTTCCTTAAAAGGTAAGGGAATAAGAAGCAGTTCTATTTATTGAAGGGCCTTCAGGCACATTTAGGGCAGACAAAGCCCCCCAGGGGCTGCACCCAAAAATGGACAATGGTGCTGGGTTTTCACACTTGGATCAGTTTGGTCCATTTGCACATTGGGGGTTCATCTCCCAATTCCAGCTGCAGCCAATGAAGTCATTGAGCCCCAGTTTGCTGCCCCCAAGTCACTTTTGTTTGCATCTCTGGGGCCTGAGGCAGTGAGGGGTCCTTGATTGGCAGGCCTGGAGAGGAATTGTTGTGTGTGACCCAGATGGGGAAGCAGCAGCTCCCACTGTGTGTGGGGTTTGGAGTTGTACACTGAAGAATGGCAGGAGTACAAATAAATAAAAAAGCATAAAAGCTAAAACCCTGAGGCCAGTGCCTTTTTGTGAAAGTCTCCTAGGCAGTTTGAGTGGGTAAATAGCTGCTTTTGTAGAAAAACCTGATGCTCCTTTCAGAGTGATGGAAAAGGATCTGATTTGAGTCACCACAGCCACCAGTGATGTCCCTGGGAGGGACATTCCCTTAAATGTGGGAGGTGTGCAGTAATATTGAGTATTTGCCACATACAGGTGGCATAAATCCTGAGGATTCAACAAAATTTGGTGGAGGGATGTGTGTGAAGATGATTTCTTGTCTGAAACAACAGGATTCAAAGTTCTGGAGAAGATCCCTATGGAAAACAGGACTGGGAGCTGGGCCTGGTGGGGTTTGTTTTTAAAAGATGCTGAGCACCTTCTGTGTTGAGGCTCCTCTTTCCTTATCCCTTAGGAAGCAGCTGGTGGGGATGTCACCTGAAGCTGTCCCTGCCCAGGCTGGGCTGTCCCCTGCTGTGGCAGTGCGTGGTCACTGCACAATCTGCATTTGTTATTCACTCATGGGCAGAGCTGGGTGAAGGAACCCTTTGCCCTGCCTGAAAGCCAAGGTAAAACACCAAGTCCTGCTCGTGGCTTTGGGTTTGTGCAGCGTTGAAGGAATGAGAGCTTGGCTTAGCCAGGACCCCTGGGCTGCTCCAGTGGCAGTGGGAAATAGGGAAATAAGGAAATAAGTCCTTGGGCAGATAAAGACAACGACCTTACAAGTGGTGGTGAAGTTCAACTGCAACTGCTGGAGCTGCGGTGTAATCATGCAACCTGCAATTTATCACCCTTTGAAATGCATCAGGGTGTTCCTGGGGCACTGTGAGGGCAGTGTCTGGCCAGGAGGTGGGAATGAGGTGGGTTTCAATGGGGAATGTTGTCCACTGGGTCCCAGCCGAGGCTGCTCATCCCTGGGATGCAGGAGAGGAGCCGCAGGCTGCCTGTCACCCCTCTCAGCATAGGGACTCACCAGGGACTTCAGGGGAGAGGAATTTGCCCCCTCTTTTGCCTCCCCTGGCTTCCATCAGCCCCTAAAAGGATGTCCCTGGCTGGTTGGAAGGTTCAGGCAGTGGTGGCAGTTGTACTCACCCTGACAAGGAGCTGGGAACATCGTTGTGACAGCCCACTGACTTGTACACTCCCAAACTCCCCTGGTGAATGTACCACGGGCTCTGGCCTGCTCCCTGCCTCCCTGTGCTGCCTCCAGGCCCCAGGAGATGCTGGCACACGTACCCTGGCATGGCTCCTGGCAGCTGGGATCACCCAGAGGGAATGGCAATGGCAGTGGCAATGGGATATTTCTGACTCCTCCCTTGCCAGGGGCGATCTGCACAGGGGTGGAGAGGGAAAAGTGGCCTTTGCAGGAGTGGTGAAATGCTAAAGAAAGAGACAACAGAAAATGCCAAAAAAACAGTGCTCCTCGGGGAAACTGGGGATTTCCAACCCTTGGACAGCAGTGTGCTGGTGCTGTTCTCTTACCTGCATTTCTGTGCTAATGAAAGCTGCTAATGAGGCTACTCCTACAGCAGTGACTTGTCTTGGAGAATTTGGAATGAAATGTTTCCTGAAAAGCCAGCAGTAAATAAAAATAACCCCCCATCTACGAGTCCCAGTTTTACAATCTCAGAGAATCGAGGTTCATGAGATAAAGAAAAATCAAAGCAGAATGTGCAAAACAAGTGTGCCAGAAACCCCTGGAGAGGAGTGGGGCTTACAAAGGGAAAAGGTGAACCAAAGCCACAACATATCATTAAATATTGGATGGTAAGTAACACAGAGCATGCAAAGAACAAAGAAAAAGCTTTTCTGACCATATTTGGGCAAGTTTTTTGTGAAAGTGAGAAGCTTAAAAGTGACACACACACAGTTTCATGCTGACACTTGAATGTCTTTGAGTGATGGAGCCCAGCAAGATTCCCTTCCTCCACCAGCAAAAGGCAGTGGATTGGTTCCTTGATGTTCTCCAGACTTATTTTATTGTGCCATTTACTTACAAGCTGACATTTGATTATTTAATTGCAGACATTCAAATCTATGTGTTTTTCCCCCTCCAAACCCCAACAGCAGTCCCATAAACAGTGTGTAAAGAGAGCAAGTAATGAGAGCAAGTCTGTGAGGGGCTGAGGGGGCTGGGAAAGGGCTCAGCCTGCAGAAAAGGAGACCCAGGGGGGACCTGCTGGCTCTGCACAACTGGAGGGAGCAGCCAGGGGGGCCCAGGAGGAGGGGGAATGGCCTCAGGTTGTGCCAGGCTGGACATCAGGAGGAATTTCTGCACAAAAAGTTTGAAGATTGAGTTGGGCAAGAACAAATATCCCTTCTCTGGACCATTCCCAGCTTGCCTTTTCTTCTCCCAGCTGGGCTGGGGGGCCTGATGGGTGGCTGGGAGCAGCTCAGTGCCTGCAGTGCAAGTGGACTGGAACTCATTTCCCCTCAGTACCCCAGCAGGAGTGAGGCACAATGGTTTTTAATGCACAATCCAGTCTAAATTCTTAGATTTGAAGCAGATCCCGACAGGCAAGTTCTGTCACGATACAGGGTGTCAAAACAGGAGGAACCAGGCTGGGAAAGGTCACGCTGAGCCCCTCAGAGTGAGGCTGGATCTGGGGGAAATCAGCAGCAAAGGTCATGTGGTGCTGCTGTGTGACAGCTGGGACAGAGCAGGTTAAAAAGCGCTGAGCTCTGTCACTTCCAGGCAAACTCTGTTCCCTGCAGTGTGAGTTGGTGCTCCTCCCCAGTGCTGGGATTAATTATTTTGGTCATTCATTCAGTGAAGTGTTTGCAGTGCAGTGCAGTGGACTGAAATGACCCAGAAATAATTCCCTAACACAACCTGACGCTCTGGCTGATATTCAGAGAGAGATTTATTGTTTTACTCACGGGGCATCTTCATCAAAGGCCTCCTCAGTGATCCCAGGGAGGCTGGTGCCACTCCTGCAGGACCAAACAGCTTCCTATCCACCAGGTGATGTTTAGTGCCTTCCTGATCCTGTGTTGGGACAGAATCTTTGCCCGTGGAGCTTTGGAGGAGCCCTGTGGGACCTGCCCAGGGGTTGAGCCCTCAGCAAGAGTTGCAGAAGATTTTTAGGAATTAAGCCTGGAACAGCAGCTCCTCAGGCACAGCCAGGGGTGGGGGAACTGCTGTTTTAGGGTTCCACCAGGGTCACTGCCCTGCAGGAGCTGTAGGTAACTTTTGGTGACTTCCCATCCACTGGCAGCACTGGGATGCAGTGGCAGCTCTGTGTCTGCACGTGGTGTGGCCAGTAAATGATAGTGCCAGTGGGGCCTGAAAAACCTTCTCCTAGACTAAACGGAGCCTCCAAGGCCTCTTTTTATTATGTTGAACATTTTCAGACGTTCCCAGGTTGCTTTAGAATAATTACAAGGAACAGGAACTGCAGGATGTAAGGGAATGAGGCAGTGACTCGTTCCATTCAGTTTTATTCCCCTTCCAGCACTATGTGAGTTTCTGCTTTGGTAAAGTGCAGAGGAAACTCCAGATTCCAATTGAACATGTACATTTTGGCTATTTTCTACCCTCTGTTACTTTGTTTGCAGCCACCTCTCAGCTGCTGGTCCCCAGAGGCACAGCAGACAGCTCTTGCAGCCTGACTGAAGCGCCATTGCTGGCAAAGCACATTAATTTTTGTCCTGGTGACAATGCCTGATCTGTCCTGTCCTTCTCTTAGGCACTGCTGGACACATTTAGCACCAGCATGTTCCTATGACTCACAAATAACTCACAGGATTACTTCAGCCTGCTTGAGATTCCAAAATAATCACTCAGGATTTGCCACTGAGTTGAATGTGAGACTCCTCACGAACCTGGGGGGAAAAGTGATCAGATGTGGAGTTGCAAAATGATGGAATGGTGGAATCACAGGATGGTTTGGGTTGGAAAGTATCTTAAAAATCATCCCATGGGCAAGGACACTTTCCTCTATCCCAAGATGCTCCAAGCCCCAACCTGGGATGCCTTGTGCACGTCCAGGGATCCAGGGGCAGCCACAGCTGCTCTGGGCACCCTATGCCAGGCTGGAATTCCTTCCCAATATCCCACCTAACCCTGCCCTCTGTCAGTGTGAAGCCATTTCCTGTGTCCTGTCACTCCAGGCTCCTGTAAATAGGCTAAAAATTCTCTCCCATCAATCCATACATTTTAAAAATAATGACAAATCCTGAATGAAATTGCCATTGTAGTGTGTGGTCAGAAGGAAGAACAAACCACAATACAGCTCTTAAAGTTAATGGGATTTCTGTGAAAACAGAGGAAATTTGCCTTTTCTCCATCAATTGTCAGCAGGAAAAAAAGGATGTAATTATTGACTGGCCTCAAACTGTAAAGGCAGGAATGAGAAGTGGCAATACTTGGATCAGCTTAAGAATACCATGCTCTGTGGGGAGATGAATATTTTGGTTCACTTTACCCCATGTTCTTTTTTTTTTTTTTTTACTTTTTAAATTTCACAGGAAGAAGAGAGGAAGTAATTTAGACTGCAGAAAAAAATGGCACATGGGTCAATCCCTTCCTCCCACTTCATTTTTGCTGGGCTTATTTTAAACACCCCGAGCAGGGCAAGAAGCTGGGACAGAGGAGTGAGGAGGGAATAAAAAGATCCTTTAGGATGTAAAGGCTGGTGCCTTCCTTCCTGAGCAGTGCAAGTGGGTAATTGTGGTGCTCTGGCAGTCACACAGGGGCTGGCAGAGCTGCAGCTCTGAGCTGATCCCTGCAGGCTGCTGGGAGGGAGCATTTGGTTGCTGCTCCCTTGCCTTGCAACATCTCATGGGTTCCTCTTCCTGGGAGCAGGGCAAATCCATCCTGGAGGGAAAGGGAGCAGAGGTGGATGTCCAAATGCTTTAGTGCAGCCCCTGCCTGCTGGGTTGTGCCCACGGAGGGGAGCTGGCAGCAGGAGCTGCTGCCCTGTGCCATGGGATCACCCAGCCTTTGGGTTCCAGCCCTGCAGAACCAGCCAGCAGTGGGGGCTGAGCAGTTCTAAGAGTTAATTGTCATGCTATTGTGGCCTGGGCAGAACAAAACAGAAATGATCAGGCTTAAAACAAAGAAAAAAACCCAAAAGCAACAGAGTGTTATTTTAGAATAAAAGCACATGTAGCTGAGCGAATAGACGAGCAAGGACATGGATTTCTCCCAGGGCATCCTGCAGTCCTGTAGGGGAGAAGTGACCTTATTTGCATTTTTCTTGTTGAATTGCTGTTGGGATTTCTGCAGCACGGCAAGAGCAAATTCCTCCAGGAGAACATGGAAATATCACAGCACTAACGCAATATCCTCCACTATGAGCTTCCTGCTCCTCAGCCCCTGCTGTCCCCCTGCCCTCCCACCACCCCCAGCCAGCAGTGACAGCCCTCAGCCTCTTCCTTTCCCATTTCCCTCCCATTTCCCTCAGTACTCCCAAACCTGCTGCTTCCCCTTTTCCAGAACCCTCTGGGCCCTGCCCTCCCTGCCGTGCCCTCGCCGTGCGCTCCTCCCGAAGGTCAGCGCTTGGTAGCTGAAGTCTGTGATTCCAGACGTCTCTCAGGAGCACTTCCCATTCTAATCAGGTCCTCTAAATTGCTCAGGCTCTTCCCCAGCGTGAAGTCCTGCTCCAATTTTGCAGGCAGATAATTAAATCCCAAGCCCAGGAGCGGCGTTGCAGCTGCGCCGCCGCTTCTTCTCCGCGTCTTCTCCGCGTCTTCTCATCTTCCCACCCTGCCAGGGCAGCTGAGGCAGAAGCACGCAGCTTCTGGAGCCATGGAGCATCTGCCTGTGGAGTATCCAGCACTGGGATGGCTCCAAAATCAGGGAGGCAATCAAGTGCACCCGAGGAACCGTCCAAAACATTCCAGAATCCATTTTTTTCCTTCTCCCAGAGCTCGCTCTGCCATCCTCCTGCAGGAGAACTAAAGCAGCAGGATGCCAGGAAGGGCCATTAACTGTCACCTCTCAAGCTCCCTGTGTAATGTATGCACATACTAATTACATCGTAGGAATGGCACGGATTAATTATACACATCACAAGTGGGATACAGCCTTTTGGTATTTAAAGGATATTTTTATATAAATGACACATTTGGAACTTGAAAATAGCACAGATTGGGTTTGTCCAATGAAAGACTGCAAAATTCTGAATTTAATGTATAATATAACCTTTATTCTTTTTCCTCTAAACTCTTGGAAACTTACATAACAATCGTGCTTTAATTATGACACCGCTTATAGACATTTAAAATGCATCTTAATTTATAAATATTTTACATTTGGTCCATAGAACAGGTTGCAATTTACTAAATAATACTGTACTCTTTTAAACAGGCTCTGTATATATTTTTGAATATGTATATATTACATATATATTTTTATATAGAGATAGATTTGCTTGGTGTTGGATATTTCCTTATTGCAAAAAGCATATATGATCATACAATAATCTTTCTTTTTCAGGGCAAGTACTACAAAAAAGATACAGCTATTCACAGTTTACACACAGTAGTTCTACAACACTAGCTTGTGCTATGTGATAACGTTTGTACAGCTTTTTGCTAAAGAGCAGGTCTGTCAAACATCTGTCATAATTGTTTACAATCAAACATTAAATACTGCATTTTTCTTAGAACAACATGGGACTGGGTTACATTAAACAATAAAGAGAAAGTTGGAGTTTTTATCCTTAGTCTAATGGAACTCACAAGTATGATGGATCATGTGTGATGTCTGTGTAGGATGTAGGGGTGCCTCTAAATCCCAAAGACTTACAGGACGTTTGCATCTCAGCTATGGCCGTTTAGGATGGAGCTTAGATCTCGTAGTATTTTACATTTGACCTAGGTATGGAACGGTTTAGAACCTACCCAACATACTCTGAGAGTTTAGGATGTAGCTTGAAATACATGTGTATTATATATATATATTATTTCTACATAATGTGCTTGACATTCTGAGAATAATATCTTATTGCAAGAACATGTTTGTCACCTTCGGACGAGAACAACGAGAAACCCAACATTCACAGGTAACATGTTTGTTTTGTTTTTTCCACGTAGTAGTTCTACATAAATTGTGCTATCTAACATTGTACGGTGCACAAACAAAGTTTGCTGAAGAGCATGTTTTCATTGCACAGTTCTGTCACAGTCATTTACAATCAAACATCACCCTCCCAAAACAAAGAAAGCCTCCGTGCCTGTCTTATAGCTGCCAAAGGAGGAATGCCAGCCTGCATTCCCCGCACAGGGAACACTTCCAGGGGCTGGCCAGGCTCTCTGGCCGTGTGGCCAACGCAGGGCAGAGCCCAGAGCAGGACTGCATCGGGGTCAAAGAGCTCTCCCTCGTGCCCTCAGCACCACCCAGCCCCTGGAAATGGAAACCCACTGCTCTCAAAGTGCTGACCACGCGGGGTTTGTGAGTGGGGACTGGTAAAGTTCTCTAGCAGGTCCAGTCCAGCCCGAAATTGGGACTTACAAGGAGAAGCTTCAATCTTTAAGCCATTCTTTTGGTTTCTATTTTGGTGGCAATGCAATAATAGTAGAGTGATAACAGCATGATAAAAGCTCAGGGAGTCTGAGCTTGAATGGCAAATACTTTGTATTGTACTCCTGGGAATCTTTAAGAGCTCTTGGCTATTACTCTGCTAAAAAAGTTAAAAGTCATATTCATGCCTCTAACATTGATTGACAAAGATATCTTCTCTATATAAGAAGCAAGATATGTATTTCTAAATAAATTTATGACCTTGTTTGAAAGTCACCCTGAAAGGCTGAGCACAGCCAGTGTGTTTGGCCATGGCTGCTCTGCCACAAACAATTCAATTTTTGCACTAGGAATGATTATAAAGGCTGTGCCTGCTGTTAGTTGAAGGAAGAGTCTCTTCCCCCCTCAAATGGCCTCAGCTGGAACAAATTTTAAGGGCAGACTTTTGCACTGGAAATCACTTGTTTACAAAATACTCCGTTCTTTTTGTACAAAACAACTCCAAACTGAATTTTACTCCTGCAAAGTCAGAAATAACAGTCTTGGGATTCAGCGGTAAGAAAGAGTGATCAACTACGAAAAATCAGCAGCACAAAACTTCAAATAGTCGTGCTAAAAGGTAGATTAAAAAGGTCTTGGCACATCAATTTACAAATTCCAAAGTATGCAACTATCATTGTGAAAGGATAAAAACATTAACAGTCTGTGGATTGCTGGAGAACACAAAAACACTGTCAAACATCTGAGCTCGCGACGGCTGGATCGAACCCACGGCGATTCCCTCGGAGTGGAGATGACCTTGTTGCTTTTTTTCTTTTTTTTTCTTTTTTTTTTCCTCTTTTTTTTTTTATTACATTTTTTTTTTTTTTTTTTTTTTCTTTTTTTTTTTTTAATCCCCTTTTTTTTTTTTTTTTTTGCCACTAGAGGTAGGTAATTATATTCTCAGACGTGAATTTGTGGTCATATTCAACCATATTTTTTGTTTTTCTGGAGGAGGAGCGGTACTTGGACGAGGGAGGAGTTTAGATGTAGGCTTCTTTGTTGGCAGAGTTGCTCTGTTGGGCCTGGTCTGGCCCGTTCTCAGGGTGGGTGATGTCTTCACTTGGCTGAATCATCACTTGGATGCGCTGTTCAAAGGACAACAAGAAATGTGAGGCAGCCAAAAAATTCTCTAACCTTACGCTTTTTATTTTTTTTTTAATTTAAAGACAATTCTTTACAACTGCCTATCTTCCCAGGGACTAGCAGTGAACCAGTTCCACTAACCAGAATTCCAGCTCTGTCCTGAATGTGACAGGAGGAGCTGAAAAGCTCCGTGCCCAATGCTGGATGCCAACAAGGAGCTTTCCTGGGAGAAAGAAATGAGGAGAGGCTCTGCAGTGAGCTCCAGCACAGGGGCTGCAGTGGGCAGCAGGGCTGCACACCAGAGGGATGGACATCTCCTCAGCAGAACTCAGAGCTCCTCCAAGGATAGAACAGGTGAAACACACTTGCATTTAGGGGTGTTTTATTCCTATTCTGTCTTTCCTCATCCATTTGTCTGTTCCTTCAGCTTCTCTGCCCAGCTCACTTTTATATCTCAAAAGAAATCCCAGTTTGGCTCCTCAGAGCCTCTCACTGGTGCAGGCTCCTCCCATCACTTAATAATCATTTGTCAATGCTTTCAAAAATGAGACCTTGATCCACAGAAGTCTGAGATGAGGAAATTCTACCGTGGTCTCACACAACCCTGCCCAAACAGCAGCTGTGTTTTTGGGCAACAGTTCTCCTTTTGCACCTAAAATTTTCCATAAGACCAAGGGAAATTATTCAAAATGTAGGAGCTAAGGACAGGCAGGGGGAGAAACAAAAAAAATCAAAACCCAGATTTTTTTTTTTTTTGCAGACTTCTTTGGAGGACTCACTGAGTCCTTCAAAATTTGCTGAAGACAAATATTTGGATCAAGTTCTGAGCATTTCATGAGGCATCACTCGTCAATTCTGCTTAAGATCATCCAGCCCTTTGCAAAGATGGCTCTGTCAGCTGATTTTAGAATATTCCAGAAGTTCTGACAAATTCCTTTTGACAGCCTTTGGTTCCCACAATCACAGAGTGTTTCAGTACTTGGGCTGGAGAATTGGCTCTGATGTGCAGGAGGAGCTGGAGAGGCAAAAACTGAGGATCCACCCAGATGGAAAAAAAGAGGTGTGGTGATGGTGGGTGATTCCTGAACTGTGTGTGGGGCACTAACGTGGTCAGTATTTCCCACTCCTTTTGCAGCACATCTCTGAGCACCTCAGAACCCACTGAAATGGAGACTGACTGAAATAAAACCTGACTGAAATAAAAACTGACTGAAAAAACCCTGACTCTGTTCCAAGAGAAGTGCTACCTCCTTTTAAAAATCGGGATGAGCAACCAGGGAGAGGCTGAGAGCAATGAGCAAAAAGCCCCTAATGTTCTTCACGAAGTGACTGCTCACAGAAATCCCATAAATAAAGGCTAAAGGGAAGATATTTCATATATCCTCTCCCAAGACATTTCATGTCCTCCCCCCCAGCTGCAGCAGAGCAGGGCAGGTGTGACTCAGAGCAGGTGAAATGCAGGAGCTCCAGCCTTGGGGGCCACCAGGGAGATGCAGAACAGGGTCACTGAGCAGTCTCATGCAAACCCAGAGCTGTGGGGATTAGTGCCTGATTTGGATTCCAGCTCCCCAGAGCATCCCCTGCCTCGATCCGCAGCCTCACGTCTCGCATTAATCAGGACAAATTTCCATATTTTGCACACTGTTCCTCTGTTTTCTAGGTGTGAGGAGCTGGAATGCCAAGTGTCTGCAGCTGCCAGAGCAGAGATAAGGACCCTGTGGAACGTGGGGAATTGTGTTCAGCAACAGATGGCTCAGACACTCTCATGTCTTTTGGCTGGTGCTCTTCTGGTTTCTTAGCTCAAAGCAAACTAACTGAGGGGAAAATAGATGGGAGAAAAGAAGTGCCCAGCAATCTCTGGTTGCACAGGTCCCAGGGGGGCTGGGACAGGCAGACTTACCTGTTTTAGGGAGCCTTTCAGGGTTAGGAACATGTATGCCATGTAGCCAGGAATCAGCACCATAGAGGACAGGGCCATGAACCAGCCAACCCCCTGGCCCCATTTTGGGAACACGTAACTGCCCATGGTCAGCGGGGTCATCTGCACAGCACTGAAGATGAACACTCCCTGCAAAAGCACAAGGGAGGGTTCTGGGTGAGATTCCCACAGTGTTCTGGCTTCAAGAGTTTTTCTGGAGCTTCCCAAGACGCCTCTTAGGAAGATGAATGTTTCACATTAAGGCTGTGTTTTCACAAATACACCTGCACCTCAGAGAACCCAGGAGTGCTGCTGGTGCCAGTAAAATCCTTGGATAACCTGCACAGAGCCAGAGGGAAGGGGGCTGCTGGGGCAAACAGGGATCCTGGGAACACCTGTGGACATGTACATGGTGCCACTGAGCAGCAGCACCCACACCTTGTTTTGGGATGTTCTCCAAGGATGCCCTGCACACAGGCTATTCCATAGGCTGTTCCCAGGAAAAACCCCTGCCCTGGCCTGTCTCAAATGTCTAAACCAGCCAGGAAAAGCTGCTAAAGTGAACCAGGAGAGAGGGAGGCTCGTTCTGAGGCCTTGTGAGAGACAGATTCCCAGAGGAGGATGCAGAGGCAGATTTTTATCCCTGCTCTGAGCTGGGCTGGGCAGCACATTCTGCTGAGGCTTTGACAAACCTGGCCAGCTTTACAATGTTGGGTATCTTCCTCCTGTGCTACTAAACTGAAATGTGTTTCAAATGCCTTCCTGGACACTTGTTTTTACAAAAATGAAATCTGCCTTGATCTGGGAAGGGATGACTTGAGGAACCCTCAGTGTGACACATTTCTGTGTGTCTTTGGTGCTTTTCTCTGGTTAAATGCTGGCTCATGTGTCATAGTGGCTGCTTGATTAGTTTGTTAACATTGCATCTGGGTTCAGTGTACGTGCACTAAATTTACATTTCTTCGCTTATTACTTCACAAGCTACTGAATGGGATTAAGTGGGTAAAGTTGAGAACCAGGAAAAGGCTGTCCTGTGCTTTCCAGAACAGCTTCCTGGCAGTTTGCCAGAAAACCCACAGCAATTTGCTATAAAATTATTCATATATTCATATACAGAATTCCATGAGGGAAGAGCACAAGTTTAGAACCTTGCTTTGTCACTGGAACTGCCTGTGGAGGAATTTAGTTTAAAGAATGTTAGCATTTTTGTGTATGTGGAAAATTTAGATTTTAGATTGCTACATTTTATTTTAGAATACAAAAAAAAAAAAGGTCAAAATTTGTTCCTTACAGTTTTCTAATTCTGCCAATCAACCTCTTAAGCATTTTCAGAGAGGTCTAATAAAAATCTTGGCTTCTCTTTCTGGGACTGAAGCTTCCTCTAATGACACTGCTTATTGCCTTCAACAGGATTGCTCAAATCCTTAATAAGAGAGAGGGCAGAACTAATATGAACCTGTGGGGGTGGAAATGACAAGGCTGCAGCACCCAGGCCACCTCATTTACATCCTTTCAACCAGAGAATAAAAGTTTGTTCCTTACTGCCACAATGATAGGAGTGAAAAAGGACCAGCAGAGTTTCCACCAGATGCAGGGTCTGTATCCCACCATCTCTTGGATGTTGTCATAAAATCTATTAACACCTGGGCATAGAAATAAGAAACAGCACAGAAACATGTCAGGTAATGGAGCTGACTGGAAGCTCAGTGGTTCTGAGACACATTGTTGTCAATTATTATTGTATTTGGAAGCTCTAGAAAGATCTCGAGATAACTTTTCCTCTGTGTGGATGGGAAAAAACAAAGTGCAAGCTCAAAAGTACCCAAAATCACCTGTTCTCACTTTTACATACCACAATTAATTAAATAGAGGCTAGCAAACTCATTCTCATGCAAAATGAGGAAATTGTACAGGGCAAGGTCAGATGCAAGAAACACCCTTGATTGATTTCAACTCTAGGTCATATTAGAATGAGAGATTTAGGACATATTTTACAATTACAAACATCCCCCACCCATCCCAGCATTAACCAGCTTCGTTCCAGAGCACACCATGCATGGGCAGAAGTGGATGTGAGACCAGAGAGGCCCTCCTGCTACTGCTGACCTCCATCAGCTTCCCAAAGCTGTGTTTGCCACCTATTTGTGACTCTGATTTCCCCATGGGCAGAGCCTGGAGCTGATAATTCCAAGGTGTGGTTCAAGCCCTGTATGGACCAGCCATTCCAGCCCCTTGTTGGGCCCTTCCAGCTCAGAATATCGTGTGATTTCTGGGATAATTGTGGTGAACTTTCCATTTGCTGGGTTCACCAGCAGTGCCTCTCCCCCTTCAAATGCTGCTCCATCCTCTCAGGCCCACTAGAGGCCAGCAGGGAGGCTCCAGGTCTCCAGCTCTGGAGCAGCTGGAATGCCTTGGTGATGGTGGGAGCAGCTCCCCAGATGACACAGCCCTGAGGTCAGAAATACTCTGTGACAAGATCCCACAGATCCATTCATCTCAGAGCCAGAGACAGCCAGCCCAGGCTTCTGGATATTCCAAGGTGATTATTCCCTAACTGAGCAAAGCCCACTGCAGGACCCTGCAGTGAGAGAATTTCTGGAAAATTGAACTATTACAAATCCCAAGAGGCAATATCTATCCAACACCTCTGAAGATCCAGGCTTTCCAAGGGAGTGGGACAGGAAAAGAGAGGATATATCACCTTTTTAATATTCCTGAAACACCTCACAGCCCTGAGGCCTCTAGGTAGGGTGTTTAAAAGGCAGCAGCACCTTCCACAAGCCAGCTCTGAATTATATCCACAGAAACCAAGGCCACTGTCAGTGCCACCCCCAGCACGTGCACATTGAACCATGGATCAGAGGATGAATTATCCTTGGGGTGTGTAACATACAAACAGGCTGTTTACCATAGCACCAGGATATCGAGATGCACTCAAAGAATACAAGGAACAAGAGACTCATTCCACTGGCAGAGTAGTAGTCAAAAAGCTTAAACACATAGATTCCACCCTAAAACAGAAAAACAAGTATTAGAAGCAGAGCAAGAGCACCAGCTTCAAAATGTAACACTCAAATTAACAATGGTGGTTAGATTAGGGGTCTATTAGTGTAAATTAAACAGGATAAATTCTTTTAAGGCTTGAGGTCAATACTAACAAAATTGAGATTGCTGCTGTCTAAACTGAAAAGTTTAATTTAGCTTTTTGCTCTTTGTCTGATAATTTAATCATAATTTAATCATTAATCCTTTCCCTCATATAATTTGAAAAGTCAACATCTCCAGCTGCCACTTTTTGGACTATAAGAGTGTGGGGATGTGCATTTTGCTGTCCCCTGAGCCCTGCAGGGGACACCCAGGTGATGCCTTGTCTGGGCTACCTGAAAACAGAGGCCAGACAGAGTTAAGGGAATAAAAAGCAGTTCTATTTATTGAAGGGTTTCAGGCACATTTAGGGCAGACAAAGCCCCCCAGGGGCTGCACCCAAAAATGGACAATGGTGCTGGGTTTTCACCCTTGGATCAGTTTGGTCCATTTGCACATTGGGGGTTCATCTCCCAATTCCAGCTGCAGCCAATGAAGTCATTGAGCCCCAGTTTGCTGCCCCCAAGTCACTTTTGTTTGCATCTCTGGGGCCTGAGGCAGTGAGGGGTCCTTGATTGGCAGGCCTGGAGAGGAATTGTTGTGTGTGACCCAGATGGGGAAGCAGCAGCTCCCACTGTGTGTGGGGTTTGGAGTTACACACTAAACAACTGCAGGAGTACAAATAGATGAAAAATACAAAAGGTAAATTTATAAAAGCTAAAATCCTAATATAAAATAAATAATCCTAATATAAACAAATAAAATACAAATAAAAAATATCAAAGCTAAAACCCCAAGGCATCACGGGGACCACAGGGCGTTCCACATTCGAACTGCCACAATCCTGGATAGCATCAATCCCTGACAGTTGAGTGGCTGGCAGAGATTCCTGGCTGGGCTGGGGAAGGCAGAAGCTGGTGCTGCTGAGCCCCAGGTGCCCATGGCAGCAGTACCTGAGTGATGTTGGACAGCCCTATCACGTAGGACACGATGCACACCACGGCGATGAAGAGCTCGCGGCGGTTGCGCAGCAGCTTGGGGAACTCGTCCACCAGGGCTGTGATGAAACCTTCCACGGTGCAGAACTGCAAGGGAAAGGGCACACACAGCACAGTCCAGAGCCCTGCCCTGGCAGGACGGAGATTTGGGGAGCAGTTTGTAATTGGACCCTTCTCTGGCCTCAGGCTGCAGCCGTCCAACGAGAAGTGAAAATTCACTTGACGGCAGTGGAAGCTCTGCTCCTGAATATCCTTGTTCCTGTCTCAAGAGATCTGTGCAAAGAGATTTCCAGCTCGAGGAACACTCAGAATTCTAAGCTCTGAACTGTTGCTTTCGCTCTGTGAACAGGAACTGCTCTTTTTTTGTAATAAGGATGATAAACCTACAGCTGAGGGCTTTGACCCCTCAATCCTACAAAATAAACTTCTTTTTTATGTGATTTACTCACACACAAGAAAGCCAGCACACAGAGAAAGTCTAACCACACTGGTGCTTCATGCAGAAGGCTAAAGATTCTCATATGATTTGAATATGTAATAAATCAAATATTCTTTGTATCCCCAGAAAACATTTTTGCTGAGGCCATGTTCTCCAAATGGCCAGTCTCCAGGAGCCTTCTGTGTGAATATATTCAGATAAATGTGATCATTATGGTGGCTGAAATTGTGAAAACCAGAAGGTAAGTAGAGTTTTATTCATTTTCAGCAGAGCAAGTAGAATTCAACCAATGTTGAGTTACAGCTCCTGTAAATTACAGTGTCTGAAGTGTTTCGGTGACAGAGAACACAGAAAACATGACAGCCTGTAGATATATATTCTTTTTAATAGTATTAGACCACCCTCCTCAGCTGTGAGTTGCCTAGAGACAAGTGCTTTCAAGAATATTTTTGACCCAATTAATTTCACAGCAGTTTCCCCCCAGACTGAGCAATGGGTTTTAATGTCAAGCCTGAAGCTCTCTGAAAAACAAAGAAATAGAAAGTGCAAATTTTCAACTTTTGTCTCCCAGGATAAAATGCCCTCTTGGTCTGTTTGTGTTCCCAGGCTGAAGTCAGCTTGGATTTATTGAAAATGATGGATTTTCTCTCCTGCAAGACTGGCACAGGGCTGAGGCAGTAAATCCCATATTCCTTTACTGGGAGGGCTGTGCTGGGAACTGGGAGGTGCTGGTCTGCCAACTGCAGCTGATTGCAAATAAATTAACACATCTACCTAGGACTGGTCTCATGAAAACAACAGTTCAGCAGCCAGGGGGGCACTTCCCTGACCAAGTCCTCCAAGTATTCCTTGTAAAATGAGGCAAGGTGCTCTCCTGAGTGCTGCCAGTGGGGTTGTTCTCTGTATTTAGAACTGATTAACAAAAGGTTTTGTTAGACACAGTTATTTCTAAATGGTTTTCTCTTGTGCTGTGTGCTTTTTTTAATTATGTCACAATCAACATTCCTAATGATTCCATGTCTTAATTGTTAAATAGTTTAATCTGGGCAGAGAGTATCTTGGATTTGCAAAACCCCAGGCTTGAGCCTCTTCATTCATTTCCAGTTGTCAGATAACACCCAGAGCTTGGGTAAGGCCTGAACCAATAAATTTGTGATCCTTTCCCTTGGGAAGTGATTTCAGAACACATCAAAACACAGAATAGCCTCAGTAACCCATTGCCCACTGGATTAGCTCCAGGTATTAAAATGAAATGTCTGCTGTGTCTTTTTGCTCCAGTGGTGAGTTCTGGAGCTGCATTTCAGAAATACCTGTGGCATCTAAATCTTGTAAAACATATTCCAGTGTCTCCTACACAGTTGAACACTGCGCAGGTATTTTTAATACTGGGATTTAACAGGGAATATTTCAAAGGCAAGCTCCTTTTTTGCCTGCAGAATAAATTTTCTGCCCATTTTTCATGTGCTTCCAGCAGTTAATAAAAGAGCAAAGGATTTTAAGCGTCAGTTTTTTACTCAGTTTTTCCTCAGTGCCTCCTGGTTCTTTAGCTGATTATTCCAGGGACTATCCTGCCCCACTTCCAGCAGGCAGTGGAGAGCACAGGGAGAGCCCAACCTTGTTCCCCCCAAGGGCAGAAAATGTGTATTTGGATTTGTTTCCCCCCCAGTTTTACCTGGCTGTCAATGCCGAGCATGAGCAGCATGGAGAAGAAGAGGATTGCCCACAAAGGGGAGATGGGCAACTGTGTCACTGCCTCTGGGTAAGCCAGAAACGCCAGTCCAGGGCCTGGGGGCAGAAACAGGAGACATCAGTGGGGAGGGCTGGGGTTCTCTGCTGCTGCTGAGCTGGGTTTGGGTGGCTCTGCACACAGGGGGTTCAGCTGTTCAGTGCTCACTGACCACCAGGGCACTGCCAGCACCTGGCTTTGAAAATGAACCAGCCAAAACAAAAACCACCGAGCCCCAGACCCCCCAAAGGCAACCAGAACACTGAATGCAGTTCAGAGGCTGCTCCTGAGAGAGCCCTTGGCACAGCCAAGGCAGGAATGTTATCCTTGGCTGGGGTTCCATCTTCAGGCAGAGCCCAGCTCTCTGTCCCCTCGAGCAGTTTGTGACAGCTGCCATGTCCTGCTTTGCACCACCCAGGAGAGAAACAGAGACTGCTCACGAGTGGAGAAGACACTTCCCAGCATTTCCAGTATACCCAGTTGCTGTGCCATTCCATTCACTCTCTCAAAATACACACTTTAATACACTCTGTAGTTGTGGACAACCAAGGTTTTTAATTTTTCTTCTTGCTGACTGCTGATGGGGGGCAGAGTGTTGGAAGGAGAATATAAACCCCTGTTTAAAAGGAGATTTTTTTGTTCTCATAGCATAGCTGGACATCAGGGTTAGAGGGAAAGCCAGCAAATTTAATAAACACAGAAATAAAGCTCCTGTGCTTCACCTAAGGAGTGCCTCTGATTTTTCAGTTTCCATTAAAAGTCTGTCAGTGACAAGTCTTGGTCACAGCTCCCAAACCAGTGGAGCAAGGGTGGCATCAGCACCTGGACTGTCAAAGGCTAAGGAGGATTTTGGAGCAGTTAATTGCTAACAAGAGCAGATATGATTGGAAAGCAGTTCAGAAAGCATTCCAAACAGCAGTGCTAAAAGCAAAATAAACTTCAGACAAATATGTTAATTTTACTCTGTTTTGCATTCCACAGAAATGCAACTACACCTTTTGATAATATTACTTGTTTTATAGGGTTGTATAAAAAGATGGCAAAACAACCTCTCATGGTGCTAAAATCTGGCACCAGCCTCCAAGCTTACTAGGAGAAACAGAAGCCTTAATTAAATGGTCACATTTTCAAATATCCTTTGCAATTAGTGGTCATGGGCATCTTCTAAGGTCTGTTATCAAATGTACTTAATATGATGTAAAAATATTGTTGTGTTTGCAGGTGTAGCCTTTATATAACTCTGTCTGTATCAAAGACATAAATCCAAAAAGCCTATTTCACACACCACTGCCTTTCCAGAGCAGCTTTTAATAACAGTGCCTGCCATCATCATTTTGCACCTAATCTCTTTGTATGTGTAATTGGTTGGAGATTATTTTTAGGGCTTAAATTCTCTCCTTTTCTAACTACAGAGATATTTCAGTGTGTTTGCTGATACAGTCATCCAGATTTTGTCCACCAGTGAGTTCCAACCAAGCTTTGAGTTATGAGATCCCTCCCTGTGGCCAGAACTGCTAAGTGAGTATCTGGTGCACCAGCTGGGTTAGGGCAGCCATCTGCTCTGCTGCTTTCAGCTTTTTCAGCTGGAAGACAGACAAGAAACTGCACAGAAGAACAGAATCCTGCCATGGACACCTCCCTGCCCTGAATAAAATGTCTTTCATGATACAGTCACATGGAATAGGTGTAGGTCTGAACAGGTGAGGAATGGGTCTGCCTCCAAGGGCTCAACCTCAAGAAATGGGAAAAGGAACTAAAACCCAATTGAGTTAGAAAATATTAGCTTAAAAACCACCCCATAGTGACCAGCATTCCTCCTGCTCTGCCTGGAGTGGGCTGGGACAGCACTTTTCCTTCTGCCATTGGGAGACTGAAGGGACAGGGAGCTGAGGAGGGATTTTGAGCAGTTGCAGGAACAACACATAAGCAAAGAATAACTGATGCACATCTTAGAGGAAAAGAGATGGGTACCTGATGCTGCAACATCTGCAATTGGCCTCTTTGTGACATTGGCCATGAATCCCACAATGGAGAAGATGACAAAGCCAGCAAACATGCTCGTGCATGAGTTTATGCAGCACACTATGATGGAGTCCCTGAAACAAAGGGAAGCAGCTTTAAGCAGCAGGGAAAGCAAATGTTCATCCTTTTTGAGTTTTTTGGTTTGTTTTTTGTTTTTTTTTTCTGTCCTGTGGTAAGATTCCATGATTTAGGATTTCCCAATTTAGGATTTCACATTTTGGGTTCCACTTCATGCTGGGGAAGTCTCTGCCATTGGTGTAAATGCAGTTACACATCTCACCCCCAGCCAGGCTGAACAGGTAATATCCAATGCTGAACTTTATTTCAATTATCTGCACACAGAGACAGAACTCAGCTCCAGCTGAGACAGGCAAGTGCCACTGCAGTATGTGCAGACATCTGCTTACCTGTAAACATTGTTGTGGAAGGGGTTGTAACTTCCAAGGGCAATCAGTGAACCAAGACCCAAACCATAGGAGAAGAAAATCTGTGTGGCAGCATCCAGCCAAACCTGATTGCAGGTTTGAATTCTTTTAAAAATTCTGTTTCTGCACTTGAGGAGCAGGTCATATGTGGGAAAGGGGAACTGTGAGGAGTGAAGTTTTTGTTTCCTGGGATGTAATATTTACCTCAGAGTCTGAAAGCTTACTGAAGTTGGGAGTTATATAGAACAAAATGCCTTCCTTTGCTCCAGGCAGTGTCACCCCACGGAAGAACAAGATAAGCAGCATAACATAGGGATAAGTAGCAGAGAAATACACCACCTGATGTGAAGAAACAAGACAGAGTAAGTGTGCAAGCAAGAATGATCAAAAATATTTGCTTCCTGAAAATATTCTAGCAGCAACTGAGGATGGCTCTTAAAATTGAGGCATTTTTCAATGAAAAGAGCTTGGATAGTGCCTACAGCCAAACTCCCTAAACTCCAGGTCTAAAGGCAGGTGGCTGTTGCCTATTTCTCTGCAAAGAGAACAGAGTGGACTAGGATATTTTCACACTCTTGTTTTGCTGTTTAACACGGGGAAGTCCCAAAAGCACAAGGATCATGGCACCAGGATCCTGCTCATAAAACATCTGGCAGTTTGTCTTTCCTACTCTCTCCTCCTCTACATTACAGGCTCCTACTTTCTTGTCTTTTCAGAGGTCCTACAAAAACCCTTTCTGAAGTCAGGCTCAGGCCTCTTTTTGCCCTCTTTGTGCTTGGGAGACAGGGAAAGGGAAATGGCTTGCTCTGAGCTCAGCTAAGCCCTGCTCAGCACGTGGTTCAACGTGGGTCACAGTTACAACCTCCTGCCAAAAGCTGACAATCCTTTCCTTCAGTGTGAAGAAACCCCATTCCTCTGCACCAGACCTGAGGTCTTCTAACCCAGCCTTTCAGCTGACCCCAAACCCCAGTGCTGTGGCTTTTCATTGCCCTAGGACTTCTTCCAACAGGGAAAGGCACAAGCCAATGTCAGATGTTGCTGCCCTTTCATTCAGAAAGGTCTCCCAATAATACAATTCCCTTTAATTGATTAGTAAATCCTGATTTCTGCTCACAGCCAGGCAGACCCCAAGAGGCACAGCATGAAATCCTGAGAAAGGACCTTTCTCACTCACATGAGGGAAGATGGAGCAGCTCTTCCCGACACCTCCTTACATATCCAGGTGCAGCAAGAGCTGTGCAATAAATGCACAGATCTTGCTGAAACCAAACCTCTTCATCCTCACTCTATTGCTGTGCAAACCAGCTGGAATGTTCATCCCAGGAGCAAGCAGGAATCATTTCAGCTGATTTTACATCTGGCCAAGCCAAGAGGCCTGTTAGTGAAGCATCTAAGGCTGTGTCTGACCTAGCTACAGAGGAACCAGCTCTTTCTAAAACATGGGGCTGTCTCAATCTGAGGAAACACCAATTAAATCCCCCCCAGAGATCTGACAGCCAACCTGCCCCTGCTGCCTCTTACCTCCAGAATTTTCAGAATATTTGAGCAAAACGGGCATTTTTAATGGAAAGGTGATTGCAGTACTTTTTAATCTTACCTTTCCAGTCCAGCCTACCCCCTTCCAGATACAGAAGTACACCAGAATCCAGGCAATTGCCAGGGTGATTGCCAGTGGCCACCGGATCTGCCCGGGCTTTTCCAAGCCGTCGGTCATTTGGTGCATGTTGCGTCTGCAACGAGCCAGCAGAGGGGGGCTTTGGGCAAAGGGCTCAGGGGTAAAACAGGAAGGGGAACAAGGTGGTCCTTGAACATGCACCACCAGGAGGGAGGGAAGTGCTGAGCTTACTCCCAGAACTCCACCACGGCACTGGTCATGTTGGTGGTGTTGGCTAAGGTGTAGTTGGAGAAGCAGCGGTCGGTGTTCCAGGGGTTCTCACAGTGTTTCCAAGGAAGGGTCTGGGGAAGGGAGAGAACCCAAAACCTGAAGTCAAACACTTTTAAAGCAAGGATTACCTCAAGTGTCTCTTCCTCAGCTAGAACTGACAGCTGAATGCAGAACTAAAGCACCTGGAGCTCTGCAGACACTGATCTCCCCAGGGTGAAAGTTATTTACATTCCTATCAGTTGTGGAAGGCAGGTGTGGAAATATTCCTTCTTTTCTTTAACAGCAGCCCAAACGCTCTGGATTCTGTACTCTCACCATGGGAGGATACTGAAACAGCAGAAAGGACCTCCTGGAGGTCCTGGTACCTCTTGTTGCACTAGAGATAACAAAGTTGTGATGGTTGTTGACCAGAGTTCTCATTTTCCCCTCAGGTCAGGGAATAATTAGAAAAAGGTAAAATTTCTGTTGGTTACGTGCATATTCTGCATGTGTCCATCCCATCTTTCAGAAGTTCTGAGGAGCAGAACCTATTCCTCATGGTATCCATTACAATGAGCCTCATTTAAATATAATTTACAGATCCTTCTGATGGCAATGGTTGGAAAATCCTCTCCCAGAACTGTGGTACCAGGGCACTGTATGCTTCATACACAAGGATAAGAGGCTTCAAGGGAATTAGAAGTCAATATTCATTTAACACGGGCCACAAGAAACACTTCCAGACTTTGCCTGACCCTTCACATCAATAACAATTCTGAGGACAACAAAGCAGAAATAGTCATGACACTCCCAGACAGTTATTAATGCAAATTTGGTCATGGCAAAATTCTTTAAAGCCAAGAACAAGCAAGCATGAACAAAATTTATAGAAGAGACAATTGAACAATGATGTATTAATTATATACAACTTATGTAAGGATGCTTCCTCAGATGGCCAAACCCCACAAATCAGACAAGACTTACTCAGCTGATGAATCACCCTTGAGGGGGGAAAAAAGGCAGCTAAAAATAAAGTAAACAGGAAAGAAAACAAAGCAAAAATAACAACAATGAATGGAAGTTCAGAGCTAATCAAATCACAGACCTTCCATTCCATGGGGGTGTCTTTAATAAGCCCCTCCATCATTAAACCACATTGCAATGATACTATTTCCCAAAGAACTCGTGTTTGTGTGGCTCATGCTGAAGAAATAAAGTAATTAGTTGCACACTAGAATATTTCTTGAGGGAGTGACTGGAAAAATTCTGTAGTTTTCTGCTCAGTTTTCTGCTCTAAATTTCTTGTGGAGAAAAAAAAAATAAAGAGGTTTTTACAAAATAGCTCTTTCCCAGTAAGAATGGATTATCCTACAGATTTCTGTGCATGCTGTGTTAACCTCACACATCCACACAGATTAGTGATGTATTCATATTTCACTTGGCTTTACATCCAAGAAACAATTCCCCATCCCCTCTGACACACACTTACAGTGGTAAAGGAATTGTACAGGTAGTATATGGCCCAGGAAATAATCACAATGTAGTAAATATTGAGCCAGAAGGACAGGACTGCAGCAGCCAGCCCAACACCTGCAAGGGAAACAAAGAGAAATAAAACAGGGCAACTTTCAACTGAAGAGCTGCAGCTCAGGGCAAACACATCACATGGGGCAGGCACCACCTGGGAAATGCTGTGGAAGTGACAATTTCAGAAGGGCCATTACACAGAGGTCATGATTTGGGTGATGGCCCAGCCATCCATGAGTTCACTGCCAGTGCTCAGCTCTCTCTGTGCTGCAGTCCCACCTGCAGCTGCTGAGAGCTCTCTGGCATGGAACTCCCAGGAAAAAGAGCCACATCAGCTCATTCTCTGGCACAGCAGCCCCACAGGAGCTGGTGGCAGATGCACACACAGTGAGAATGTGTTCCAAGGCACTCAGGACACGGATCAGAGTGCCTGGTGCTCAGCACAGGGCTGCTGGTGCATCAGAACAAAGAGATGTCAGGCTTCCACCACGAGGATGGCTTCTGCTCCACACTCCAGGGGTGTTCTGAACTATTCAGGACAGCTGTTCCAGGACCCTGAGCAGCAGGAAGTGCTCACAAAATTCAGGATAATGCAAAGCAAGGTTGCACCAACCCCTACCAACAGCAGCAGCCCAAGCAAAAACACTTCTGTGTGAGAAACAACCTCATCTCCCTGTGTTTTCCCAATGTGAAATCTCCCTGAGCAAAATCCAATCCCAACAAACTTTCAGCTCACCCTGTGCTAATAGTCAGTCCCACTGTGTGAGGTAATTTATCACACCCTGTGCAGCTCTGCTGGGCCAGAACTCAGCTCAGGAGCTCAGAATATCAAAGGATTTGGGTTTAGAAGGGTGAAAAGCATCGTTTGAGAGGTTTGTGAGTCTGTGCAGATTAAAACCCTGGGGTTCTGGCAATCAAACCTCCAACTGTGGAGGGAGTTTGTTTTAGGGAATTCAGCATGAAATTAATAAAAATGTCTTGTTTTTGAATTTCAGTTAAAAAAAAACAGGTGATGCCAATCTCTGTGAGCTCAGAAAAATTAACCAAAGTTTACCAAATTGCTGTGAACAGTTCCAAACCTGCTCACACAACTACTGCTGCATATACTATTTTTAACACTCTATGCATTTCTACAAGAAACCCCAAGGGTTTTTCAAGTTCAAAATAAGTTTGTTGCAATTCCAATGCCTAAATCTTGCTATTTTTAATTGAGAACAAAAAACAGAGCCCAGCATGTTTCAAAATCATCAGTTACACCTCAGAAAACCAGTGTTTTGTCTAGAAAAATCATGGTTTAAATAGAAATGAAAGGTACCAAGAAACATCCTTGCCCTGGCACTTGGTGAAACTTCTGCAGTTTGGAAACAAATGAGAAGTACTTGGGATCCATCCTGTACCTTTGAACATTGGAGCAAGCTTCCACACTCCCAGGCCTCCTATAGATGTGTACTGACCAAGAGAACACTCCAGAAGGAACAGTGGCACTCCAGCAAAAATTAAAGTAAGGAAATAGGGAATCAGGAATGCACCTAAAAAGAAATTTTTTAAAAAGTCAGTTATAGTGGGGAAAAATACAACAGAATTTCCAGTTTCCATCCCTGTTGTATATGAAAAGAAATTCGCAGGGTTTTTCCCTCTCAGATGTAACTTTTCAAAAATGTTAGTGGAGATCACACATGCACTTCTGAACCAGCACCTCAGGAGGTGAAAACAAAGGCAAAGACATAACTCCCCATCGTTTAAATGTTTTCTGTGGAAGTAAGAAGTGCTGAAATCCAAAAGCCTTTGGGCTTTGTTGACTTTACCTCTCATGGAGAGCACAAAGGCTTTAACCAGCCCTGGCTGCTTTCCAGCCTTTTATGGGGAGCTCAGAGCCAGCTACAAACCCCATGAAATGCTCTCAAAACTCAGCCCAGAAGAGAGGGATCTGCAGGGTTGGGTGGAGGCAACGTGCTTTAGTTCTGCTCTGATATTTTATGGTCTTTTAAGTGCAACTGGCAGCCAGGAATTAGAGCAGACTTCAGGGCAGAGCTCAAAGCAGAGCCCCACACTCCAAAATGGCTCTGAACCTCCTGGAAAAGGGGAAAGCAATAAAATCCAAAAAGCCAATACAACAACAATGAAACCCAACCCCCCAAATAACCAAAGAAACAGACAAAAAAACCCACCAAAAAACCCCCAAACACCACAGCAAACAACCAAAAAACCAAAAATCCAAACCAAATCAACAAAACCCCAAAACAACCCCCCCAAAAAAACTCCCTATCCCCCACAGCAAACAACTAAGAAACCAAAAAAGTAAACCAACAAAAAAAAAGACAAAACTCAAATCAAAACAGAAACCAAAATAAACCCCAAAAGACCCCACAGCAAACAAACAAACAAAAAACCAAAACCCCAAACCAAAACAACACAACCCAAAACACCCAAAACAAAACAAAAAACTCAAAAAACCCCACCAAAACACTACATCAAACAAAAACCCAAACCCCCCAATAAACCAAACTAAATCAACCAGCCCACAAAAGAAAAAAAAATCCAAAAAACCCTCGAAAGAATCCCTGCAACGCCCCCAAAATGCTNTATCTGGGCTAAGAGCCCTCTGCCTCTCCCTGCTGAGCCAGCCTTGGGTGAGTTTGATTGCCTTGCCTGGTTTCTCTGCTGGGCTCTGGGTAAAGGCTTTACTCCAAACCCCCACTGCCACACTCAGACACTCACAGCTACCCCAGGCCCTGTGGAAGAGCTGGGCTCTGCCCGAGGGGTTTGCTCTGGACTCAGCAGGAAGCAGGGGAGAATCCTCACTAAACAAGCTCTAAGAGGCACTGGTTATAATTTATCTCCATAGATCTCCTATGAGTCTACAGAAAAAGGAATTTTAAAAAAAAACTAACCCAAGGAATACCAGTTGCCACCTTTAATACTGGATTTAGAATGTTCATGATTAATTCAAAACCATCTCCAAGACCCACTTATTATATTCTGTCCCTATAGACCACTTACAAGGCTACAGTAAAATTTTTTTCAAAACCCCAACAAATAGCAATTACCACCTTTAAGAGTGGATTAATACTAAATTTAGAATGTTCACTATTAACCAAAACAATCTCCACGACCCACTGAGTCTATTTCATCCCTAGAGATTCCTTACGAGTCTACAGGAAGAATTAAAAAAAAATTATCAAGGAATAGCAACTGCCACCCTTAATAGTGGATTAATAGTGAGTTTAGAACATTCATTATTAATCCAAAACAATCTCCAAGACCTGCTGATTATAATTTTTCCTATAGATCTCCTAGGAGTCTACAGAAAGAATTAAAAAAACTAATCAAGGAATAGCAGTTGCCACCATTAATAGTGGATTTAGTGTTCACTACTGACCAAAACAATCTCCAAGACCCACTTCTTATATTTTGTCCCTATTAATTTCTTATGGACCTACAGAAAGAATTTAAAAGAAAATTAAGAAGTAGCACTTTCCACCTTTAATAGTGGGTTAACAGTAAATTTCAAAAGTTCACTCTTAATCCAAGACAATCTCCAAGGCACATTAATTACATTTTGTCCCTATAGATCACTTACAAGTCTACAGAAAGAATTTCAAAACATTTTCAGCTAATAGCAGTTGCCATCTTTAATAGTGGATTAATACTGAATTTAGAATGTTCACTATTAATTAAAAAAATCTCCAAGACTCATTTATTATAATTTTTCCTATAGATCTTTTATGAGTCTACAGAAATAATTAAAAAGATTTCAAGTAACAGCAGTTGCCACCTTTAATAATGGATTACTAGTGAATTCAGGAAGTTCAGTATTAACCCAAACAATCTCCAAGACCACTTATTATCCTTTTTCCCTGTAGATCTCTTGTGATTCTACACGAAAAAGAATTCAAAAAATACCAAGTAATAGCAGTTGCCACCTTTAAGATCAATACTAAATTTAGAATGTTTGCTATTAACCAAAACAATCTCTGAGACCACTGATTATATTCCATCCCTATAGATCTCTTATGAATCTGCAGAAAGAATTAAAAAAAGTAAATCAAGAAATAGCAGTTGCCACCATTAGCAGAGGATTCATGGTGAATTTAGAAAGTTCTCTTATCTAAAACACCTTTCCCTAAAATGCTCCCAAAGGAATTAAACAATAAACCCGATCAAGCAGTGGGATTTAATCCTGGGTAATGATGTCAAGTTTTACATGTGCTTATAATTAGCATTTAATGTAAGACAAATGTTTCACCAAGCTCAAATTATGAGCACAGGAAGATGAGAGGCTGCAATAATCATTCCTCATTTCTGTTCCCAACCATTCCCTGACCTTTTAAAACGCCATTGTTCTTGCTCAGCACACTTGCAAAACCTAAATAAAGGAATAATCAAGGAAGGAAATATGGATTATGAAAAATGACCTGGGGTATTTTAGTC
Organism: Alaudala cheleensis; assembly: GCA_013398995.1. Classification (NCBI taxonomy): domain Eukaryota; kingdom Metazoa; phylum Chordata; class Aves; order Passeriformes; family Alaudidae; genus Alaudala; species Alaudala cheleensis. Next base: position 133,368 of record VWYE01011790.1, on the reverse strand, counting down.
AACTCTGAAGCACTTGTGGCTCCTGCAAACTTCCACAGCTCTGCTTCAGCCGGAAAAACCCACTGAAATAATTCTTCTCATGTCTTCTGTGACCCACCCACAATCCATTTATTGTCTGTTTTCTCTTGATCACTGCTTTTGCCACATGGCAGCCCAGAACCAGAGGCTGCAACCCAGGAGACACTGGCCAAGGGTGGAGGGGCTGCACCTGGTGTTGGGAACACTGGGCACAAGGTCAGGCAGAGATCAACAATAATTCAATTTACAGAGTCTTGTGAGGGAGGATTGAAGTTATTAGTCATTCACTTCTAATTGAAAATTATGGTAAAAGAAATATTAAAAAAATATGTAAAGGCTGTGGTTTTAATCTTTGAACTCTCATTTCTGATAACTGCATGATTATAAAGCCACATCCAACTATTAAACAGAAAGTTTTTGTTTGGAAGCTGTAGAAGAATCAGGTGTAGGTGTGGTTGGGGTGAGGACAAGGATGGTGCTTGTAACCTTCCTTCCTCTCTGTTCCACTTCAGCAGGGGACTCAGAGAGTGAAAATCCACCTCTGCCTACATCCTCACAAGCCCTGTGTGCAGATCTCTGCCTTTTTTAAAACCCGGTTTTTCACATCCCAAGTGCAACTTCCTGCAGCAAACCCCACCACTGGGCTGTGCCCAGCACCACAGGAAGTGCATTTCTTAATGCAGGAGGAAATAGGGATGGCCGTGGTGGCAAAAGGGGGCTCCTGTTGTGGGAGCAGCCCGAGCTGGGAGCTGCCAGCCGCAGGGCCATGCCTGGGTGCCTGGGGCCAGCTGCAGCCCCAGATGTGCAGTTTGCCAGCTCCATCTGCTGCTCGACAGCCTGAACTGAACGTGGCTCTTTTCAGCCAGCACGGCCTGGATGAAAAAACCCCACCAGGGTGTCCTGGGACTTCACAGACAGTCCTGCACTAGATCAGATCTGTTGTTGTTGTTGCAATTTGTGTTTGAGTTGGGCTTTGTCATCAGCAGTTTCCACATGCTGGAAGAGGCTGAATGTGGTGAGGATGAGTGGGGAAAAAAACCCTAAAACCAACATAAAATCCCCCTCCAGAGACCCAACACTGCATGGAGAGATCTGCATGTACATATCTTGTTTGGTTCATAATGAGGGAGAAATTCCTGCTCCAGGAATCTGGGCTGAGTCAGAACTGAGCTGCCAAGCCAGGAGGAACAGGGATCAGGAGGAACAGGGATTGAGAGGAGCAGGGATTGAGAGGAGCAAGGATGGAGAGGAGCAAGGATTGAGAGGAACAGGGATTGAGATGAACAGGAGTTGAGAAGAATAGGGATTGAGAGGAATAGGGATTGAGAAGAACAGGGATTGGGAGGAACATGGATTGAGAGGAATAGGGCTTCAGCCCCTCAGATCTCCAAACAGGCTCTGCAGGTGAGTGCTGGCCATGGAGCCTGTCCTGCTGCTCCAGCCCTCACAGGCTCTGCTGAATGCAGAAATTCAGCCCAGTGCAACATTCTGTGACAAAGACAAACCAGAGGGTTCGTTAGGAAATCTTCAGGAATAAAGAAAGGAAACTCCTGGAGGAAGGAGCCCAGCCCTGTTTCAGCTCCTCTGTAATGCTGAGACTGTCCCAAAATGCCCAGCACATTTGTGTCAGGGGTGAGAGGTGGCTGGCAGGCAGCTGGGGCTTTTTATATTAAACAATATTGAAAACAGTGGTTCAAACAATCACCTGGGGATGTGCTGCACTTTATGACACAACACAACTACTGCACACACCACAAGTATCCCAAACCTTGCCAGCAGCAAACCCAGAGTCTCAGCAGAGGCTCCTTTTGAGAGGATGCAGGTGGGGATGGACCAGTGTGCTCCTGTGCTGCCCTACCAGTGCTGGTGCCATGATTCCAGGTTTTATTGGCATCTGTGCATGGACATTTGGGCATTTATGATCATACAGCACATCAGCATCAGACTGTGAACAAATACTTCAATTCCACACTTTTGAAAGGAGGGGTTTTTCCAAACTATGGAAAGTAACGTTTCCCAAGCCTAAGAAATAATGATAATAAATTTCAGCAACAGAAATGGAGTCTAAGCTCCAATCCACACTCCCCACACCCTGCAGTGCTTTATGATTTACAGAAACCTGGAAGAACTGGCAGTGCAGCAGGAAAGGTCCTGGGTACACTCTCTCTAATCAGATTAGGCACTATCCCACAGCACTGGGATTTAAACTTCAAATTGCTCTGACATGGAATGGGACAGGAAGACACTTATGTAAGCTCTGTGGGCTGGCCTGGGCAGCAGGAAATACAAACTGCAGCTGTCAGGCAGCAGAGCAGGTACAGCACTCGCTCCCTAGCCCTGGAGTTGTGGGAAGGAGATGGAGAAATCCATTTAAGAACTCTGTCTTTGCTCTCTTCACACCAACCCCGAGGGTGCTGGGAAGGGCACAGCAGCTTCCCACCACATTCCTCAGGGCACAAAAGAGCTTCCTTGACTTCAGTTACTAGGGCTGCTGAGCCAAGGGCTGCAAGCCCCCTGGCTCAGGGGTTGGATCCCAGCTGGTTGTCCCGCAGCACCACCACGCTGGGGAAGAATGGCCTGGGAGAGCCAAGCTCACATAGCAGCCAAGGGCATGGGCACTACCAGGGAAACTGCAACAAAGGCAGGGCCACTGCACAAAGGCATTTTCCTCTCTCCTGCACCGCACAAAAGTGGATCGGAGGAGCTGAGTTCAGGACAGTGAACAGCAATATTGCCGTCATCTTTCACAAGTTTCCTTGCTTGTGGCAGCAAAAAGCAGGGAAATCTCTATTTGTGCACAGCCAGCTGTGCAAACATTTCTGCTCAGGATCAGGCCAGGAGTGGGGCAGTAGAGGGAATGCACTCTCCAGACCGTGGTGCCTAAAGCAGGACGTGGAAACTGATCTTTAACATGTCTTTGTAAATGTTAGCATTGAGAAAAACAAAATTCTCCATTTTGGATGCCTGAAACTTCTGAGGAGCAGGGATCCAGTACCCACTTCTGGAAATCCCAGCTCATTGGTTTCAAAGTCACCCATAAAACATCACCTCACCAAACTCCAAAGAGTACAAATCCTTGAAATACCCAGAATGCAGAGTTTAACCTGGGAAAACCTTCTCTCCTTTGATACAGCTTTTTAATCCAGCTCTGCTGACAGTAAAGGCATCAGAAGTTCAAAATCAGATCCCTGTGCACATCTGTGCCCAAGCCCTGCAGGAAGGGATCTAACAGCCAGGTCAGGGCTAGGCTCGAGGGAGAGCTCAGTGTCACAGGCAAAAATACTGGTGGTTGGTGGCCAAATATTCATCAAGAGAAGACACCACCATGGCTGGAACAGCAGAGAAAGCTCTTCTCAATGATCAAAGCCCCAACAGTTCCAAGGCATCTTTGCCCTTCTCCACACAGGACACACTGAAAACAGGAAAGGCTCCAGTTGGAGGCAGATGTCACAGGCCAGAAAGGAGGTACTGGAACAACTTGGACAAGTTTTGCCATTCCAACATATATTATAACCTTTTCTACTGCCTGCTGCTTCTGCTAGCTTAGGATCCAGATGAATTCATTATTTCATTTATTTTATATGAACATGCAAGCCTATGAACAGTTCAAGCTGGATGCAGAACCCTGCTGTATCCAGCAAATACGTTTATTTAGAACAAATTTTGCACTGATATGGAGAATACAATCCCATGTGAGTCCAGTTCCTTGGTGTGATCTGATGCCACAAAGAAGAGCACAAGAAGGACAAAGAGGAGGATCTGGCTCAGTTGAAAGCCTGGCAGAGGGGAGCCATGTTCAGGTTTCACATTGCCACCTCTCCTGGTGTTTGTAGCTGAGCTCCCCAGTGAGAAGGTGTTAAATCAGATCCCATCCTTCCCAGGCTGATGGGGTGTACTTCCCTTCTAGCCTGGTCTCTGAATCCTCCAAAAAGCATCTTCACCAGGCAGCCAGAGAAACCCAAATGAGCCCCAGACTGGGAGGAAGGGGCCAGTTTTGAGGTCAGGGTGGAAAATGAGGTGAAACCAAAGCAGGGGCCCCTTGGCAGCAGCTGGAGGCTCCTGTGCCACAGCAGGGGCTGCTCCAGCTGCTGGGGCTGCCCAGAGCCAGCAGGGACTGAGGGGACAATTCCTGAGGCAATTCCTGCTGTGGGGAGCCTCAGGCCAGAGGAGCTGGGCAGGAGGGAAGTTGAGACTTCGAGCATCAACTTCTCCAAGAATTGAGCCAGTGGAGTGTGGAGACAGAGCTGGGGTCAAACAGTGGCTGAGACAAAGCCTGGAAAGGAGCAGCTGAAGAGGCCAATGGGTTTCCCTCTCTCCCTCCTTCCCCACACGGGGTTTGGCACAATGTAGGGGGAAGCACAGGAATGTGTTCAGAGATGGCAGAACTGCCATGGAACCATTCCTGCTGGAAAAGCCCTGTAAGACCCTCATGTCCATCCCTGACCAACCCAGCACTGCCAAGTCCACTGTACACCTCTGTCCCCAAGTGCCACATCTGCACATCTTTCAAATCCCTTCAGGGATGGTGACTCAGCCACTCTCCTGGGCAGCCTCTGAAAACCTTTTTGGTGATGAAAATTTTCCAGATCTCCAATCTAAATCTGCCCTGGAGCAACTTGAGGCCATTTTTTCCTGTCCCTGTTCCCTGGCAGCAGAGCCCAAGCCTATCCCAGCTGTCCCCTCCTGTCACAGAGTTGTGCAGAACCACAGGGTCCCCCCTGAGCCTCCTTTTCTCCAGGCTGAGCCCCTTTCCCAGCTCCNCACACCTGGGCACACCTGAGCACACCTGGGCACACCTGAGCACACCTGGGCACACCTAGGCTGGATTCCAGCTGCTGGCCCCAGCACCCCCAGGGCCTTTCCTGCCAGACAATTTCCCTTCAGGCTCTCAGACGCCTGAGGAAAGCTCATCTGCTTGCTCCCAGTCCCAGCCACCCCTAAAGAACCAAATCTCCTCTCTGGCCACACAGCAGAGTCTGCATGTGGAGGGAAGAATGAAAATAGCTTCCTAAAAATGGCCTGTCTTGCCTCTCCTTAAAGGGTACCAGCCTTCCTCCAGCACTCACCTGTCTCTCTTGGGATGCACAGGTTGCCACAAGAATTGCCCTATTTACTGGAAACAGGCCCACCACCAGCAGGAAGGAAAAGCAGCTGCTTTGGAGTTTTCCAATATTCATATGCAAGGACAGCTCAGTGCTCCAGAAATAAAGATGAAACCCCAAAGCCACAGAATGTGACCAAATTTCTGTGAAATACAGAAGTTCCTGAGGAGACATCTGTGCAATTCAGAGCCCAAAGAACTCGTGTTTGCTCCCCAAGTCCAGCTTCAGCTCAGGGATCAGATTTACAACTTTCTGTGCCTCTCCTGGTATGAAATTCCCTCTTGATGTAAAGATACAAAGGTCCAACCTGCAGGGAGAGCTTCTCTCTTATACAGTGTTGCTATCTAGGATATATCCTGGTTAGAGCCTTAATGAATGTTAATCACTTAATCCTCAAAAAAATCCAAGTTTCACATTTCTAAAGAATTTACTAGCAAATGTGTAGTTGTGCAATTTTAAGGGATTCCTAATTAGTCTGGAAAAAACACAGTAAAATTAAAGAAATAAACCCACCAAAATTAAAGAAAAGAGAAACAAAAAAGAAATGCAAGATGTAAAATCATGAAAAGTGATGGCCACATAGGCCATAGCAAGGTTATTTCTGAAAGATGATGGATTTTGTTCTTTTTGTTAACACTGGGGTCAGGATACAGCAAAACAACCTGAAGTACAAGTACAAAATTATCCTGACAATGTTGGGAGTCTGCACGAGGCCCATTGCAGCATCCACAATATCTCCTTCTAAACATGTCGTGATATTCCTTTCTTGACCTGGTAAGACTTTTTGTTTAAAACAGACAATAGATGCTGGAATGAGAAGCTTTTTCCACTCATCATGGAATTATAGCAGAACTAATTGATAATCTTGAAAATCAGTCCCTTCCAAAGATTTTACAGTTATTAACACCAATTCCTAAGAAATCCCAGCAGCTCTACCAAGGCTGGGGGTGGCCATAAACTATTTTGAGTGTATTTTTCCTCAGCCCACACTAGCACCATCTGCTCCTACTACTTTATATTTACACACCACAACATTTTGGGCCCAACTTCAGATGGATTTATAGCAATTTACAGCAGGACCAAATGGCTCTGGGGTACCTGCTTTATTTGGTGACTCCCACCTGCTGGAATGGTGCTTCCTTTGCTCCTTTGCAATAAAGTCTTTGTCACTATTTCTATTTTTTAGCTCCTAGACTGATTAAATATGATACATAAAATCAATAATAAATAGATTTAAAAAATATAATAAAAGTTAATCAGTATAATCAAATATACTCAACTGCAATCACACATTCCCTTCTAGCTCCCACCCAGTAAATAGGATGTGCTCTAGAAGGGCAGGGACAGCATTGCCATATTTATTTGGACTGCTGGTTGTACTCCCATCCATCTGGAGTTTAATGGAGCAGGGTGATAATACAAATTACTGCTGCATAAAAATAGGTTTGCTCATTGTTCTTTACACTGACTGGGTGTGATTCTTTAGCCCTAATTTGTGTCGTGCAGACCCCAAGGCCTTCCCTGAGGGCCCACACTGGTTTGCAGGGTAGAAAACACAAGACAGAGAGGCTCAAAAAAGGACACAACTGGTGCCTAGAAAATGCAACATCTGGGGATCTAAAAAGGACACAGCTGGTGCAGTCAGCATTGGGATTGATGGTAAAACAGGTTCCACTATCCCTCAGCTGACACCCAGGAAATAACCCGACATTCCTGGTCCATCTGGGCCACAGAAACAAAGCCAAGTCCAAATGTAGTGGAGCAGTGGATTTCCTGCCCTGTGCCGAGCTGCAGAAATGACAGGTCCTCACTCACAGGTACCACCAATCACAAGATGTGCTTCCCTTCTCCCACCCCCGAGCCTGGGAGGAGATGAGGGTGCTAAAGAGCCCACCCAGCCCTTTTCCCTGCTGTTTTGCACCTCTGTTTTTTGGAGAGTGTGTGCCGGGAGGTGCTGCGGGCAGGAGCTGGGCAGTGCTGACCTCCTGCCTCGGGGGCAGCGGGCTCCTGCTGGCCCCGGGAGCGGCACAAAGCCCGGCCTTGGAGACACACCAATGCAGGAAGCCAGCACGGGAAAAGGGAGCAGCGAGTGCTCACAAAGGCAAAGTCACTTGCCCAAGGAGAAGGCTGGAGCAGAATTTAGAGCAGAGTTTCTTTGCGTGCCAGTGCAATCCCTTAACCTTCAGTAATAACGCTGCTCCCCTCTCCAACGAGCTCTTTTCATCTCCAGCATGTACAAATGACGACGTATGAAAGACTTTCTGCCTCGTGGAAGCAAAGAAAGGCAAATAAAAGCACATAAAAGCTCCAGCAAGGATCACGGTCTCTTGGGGGGGAATCTCAGTGTAAGTGACTGGGGGTGGTGTTTGTTATTTAATTTTTACCAATCTCTAAGCTCTTTGCCATTTCTCTTCCCAAAGAAGAGAATGCCCTGCATGCCAGAGCCAAGTCTGCCTGCAGGCAGTGTTCCATGGGGGAGAGGAGATGGGGAAGGAGGTCCTGCTGTCCTGAACCTGCTCTGCCAGGGCCAGCCCTGGGCACGCAGCGTGAGGGGTCACCGGTGGTTTTGGGAGCCTCTGAGAGCCAACACACTGCCTGAATTACCTGGACGTGCCACGTCCCTGAAGCAAAATGTTTCCTTTGGTGAAAACATGATGTGAAAGCACAATTGCAAACACTGCCTGCCTCTGTGTGTGCTGCTCCAGTGCCCTGGGATTTTGGTTTGTGTGAGGACTGGAGGCAGCTCCCATCTGTTCCTGTGTCGTTTCTTTGAGGTGTCATTGTTTTGGTGAGAGGAGGTAGAACCACGTGTCAGAATGCAGCAGGAGGAACATCATTGCAGCCTGAATTTCTCATATTTAAAGGAAACATTGACTATTGATCAGCAGCCTGTGGATGGCTCCTGTTTTGTGTCCCCACATCACACACAAGAGCCCAGGGCTGATGGGGAGCAGCAGCCAAGGCAACACTGAGTGCTGTGGCCAAGATTCAAAGGCCAAATTTCACAGAATCTGACCCAAACACCCAGATTTTCACCAAATGCTTGGTGTTCCTCAGCCTCTAATTTCCCACAGAGCTCCCAATGCCCAATGAGGCCAAATTCAGACCAGACACTGTCTTAAAAGGGATCTCTAATCTGAAAAGGCTGTTGACTCTCAGTGCTTGAAAAGGGGCATCTTCACCATGGTGGCAGTGAGGTGGAGAGAGAGAAATAAAGTTTTAACAGTGTTTGCAATTCTCTTTATTAGATTTTAAAATATTACCCAAGGTTTCAATTCCATGCTTAATAATGAAGGCACAAGGAGAAGAAAAACAATTTCTGTTAAGGGATGCTGAAGAAAAACTAGAGCTTTGAAAATCAATTCAAACTCAAGTAGAGCTTCAAAATCATTAACAAAACTAACAGAATTTGCGCCACAAAAATACAACATTTTTGTTCTGGATGTCTCCCTTGTGTTTCTCCTGCCACCTCCAGTGAGTGCTTCAGATTTTGGGGATATTTGAGTCTTCTTAAAGTTGAAAACACTGCCTGAAAGTGCCAGTGCCAAGTTATCATTCAGGGGATGACATCTTGGCACAGCTGACATCAGATTTTGTCTGTGTGACTGGGCAAGTCACTTGAGGTGACATCCAGAGGGGGAAGTTGTCTGCAGCTCCCAGACCCACCCACCAGGCAGGATCCAGGAGCTCCAACATCAGAGTGAGGGCTAGAAATACATTTTGACAAACAGAACTAAATTATCCCTTTTTCTTTTAAAGGCTGGCTCTGCCACCTTTGTGCAAGTCGAGCTTCTTTCAGCTTCTATCATTTCATTGTAATTTTTTTTCTCCCCCCAACTCCCACAAAAGTCCTTGGCCAGTTTGAGCCCAGCTCAAGGCTTTCACCACCCAAGCCTGGTGCAGAGGAGGCAGCTCTGGCAGATGCTGTTTCCTGGTTCACAAAGCCTCTCGACTGACAACAGCTGCTGCCAACTCTGCTAATCCAAAGGATTCTAATTTTGGGGCTTCCTCTACGTTTTAGCTCGTGGCTTCTTTTAAATAGCCCTCTTTTCTGAACAAGAAAAGACTTTACATTTGTGACTCTTACATGCAGTTATCATACAGAGCAAAGCAAACAGAAAAAGGCTGCGGGCACAGGAACATGTTAATGCAGTTAAGACTCTTGGCAGGAGAAACTGGAAAAATCAGACTGTTTTGGAGGGGGTGCAGTAGAGAGAAGAAAAGCCCTGAATCTGAGGTTACCCTTTTCAGATATAGCTCCAAGCAAAAGCCACATTTTTTATCTGTTCTGTTTTCTTTGATCCTCAAACTTCAATCCAAACCTTCAGGTTTAAATGGGATTTCAGTCTGAACTAAAAGCAGTTTAAATGGGAACAAGAAATTCTTTCCCCTTCACCCCTCCTGCCAAATCAGGAATTTGAAGCTGCAATATTAAGGTGCTTTGCAAATCTGTAAAACTTTCTGGCTTGAAGTGATAAGGACAAACAATCAGGGCACTCACTCTGAAGGCAGGAGATAAATAGAACAATTTGTTTTCCTTTCAATTGAAAAAAAAGGAAATATAAAAATAATAAAAGTAAAAAAGAGAAATTCAAGCATTTTGCAAGTGGTCAGTGCCTGACCAGCAGTCCTGGCTGGTTTTGGCTGATGGCTCAGCTGTGTGTCAGTGCCAGCAGGGCAAGGCTTCACGCCTGTCCCAGAGCATTTCCAGCCTCCCTCCAAGACAAGCACTGGGGTCAGAGCCTGTTCCAAACCTTGGCATTGCTCTGAACGGAACACAAATGTGTTTGGGGGGATCTTGGAGCCATCAATCCCTGCCCCAACTCCGGAACAACAACTCAGCAGCACCTCAGATCCACTTCCTGGAACTAATTGGGCTTTGAGAGATGCAAACCTTCTCCTGGGTTCTCACAGCCCATGGCAGGAAGTCTCTGCTTGGCTTTGGGGCTGAAATTTGGATTTGCCAGGAGACACCTGGGGTCTGGGCCTCTGTGTCACATTTCCCTGTCCAGAATGTCAAACCCTGAGTGAGGGGACTTGGGACCCCTTCCTGGAGGGATCCTGTGCTCCAGGGCAGTCACATCTGTGCTGCCACATTCACAACCAGAATTGTAGTGATGGTCTCAATAGGTTTGTTTGGAATACACAGATCTATCACACAAAGGTTTCCAGTGTGCAGGACATGCATTGAAAACCATCACTACAATTCTGGTTTTACCTGTCTGGAGATTTCTGGCTGCAAAGAAGCTCTGAGGCTTTGCTGCTTTGATCAAAATAAATATATTGAACACTCTCCTCAGGCATGCCTTGAGTATCCACTAACAACTCCTTGCTTGTGTTACAAATGACAATATTGTATTGACTTTCACATTTATGTATTGGCTTTTGCAAGTTATTATTGACCACAAAGGTCTTGATATGGTACAATTTGTAATTCCTTTCAACTGCTTTTGGTATAGTATAATCTGTCAGTTTATGTATGCACCATATATATTACATAAATAGTAGTGTGATAAATATACTATGGCTTAGGCCCTGGCATAATATTAAAATAGAGACTGTGTAATGGTAACATGTTTTTATTTGTGTAACTACCTCAGATAACAGTGTGAAATAGCTTTGTTTTTTCTCACATTTATCTTATCTGAATGGCAGCAGGGATAAGAATCAGGACACCAAGAGAAAAATTTACTACTGATACTCCACTTATCAAGAAGTGTCAAAACAACAGAATAGAACCTCAAAAAGAAGTTAAATATATTGATTTAATCTAAAAGATAGCAGGCAGACAATTCAAAGGCTGAAACCAAGCAAAAGAGTTCCAGGAACGTGTAAACTCACAGGAGTGTTTGAATATGTATAACCCTCATTAATTTGCATTTAAACCATGCAATGAAAAGTATCCTAAAGAATTGTTTTAAGATAATGGAGTGCTTTTGGCAGATTGTTAAAAGCAATATCTCAACATCTTAGCACTAGATACTGTCCCTTTTATCCCTTATTAAACTTTTATAAAAAATTTAATAGTGATCCTTGTTTCTCACACTTGGGAACCATTACAAATATCTGCCTCCCACAGCAAGCCAGTCATTTCAAATGTGAGACAAAATATCCACTTTACTCACTGCAGTGTAAACACAGGGAAACAATTTTCTGCCTCATGAAGGAATTGATTTGTGGCTTGTTTGGGGTTTTTTATTTTATTTTCAGCAAACTTACCAGCAGTGCCATTGCTGAGAGCTGCCAGGCAGCTGAAAGGGTCAGGAAGCCCCAGAGCCCCAAATGCTGGCTCCTGTCCTGGCTCCAAGGATCAGGCACCATCTGGGCAATGCCAAGGCTTCAGGAGAACTCAAGGCAATCTGGAAGCAAAGGCTGAGTCTGCAACCTGAGAGCCACTCTCAACATCTGGGACAACTTTCCCTTTGGTCTGGGCTCCAGAAGTGCTTGGAGCTCTGGAACTGCTCTGCCAGGGATGCTGAGACCACCCTGGGACAGGGTTAATGGGATGGCTGATCAGGAGCCCAGGCCAGCAAGCAGGAGAGGAGCTGCAGGTGCCAGATGGAACAGCTCATTTGGGTGAGCTCAGAGCCAGGTGTGCTCCTGGCAAGGGCTGGGCAGGTGTTCTGGGGGCAGCACAGCTTCCTGGGGAGCCTTGCTGCTGACATGGAAGGTCTTGTCCAAAAACCCTCACTCTGAGCCCACTGAACATCTCTCTTCTAAGGGGACATTCAGAGGCAGAAATGGAATTATTTACTTTCAGCCCTGACAAAACACAATTTCCATGATCTCTGGGGCATATATTTCAATATGAAGCCTCAGGAGGCAAAGGAGGGAGTTACCTTCCCCCCACTCAATTTGTTGGAATAATAAACCACTTGAGCAAATACATGACACATGGGAGGTGTGAGGTTTTTTCCCCTGGAGGAGATTAGGTCAAGCTTGCCTCTTTTCCAAAGGTACACAGTTCATCAGCAAGAAGTTTAAGGAGGAAAAATGTGTTTTCATATCAGGTAAGAGCACACACAGTGCTTGCCTTGCTCTCAAAATGGATGAGTCTGCAGCAGTCTGCAGGACTGACAGCTTCATTTTCATCTGCCTGCCCTGATAAAGCACATCAGGAAACATTTTTCCAGATCCACACTTGAGCATTTGAACACTCATACTGAAACCACTTAAATCTCATTTGACTCTATAGGGAAAAAAAAAAATGCTCCCAGCCCAGTTATATGCATTCAGTTACATCAGATAAAACCTTATTTGCTGCAGCAAATTATTTGGTTTGGTGCTTTTCCCTCCCCCCACCTTTTTTTGGGAGCTGCTTTTTCTCCCCCTCAGACTTTCACAGCCTTCCAATTGCAAGGTTTGTAGCTCTTGCCAAGGGTGAAGGAATCTAATTTGCTAATTCAATCATCATTTGCAAACTAATGACTGTGAGCACATATAAAACCAACATTAAAATATCTGAAGCAGCAGCTATGGTGGGGAATGCATTCTCAGAGTAAACAAAACCACCTTGCAACGGAAGCATTTAAAGGCTGAGCTTATTTCTGGTTCAGGAATTCGGTCTCTTTCTGGACAGCAGCTCCACTTTTAATGAAATTAGCAGTAATAAAAACACAGATCAAGCCTTCTCCCACAGCTGGGCTTCTCCAAGAACTCCAGCTGGATCAACTTCTGGGTTAAGGCAGCACAACAGGAAGAGCAATAAACCCCCTGGTTCTCAATCAGTGCTTCAGATTCACCCAAGAAATGACATTTCTTAGTGTTTCTCTTTAAAATTCCCAAAGCTCCCTGAATTCCAACTCAGAGTAAAGGACATATGTATGAAAATAAACAAAAAACCCCAATGTCACCCAACAGCAACATTCAGCTCTCTCTATTGACATTGTTTTGGGCCAGATCTGTAGTTGATAATCAGCAAAAATTCAGTTTCCTGAAGCACATCAGGAAATCCTACCTTTAACCACCCCTAAAATCTGCCTGTGGCCCTGAGCTGGCAGAGAGGATCCTCACTGGAAAAAGGAATGTACAAATAATCCACGGAGCACACTCCTGCCATTCAGGGGTTGCAAGTGACCCCCCAATCTCATTATTGTGCCAGAGTTTGTCCAGTGGAGATGTGAGCAGAGAGCCCTCAGGCCATCACAGATGCAATAAGAAATTAATTTATTTGAGAAAACAGCCTGAAAATGGGCATTTTTTTGGACAATCAGGAAAATATGTCTTCTCAGCTGCTTTTGGATAATGGTTGAGGAATGATATTTGTCAGCAGGCATGCAGTGATATTTAGGATGGATTAGCAGCTATTCCTTTGCTCCACACCATAGCACATGTTCTACTCCATGCTTTTCCCTTCATGGATTTCCATTTATCCCACCACAGGGCTCCTTGGGATTGATGCATTCCACTCCCATCAGCATCCCAGGGCTGCCCAGACAACCTTTCCAAGCAGGAGCAGATTTCCAGGGAAATCCATGGAGCAGACTTAGAAAAACATGGATTTTCACACTGGGACGAATTAGGCAGCTATTGATCCTGCCTGATGCCTGTGAGTTCTCTCAGCAGCAGCAATTCCCTCCTGCCAGGATGTTACACAGAGGGCAAAAATCAATCAAAACATTTGTCTGTTTTACAGCAAAAAAAGAAAGGTGAAATGGCCACAGCCATCTGACAGGAACTGATTAAGGTGGAACAGGAACCTGGTCCTCTTCAGGAAGAGCAGGTTTGACTCTAGAGCACAAGGCTTTCCTTGTTTCCACAAAGTTTTCCCCATGCAAGAGGCTCTGGAGGGTCAGGGGGCTGCAAACCCCTCCAAGGGCAGCCTCTTCCCACCCAGAGCTCCTGTGGAGGGGAACATTTCCAAAGGTCACCATGAACTTCAAAAGAGGGGCTGACAAAATGCCTGTCCTCCTCCCCTCTCAAAATCCGTGCAATTTGCAGCATCCAAAGGATTGGTCTCACCAATTCCCATGTTTTGGAATGAGCATTTCAGCAGCAATTGGGTATCCAGATCCTTGGGGAGATTTTAGCATCTGAAGTCTGATTGTGCCACAAACAGCTTCCCTCTTTGCCTCTGGGGTGGGATCAAATGAGGGGCAGGCTGGAAATAAGCTAAAAAGTGAAACCAGTGCACAGAAAAGCTTTGCAGAGAATAAACCTGGAAGGTTTATTCCAATCCCAGCTCCAACACAGGTTCAAAAGCAAAGCAGAAAGAGCCTCCCTTTCTCAACCACCATTTCTACTTTTCCACATTTTATTTTGCATATTTGATTGGAAATACTTCAGGGTGGACTGAAGGCAGGATGGTACCACATCACACTCTTCACAAGGAAACCCCAGAGTGCTGGTGGAAGGATCCCAGGTACCACAGCCAGCAGCAAGCACAGCACCCCAGCAGCCAGGCAGTTAAAAAGGGCTCAGAAAATGCCAGCTCAGCTGCCACACACAGCTCTGGTGAATAAACTCATCAAATTACCCACTGGAGCATTTCCAGTGGCCCAGCTGACTTGCTGAGCTGGGGGATTTGCTGGGCTATGCTGGCACGGGGAATTTCAGCCCCATTTGCATGGCCACAGTCTGGGGGATGTGTTCCCTCCATCAGAATGGGCCAGTTCATCATCCTGGGGCCGTGGTGTGAAATCATTCAGTGCTGGAAATGCCAGAGCAGAGCAGGAACACACTGAGCCAAGGGAAAGGGAACCTGCCCAACCTGCAGGGAGCAGGCACAGACCAAGCTTGGCTCAGGGTGATGTGACATTGGTGCTTCCTCACCTTTCCATTCCCTCTGCTCTGCCGGGAAGTGGCTGCCACAGCAGAAAGGGGCAGAGAGAGGGGACCCTGCAAAGGCCAAATAAACACCCCTTTAATCTCGGGAGCTGTGATTAGGGGCCACACGTTTCATCTAAAAAGTCCATCTTGTGCTCTTTTTCTCAGGCCTCAAGTACCTGAAATCTCTGAATTACCCTTCTCCTAAAGGCAGACTGCTTTTCCAAGAAGCATTCCAATCAAGAAACAGAAATAGGAATATTTTTCGTCATTTTTCTTCTCCCTTCTGTCCCCTTTGCCATGAAGAAATGGCAGATTATTGGATGCCAGGCTCTGACATGCTTACAGAACCAGCTCCCAGATGATCAAAAATTAACTACCACACTGTATCACTGATCTCAGCTACCAAAATACAGTGTTTGAGGGACTAAAACCCCTCCAATCCTAAAAATCTCAACCTGCTCTTAATCACAAACAGGCTTGCTCTCTGTTGAAAATTTAGCTCCTGGGTTGTTGTTGTCCTTCACAAGCCTGACAAGTGTTCAAGACATTTTGTCCCACTTCTTAAATGTCTCCATTCACTTGCTGGTGGGACAAACTTCTTTGGAAAGGACTGCTCTGACCCAGAAGTGGGAATTTTTTGCTGCCATCTGAGAAGGCAGCAGACAGCTCCAGCTCAAAACCTTTTTCAATTTCAGTATAAAACTAAACAAGTGAAAAAACAGGTGAAATTTCTTTTTCTGAATCGGCTTTATATTTAACCTTCAATTATATTAACTGTGCCATAAAAGTGGATGTACTACTGTAATTATACACTCAAAAAAGGCTGCTTAAAATCTGAAATGATTGTATGATTTAATTGCCTTGCTGCTTTAGAATATTTCCTTTTCCAAACATCTCTTACTCTCAGTCCAAGGGAAATGTTAAAGGTGACAGGATCTCTCTGAGCCCCCACTATCCCTCAGAAAATTGCACTTTCAGGTCCTACAAAGCCAAGAGCAGCTTAATTGCCTGCAACTGCAGTTCCAGCCACTGCAAATCATATACAGCTCTCCCATGAAAGCATTAGAGCTAAGACTTAATTAGCATCCCTGATTAAATAGCAATTCATACAGCCATTATATCTTCCAGTTAGGCAGTGCAGTGCTCTGGGAAAGCAGAGAAGGAAAAAAATAAACCAAAAACCACACACACTCCTTCTCTCAATCAAAAATTCACCTCCACCCACTTTCTCCAAACTTCATCCTGGGAAATGTTCATTATTTATGATGCAAAGGCCACTGCCAGACACACTTTGAACGCTCCCAGGCAGAGTTTCCATCAGCAAAGCTGACCTGTGTGAGAGATCAGAGAGCCCCTCAGAAAGCCTGGCAGAGGCAAGCACAGACAGCAGCTCAGGGAGAGCAGCATGAAAAGGCTCCCACAGGCAGCCACGTTCCAGCAGCCTGGGGGAGGCAAAGGGGGGTCTCTCATCACAGAAAACCCCACGGTGCTGATCAAAGTCTCCAGAACAGGCATTGCTGGAACTCTGCTCCTGTTCTCCCCTGCTTCCACTTCACAGTTCAAAGCACACCACAGAGGAGAGCAGGAACTCCTTCCTGGGAGAGCTGGGATGGCAATTCTTCACCTCCCTTGCTGCAGGGAGACCAAGTGATGGAGGAAGGGGAGCAGGAGCAGTACTGGGAGGCAGAGACACATCCAGAGACACCCCCTCTGTGCTGGGATGGCACAGCCAGGGGTAACTTCAGGCTGGACTGAGAGTTTGTGTTTTGTGGTGTAGGAAATCCCTTGGATGGTGAATTTCCAGTCCTGAATAGAATCATTCACCTGTTGGTTCTGCCCCAAAGGTGCTGCCTCATCCCTGTTTCTTGCTGCATTTGGGAAGATCTCCAGACAAAGAGGAGCAGCATCTGTTGCATTTTTTTGCCAAGTGGATAATGCAGCACACACAACTCCTCCTCCCCAGCCAGCTCACAGCCTGGCCATGCTCTCCAGGCTGGAGGGATCATCCCAGCCCCTTGTGAATCTCATTTTACAAAGCCAAGCAGGAAACACGTCCAAGAAGCAGTGATGAGACAGCAGCAACAGCAACAAGGAAGTAAGGAAAGGGAGCAAAAGTAAATTTGCACCACATGTTGCAATTACCATCATAGAGCAAGATTTCATCAGGACAGGTGCAGGACTAACAGCACTGACCCTCTACTGCAGCAGACTCTCAGTGTCCAAGCAGGGAGACAGATGATTTGTGGCTGTTAATGATGAGGCACAGGATCAGGAACTGATTTGGGGTACTACCACACTGCTCCAGGGGAGCACATTGAGATTTTGGTCTCTCAGACAGGTGGAGAATTGCACTGCAGCAATGTTCCCTCCTCTGAGCCAAACTGGAAATCTTAGATACATGAAATAAGTCTGTGATGAGGATAAATAAACTGTCACATGACAAGACTCCAGTAAATTATCCAGACAGACAGAACAATGACAGATGGGCTATAAGAGGAGAGGGAGTTGCTGTATTTAGTGTTTGAAATGTCATTTGGATGCTGCTCACTGCTAATGTGCCTCCTGGGCCCTGCAGAGTCCTGCTCCATTGGCCTTCAGAAAGCCAGAGGTCAAATTTACATAGAATAATCTGAATACTTGCTCATAATTGAACATTCCCTGCTTCCTGCTAGAAACATTCTCAAGTAACATTCTGGAATAAAATGTGTTGTCCCTCACATGCACCACACTCTCCTGTGCCTCCCCTGGCATTCCTCATTTCTGCCTCCAGTCCCATTGCACACTATTTCCTTTCCAGAGATCCTGCAGCAGCGTTCCTTCCCATGGAACTGAAGGAAACTCCTGTTTTCCATCACTCCTAAGTCTTATCCAGCTGCTTGGTGTCCATACTCAAGGCACTGTTTGCTCCCTGATGCTCCACAGCCTCACTGGTTGAGTTCACCTCTGGCTTTTGTTTCCCCAGCTTAGCCACTGGCTCCTGCTGAGGGAACAACCAAGATTTCTGGATTTTCACAGCCCCAAAGAACTCCAGGCCATCACTGAACACACGAAATAACTCAGAGGAGAGTGAGGAGCAGTTTCAGCTGTTTGCACTGTAATACCTGACTGCTCAGTTGAGGAAAAGCTTGGAACAACATATGGTCCCAATTCCCTCTGTCCTCCTGCAACCAATACTTCTCTTTTCCAGATACAATTTATCTGGGCTGCTTGGCAGCTCAGCTGGCTCCCCTTTTTCTGCAGATGCTATTTATATACCAGGCAAATCATTTCTGCAGCCATATTTTCCCAATACAAGCAGCCTCGTGTCCCATCCAAAAGGTGAGAGTCGTGATCTGTGACTGTGAAAGATGCCTTGGCACCCTCTGAAAACTAAATCCGGAGTCCTGGCAAGGTGTCAGCTCTGTAATTGCATTCTGTGGACCTGTAGTAGCTCTTTCCTAACAAACAGCTGATGAATCCCAGCCCAGATGTGACTGGGAGTCAGTCCCAGGCTCCAGGAAGCTGTTAATTCAGAGAACAAACTTCATAATGAGCATCATAATTATAAGCCTTATTTTTCTCATGGATCTGTCCTCACAGGTATTTTTATGTTCTTTTTCAGCTCCCCCAATTCCTTCACATTAGCTGGGCTCAACAGGACTCACAGAAGGAAATCTCTTCCTCACTTCCTCTTTGAAATGCTGGTCAGAGCCCCAGGGGGATACAAATGGCACACAAAAGCTGCTTTCCCTCACTCCCTGCAGCAGCAGCTTGGGAGTGTTCAGTTACTTCCCATGTAAAACTCTCCAAGCCTTGGCTGGAGGGAGAGTCCCACAGACACACAGGTGACAGTGCCAAACACTGACAAGCAGATCTGAAGGGGAGGGAAATGTGTTTAGCTATAGTGAATTCAGATTTATTTCCCCTTGCACTGCTTTTATGAGGTGCACTGTCGTATTTAGGAGCAAAAGTAAACAAAAAAAAATTGATTTGCAAAAAGCCAATTGCCAAACAGCTTCTTCTAGGTAAGAAAAACATCCCATCACACATGAAAACTGCTACAGAAATCCCCACAAATGCCAAATATCTTTCTATCCTATGTCTTAGGGTCCATTTAATCCGTACCATTTGAAAATGAGCACAGCATGCAATCAAAAGCACTTAAAAAGCCAGAAACCCAAGCCCAGCATTGTGATGAAGCACCATATTTATTGTACACCAATGGAATATCCTTGCTCAGCTTATCAGTGTCCACAGAAAACCCCAAACACGGGAATTGTGCAGGCCAGCTCTGCAAGCTCAGCCAGAATGTGACAGAGAAGAGGTGTTTGGAGCATCTCCTCTCTGCCAGCACCCCCCAGGCTGAACACTTGTCACAGTGCCACATGCTGCCAGGTACCCAGCAATTTGTTGCAAAGCAGAGAGATGGATGCTCAGTAGCCCTCCTGAACTAATTTTTCTCACACTCTGGAAACAATTTTCTAGGCCATCTATCTGGGAATGTCACCTTCCTAATGGGAAGCAAAAAAGGGCTGCCTCTTCCAGCTCCAGGAGAACACAGCTGAGCTTTTCTTTAATAACAATCTGCAGTGGTGATGGCACAGGAAAAATGGATTTTATTCAAGACTTTAATCAACACTTGATGAGAATAACGTGCTTCCCCTCTTTAAATGGAGCTCTGTGGCTTTTTTTTTTCTTTATACTAAAATGGATAAGTTTTGCTTTAAACTGGTGAGATTGATGCATGAAATTAAGGTAACACCCCAGAAGTTTAACAGAGCAGAATAGCAGGAGGAAAACTTTGAGCCCAGCTTCCATGAGAAACGTGCCAGGGAGGAGATGGTTCCATTATTGGAAATGCCTTTTTATTTGCCTCACAACAAATGCTTCTATTAAAAAAGCAAAACATAAGAAAATCTGAGATGTTCCCAACTGGTTCAAGGTTTCATAGAGAGAACCCCAGTAAACACTGAACTTTTGTGGGTCCTGTGACTGGGAACAGTGAGAGAAATATTCAAAATGCAGTCTTACTTCCATGAGTTTTTAAAATAAAACTAAAAAGATAACATTCACTACCAACATTTCTGCAAAAAAAAATCAGTCTAATGCAAGAGCACAGAGCAGCACTGGCCTGCTCATGCAGAGCTCCTGGAGGAGAGCTACAGGAACAGGGAATGGAGGAGAAAATTCCCTTCCACTCCCTCCACTGCCCCTGGCTCTTGCTTGGGAAGAGAAGGATGGAGATAAGTAAGCAGCAGGCAGAATATGATATATATAACATACATATAATATATTATATATATTGCATAATATGAAATATCTAACATATATACTCTATATGCTCTATTCCATATTCCAAATTCCATATTCTATGCTATACATTATATAGTAGATAGCATATTTTTCTATCTCTTATAGCCATTAGGGATATTATAGCTATCTAATATATAATTCTATATTAGATATGAGCTATACTAGATATATGACATATATTCCTTACCTGCCACAGAGAATCCCAAGGCAGCTCCTCATCCACAGGAGGCTGTCACAGCTTTGGGACCAAACCACTCCTCTGCCCCATCAACAAGGGGCTCACAGAGCCCTGCCCTGGCTCCTTCCCAGAGTTATTTCCCTATTCACCAGTTAAAGAGCATTGCCCAGGGGCACTGGGGCTGCCCCAGCTCTGAGCACAGCAGAGCTGTTTCCCCCCAGCAGCAGGGCTGGGCTCTGGAAGGTTCCCTGTCCCTCCTGTCCCGTGTCTCTCTGGGAACACTGCGCTCTCACGTGTTTCTAAAGGAGCTGGAAGTGTTGCTGGGGCTCAGCTGCCAGGAGTGCATTGACCCCTCCGTGCTGGGAGCCCTGCTGTCCCCTCTGGAGGCTGGCAGTGCTGGGAGCCAGCTCCTGGTGCCACTGTGGGGCTGCAGGGTCCCAGGGAGGGCAGGCAGTGCTGTGCTCACGGCTCCTCCAGCCCAGGCTGCAGAGCTCTGTTTGGGACCACAGCACTGGCCTTGGACAGGGCAGTGTTCAGAAGGCCAAGGACTGTCCCAAAACAAGGCTGACCCATAGCATGGAGGGGGTTTTGTTCACTGAGGCAGGAGCAGATACAGCCCCGCTGCTCTGAGTGAGCAGGCGCAGTGCCAAGGCTATCAATGGAATTATATCTGCCTGTGCTGCTGGGAAGTTCTGCTCTTTGCACAGCACTCACTGAGGTGTAAAATGAGGACTTAATGTTACTTGCTTGGACTCATTTCAAAAGCAATTGCTGCACCTGTTCATACCAAGGCACAAAGTTCTTTTTTTTTTTAACCAGAGCCCAACGCCACAAAACCTGGATGGAAATAATAGCACTATCTTTTATATTACTCCACATTTCGTTATTCTTTAGTAATCACCTCCTTTTCAAAATGCATTTTCCCCAAAGAAATCAAAATAAAAATGTGTTTCTGCCTATTAGACAATAAGCAATGCCTTGGCTCTCCAGAAGAACAGAAATCTTTCTGTATTGCACAATATTGAGTTTGAACAGCACACCCCAGCTCCTCTGGAGCTTCATCTTCCAGGTACTAACCAGGCAATGGGGACTCCTCAAGAATAATTCACATTATAGTTAATCCCATACCCTCTGAGTGCAATAAAATTACAAAACTAGTCAGATCTCCCCACAGAAAAATCTCAGTTCTTATCTGCACACACAGATTGAGTGAAGAGTTCTCCCCTGTGACTGAGCTCTAAGCCAACCTAAAGCAGCAATGGAGCTACTCCAAATACCCTGCCAGACTGCAGGGATTGTGCAAACGGGGCCTTGGCTCTGCAGAGCAGTGAAAATCCTCAGCCCCCACTGGGAGCCCATGGTACTTTGAAGGAAAAGGGAATTTCACTAAAGGGAACGAATTTTAACCTAAACAAACAAACAGCACCCCATGGGATAAAGTTATTACAGTAAGGAGAGCAATCCTCATCTCCCTATAAACATTTGGGTGCTTGGAAGAAGTAGAGAAAGTGAGAGATGTGCATAATTAATTGATTTATTGCCATTTGTCTATGAGCCAGTCCAATGCAGACTAACAGCCAAACCCAGCTCACACAGCTCCTCTATGAGCCTAATGACTTCCAGAGGCTCTTCCCACGTTTTCTGTGAAGTGCACCATGAATTTTGGAGATGTCCATCACTTCTAAAGATGGCCCAGAGATCCTGGGGGAAGCCAGGCCCAAGGGGGCAGCTGCTGTGGATGAAGCTTCCCATCAGGGAAAGCAAAATAAATCCTCCTGCCCTTATTTATTTATTAATTAATAGAGCAAGTAATGTTTCTTCCAAATACTTCTTCTCCAAATACTGTTTCTTCTTGGTGTGCACATTGGCTGAAGTGCCTCCCACCAGCAGAGGCTGCATTCAGACATCTCCAGTTCTGCACTTCCATCACTCCCATCTTCAAACCACAGCACCTTTATGTTTTGTTACCAACACAAGTTCAAACTTTCCCAATAATCCTGAAGGGACAACAACACTCAGGGCAAGGTTGGCATGTTGCTTAAGAAGGCAAAACCTCGTCACACTTCAGCAGGGTCAATGCTATTTGCACATTTTTATAGTGTCCTGTTTCTTCAGGTGTGTTCAGGGTAAGAAAACCTGTGCAATTCACAGCAATTCACTGCCTACCTCAATGAGAGACAAGGAGGAAACTGAGGAAAGTTGGGTTCCCTTGAGCCATGGAAGCCATTTGTGGGTATCAAGTGGTAAAATTAAATAGAGAGGAAAAAAAACTGTGGGAGCATTGCTGTTTTAAAACAGTACATGGTCAGTGGGAATATCACATTGTAAGTATTTCTATATCATTCAGAATGTGTTGATAAAAGATCCCCATTGGATTAGATTAAATAGCATGGCTGAATGTTTCAAAAATCCACAGCTGTGCATTTCAGTGGGATTGAGGTGTCTGCCTTCCTTAGACTCCTAAGAAAAATCAAGAAACCCTAAGCTGACAATTAATGCCTCGTTTGGGTTGGAAATACCAGGTTTGTTTATGTTTTGGTCTAATGGCTGACTAGGGAGGGAAAGGTGTGGATGGGGGCAGGAGAGGGGTTACAGCTGCCAATCACATCCACAAATAGCAGCACCATTTGTAAGATCCATCGGAGCAGAGCTTGAAGCCTTTTATTAGCCAAGAAATTCCCATTACTGTGAGTGCTCCCCACAAGACATCACTCCACACTCGGCAGAATTCAGCTCCTGAACACAAACCCCTGAGTCCAACCCCCCCAGCATTCCATTCCCGTTCTGCACCACATCCCCCAGCGCTTTCAGCAGCTCATTTCAGGGCTCATCACGGCGAGATGACAAAGTGTCAGCTCCCAGCTCCCCTTGAAGATCCCCCCTCCCTGTGAGGATGCCAATCTGAGATCCCACAAGCCAAGGCACGCTCGTGTTCTATCACATGTCAGGAGCCAGAAACAACAGCCTGGAGGGTGCCTTCCCCCCCTGCACTCCTGTAAACAAAGGAACTCTTCATTCCTGGAGTAGTAGAGCTCGCAGGAAAGCTGTGAATCCTGACTGCTACATGGCACAGAGAGCTCCTGCTCCTGCTAAGCAGAGCTCCCACAAATAAACCAGGCTGGTGCTGCAGGCATTTATTTGCAAGGCAGTTTGGACACCCTCACACACAACTCATTCTGTGTTGCAGAGTGATTCCAGGGATGGAATTTCACTCTGCTTTTAAGGAAGCTGCCACCTTACACAAACAAAATATAGAGCCTTGTTTTAAATTGGATGGAGATTTTTTTAATTTGCTGTTCCCAGAACTGGAAATTCTGTGGAAGCAGCAGTGACATTAAGGAGCTAAATTAAAACTGTAAGGAGAATAAATGGAAGCAGCATTCTTTTGTGATTCCCATCCTCCAGAGAGAACAATAACCAATTCAGCTTTCCTGGGCAATATAAGGACCCTCCCACACAAAAAGTCACAGCAGCCCAGCTGCCACCCAGTCCACATTTTATGCTCCCCATCACCATCCAAAAGCACAGAACTGCATTGTCCACTGCTGGAAGAGTGTCCAGGCCAGTGGAGCTATGGCTTCCTTTCTAAACCCCATTTCTCTCTCTTCCAGCTGCCCAAATTCCACTCCAAGAGCTTCCTCTCATTTCCAGCAGCTGTTTGCAAACCCTCCATCTTGAAGGCAGGAATACCATGGAAAAAATACTGCTGTGCAACAAACATTCCAGCTCAGAATAAAGCTAACAACAACCCCTCGTGATCAGTTCATACACAAACACAGCAGATGCCTTTAAACAATAAACAGGCAAAGCAGTGTGATCTTAACCAGCCCAACCCAGCAAAGGCCAGGGGATGTGGCAAACCCACAGACTGGCTTCCCACAGGAAACATCCCAGCATAATCACTGATAACACAAGCCCAGAGAATGGATGGCACCCATGGAAATCTCCTTCCAGCAGCCCTTCTCTGCAGGAATGCATGAATCCAGCCCTGATGGACAAAATGAGCTTCAGGCAGACATTTATTTTGCTTTCACACACGAGATAGGCTGCCCCACGTGCCAGATGCTAAGCAGAGTCATCTCAAGTGCCCCAGTGCTGCTTCTTAAACAACAGTTCTTCGGGGTTTTGCTCTTTGCCTGGTTTGTTTGGGGTTTTCCAGATGGTTCCAGCATTCTGCAGGATTTTGTTTGCTTGTTTATGCTCCTAATCCAGGAGCAAACATTGAGCAGACTGAGGTGCTGCAAGCTGAGGTCATTCCCTGCTGCTGCTGCTCAAACTCTTCGGCAAACTCCTGTCTTGGGCCAGCTCCCAAACCCTGCACCTGCTGGGCAGGGCTGGATCACGTGGAGCAGAACTTCTCCTTACCAAAAATTAGCAGCCAAGTGGAATAAAATGATGCAGGTGTGCAAAAAAAAAAAAAAAATTAAAAAAAGCACAGAATGGCTCCTTGGCCATTCTTTGATCCCAAAGTTGAAAGTGGGATCAGCCACTCCTTCAGGACCAGGCAGCAAATATTTCTGCACTGCTGCTCCCACTGCTGCCAAAAGCTCCTGTGATCAGCCAAGGCAGGCAGGGAGGGTGGCCTTGATGGTTCCCATCTGCTTCCCAGGCAGGAGAATTCTGAACTCCCCTCATTGTGGCCATTCCTTTGCAGAGTTAATGATTTCTGTGTGTTCCTGTCCCCAAGGGAAGTGCCACTGACACACCTCTGGGCACTTACAGCAATTCTCCCTCAGCTCAGCTGCCCTCAGCCTGCACACCTCGATCACCCCCAGGGAGAAACCTGCCCAAAACCTGCCCAGAAACCTGCCCAGAAACCTGCCCACTTCTATTCTGCTTGCTTTACTATCTGTTATCACCAATGAGGTTCACAAATTGTCTGCATGGATGGAGAAAGCAGCTAATTTTGACATGAACTCAATTAATCCTCACAATAGGTCGTGGCCAAAATTAAGCCACACGAGCTTTGGAGGGAGCCTGAATAGAAATAATTTCAAACATCTGTGCTGACTGTGGAAAGGCAGATTTCTGCCCTGCCCCTCCATCTCACCTCTAAGCACATCTATAAATGAAAATAATTCACCTGTGGCCACAACACACCTGGATTTTTATCACCAGGTACTCAGATATTTACCTGCCATGCCTCAGGCACCTCTCAGCAATATTTTTTTTAACCTCTTGAAGCAAATCCCAACACGAGCAGCTCTCTCCTTGCACTGCAATTCTGGTGATGTTTTCTAGAACTTCAAAAATAGTGGCCAAAGGAAAATTTAGTGGTCTCACAAAAGGAAAAAGAATATCTTGAAGGGTTTGTTCAGTGAATGTGTTTTCCTTGGAAATAAAACAGCTTTTGTGTTGCCCAGAAGACAAGGCAGCAAGTTCTTCTATAAAGGACAAAAGAAACTTAATGGAGTTGCCTTTGTAGCACTGTCAGTGCTGGCACAGATGTGAGCTGCACATAATAGGGCATGTGGCTTTTTAAAAATAGACTTTAAAATTATCTAGGAAATTTTGGGACATATTTACAGGCCCCTCTAAGCATTTTCCAGGTACATATTTGTCCATTATTAAACCACTTTGGCTGAGATATACAGGCTCCTGTAAAATAAAAACATTCTTGGAGAATTTTCATTTGAACCTTCCCCATCCCCAAGATATGACATCCATCACCCACCCATTTATTTTTATGTCATCTGCATAAAGACAGGAGCCATCGTGCTGAAGCTCAGTTTTCAATATGCAGAGGTATAAAGCTGTAATAAATCCCACCAGTCACAGTTCAGCTCCCTTCTGTGGGAGGAATCACACTGAGGCCAATCCAGATGTTCCATGGCCTCCCCAAATTGCTTTTGAACGATGTCCTTGAGCACCTCCAATTCTTTATTGTTTCCATCAAACCAAATTTCCACTGGGACTACCCCAGCAGTTCATCATCACTCTATAAACCTGTCAAGTGCCTTGGAGACCCCTGGCAACAGCTTTTGTCACTCCAGTGCCTCCTTGGAAGCTCTTGTTGTGTAAAAACAGAATTGTCCTCGTGCTCAGTGGAAATTGATATCCCTGGAGTGGCTGAATGTGGGAGGACAGCATTCCCCAGAGCCTGCCAGGGTGCCTGGGAAGCACAGCCATCCATCTCCTCTTCCAGCCAGCCATGAAGATGAAATCCCACCCCGTGTCCATGCACTGGCAGGCAAAGCTGCCTCCCCTGGAGGGCTGCTGGGAGCACTTCAGAAGGGAATTCTGATAAACCCCAGGCAGCTCCTGTGCGGGTGTTTGAGATGCAGCAAAGCCCTCCCTGTGCTCCTCAGGGGGGCCCAAGGTGCCAGGGCCACACTCACAGGCTGGGCCAGCTCCTGTTGATCTATTCAAGCACTGCCCTTCCCAAGGCACACCCTTGGCTCTCCTCCCTGCTGTCCTCTCCAGAAATATTCCTTCTTATTCCCCTCTCAGCACCACAGGCTGATCACTGGGACAATATCATGTTCAAGCCAGCCAGCAGAGCTTTTGTGGCTTTGGGGAGGGAGCAGCAGCCACGTTTTTTCTCACACCTGCTCCCCTAAAACTTGGCCAGCCACGGGGAGCTGATTGACTTTGTAATGCCAGTTTTAGTGCAGTGAACAGGGGGAATCACAGAATGTTGTGCAGCCCAGCCCAGCAATCAGCAGCAGCTCCCAGGGTCAGAGGGGTTCAGCCAAGAGAGGTCAGCTGAGGGGTCAGGGGGAAGGTGAGCTTTTGGATGCTCTTCCATGGAACAGCAGCACCAGATTCCCTGTCTGCTGTTTATCTCCTCAAAGCCTACTTATTTCAGAAAAATGGCATTTGAGAAGAGTATCAGAGAGTGAGCACAGTCTCTGCTTTTATCAAATTCAGCATCATTTTGGTACAGGAAATCCCTGGGTGCAGAGCAATAGGCTGACAGGTATCAACACCATAAAACCCCACAAAACCACCTAAAACCTCATAAACCCCCACAAAAGCCCACAGGCACACAGCCAGGCTGCTGTGTGTGGTTATAGACATTTCTGCTTGTCCTCCTATTTAAGCTGAGCTTTCTTTAAGATGCTGCTAGTCCAGGACTAGCCCAGATAGCCCAGTGACAAACGGGTGACAATCAAAGGCTGTGCCACTGCTGCAGGTTGGCCCAGAAGGACATTGTCACCTCGTTATGGTGACAAACCACTCCCAGCTGGGTGCACAGCACGGGCCAGAGCAGCAGCTCCAGCTGACATCCAGTCTGTTCACTTGGACCTGAACTGAAGAACTTCATAACCCCAGACATCACCTCAAACACGGCAGGTGCAGGGCAGGAGCCTCCCTGACCCAGGAGAAGGGGAGGATGAGGAGCACACACACTTTCACACACACACACACAAATGGTGGTGGGCTGTGGATTTGCACACTTACAGGCACACCTGGCCAGCTGATCCCTGCCAGCTGGCAGGAATCCCAATCCAGCTGTGCACAGCTGCTGCTCATGCAGGGCTGGATCACAGGACACCTGAGGCACTGCTCCACCACCAGTCAGGTTTCACTCAGGCAGAAGTCTTACTGATATCTTAAGCCATGCCTAATGTCCAAGTTCATTAATTAGTTCACTTCCTAAATCCAAAATATATTTTGTTTCTAAAAAAGACTAAGATTTTTTACTGTAAAATTATTGCATAAACTCAGGAAATATTAAAGCATTAAAAAAAACCCCAAAAATCCCAACCAACCAAAAAAACCCCCATGGCTTAATTAACCAAAGTCCACTAGTGTGCTTAGGTCCTCTAAAATATCCCTTTCTGTACATTGCAGAGCAGGTGACCTGGTTATCAGGAGATGTCTTAAATTATACCTTGGTTTGTCCTGGCTGTCCAAAAACCCCAGAAGTCCTGAGGAGCTGCTCCTGTACAATCAGGTTTTGGAAGTGGCAGTAAAACTGGGAGCTCTGCTGGGATGTGGTGGCAGGATTTAAACCCAAAACCAGCAGGAGAGAATAAACTGAATGGCTCTCTGAGCACCACATTGGACATGACCTGTACTGAAGAACAAAGTCACACCAATCTGCAAATCGTGCCCAGAGGGCACAACAGCCTAGAATTTCTAAATTTGTCCTTTCAGACACAGTTCTGACAAATAACACCTCAGATACTTTTTAAGTTCACCATCTCTGCCTCAAGAAATGCAACTTATTAGAGCTGCCACAGAAAACCTCTCTTAATTCACATTTCCTAAAGGTCCAGTGCTTTAAAGGCCAATCCAGAGAACACCAGGAGGAGCAAACAGCACAGGGCAGGTATGAAAGAATACAGATAATTTCCCCAAACCTGCTAAGGTCCATAATTACACAACATTTTCTCTAGCAAGTGGCCAATTGCCAGCAATCCTGCTGAAGGCAAGCAAGAGTTTGTGGCATCACCCTTCCCAGGGGGAAAACACAAGAAGGACAGGAATTTAATTTGCATTACCTCATCTGCACAATCCTCCTGAGCAACAGTGGCCCCAGCTGCCTCTTGCCAAGCAGATAAAGCACTGAGAAAGTTTTGCTGGTTTTTGTCATTGAGGATCTGGGCTAGAGGAGCAATAATAAGGGTTTCTTTGCCATTCCAGGAGCCAGAACTTCAGGCTGCAAAAATACAGCAGAACCAGTCCTGCTTTGTTCATTTTTATGCAAGAATCCCATCCTCACCTAAAAACAGGGCCAAGTGTGATCCTGCTCACAGAGAATTCCTCAAGGAATTGAAACCTTCATGTTTTACCTTGCCCCAAATTAAAACAGTCATGTTTTACCTTCCCCCAGCTTGGGGAAATGGCCAACACTGCCATAATAATAATGTTTGACTGCCAATGAGTTGATGTTTCTTAATCCCACTATTTTGCCCAGTTCTGCCACTCATTAGACAAGCAGGGACAAAAATGAACTTTTCAGTGCTACCAAGAGGAGCACTGAAATCACACAAAGGGGAACTGTGGCACTGTGCAGGTGTCCAGGTGACCACCACCAGGAACATTACACAGGTGAAAGTTCAGCTTCCTGGGGTGTTCCATTGTCACTTGAGCTCAGAGCACTCCCTGGAGCACCTCAGTTCCAACTCTGCATTAACTCCAGTCCAACACCCAGAGCTCTGTGAGCTCTCCAAGGAGAGGCTGTGACCCTGATAATCCTCCCCAGGAATTCCTGCCCCTCCTTGTCCCATCCCGTGCAAGAGGCAGCCCTGCTCAGAGGAGGAAACCCTGGCTGGCCCCAGCCCAGCTGCGGAGCTGCTCTGCCTTGCCAGGTGGAACACCCGGCACAAAGCCCAGCGCTCCCAAGGAATCCAGGAAACCTCAAATCAATATTCAGCACAGATCCCTGCACCACAGCAGCTACATTATCTTGTGTGGCACATGCACCGTTCCCATGGCAACCAGCATCCCTCATCCAGCTCCATTATTTCGGCTGTTTGAGGCTCTCAGAATCTCTGGTGCCCAAGCCATGGCTCAGAGCTACTTTGTGCTAATCAGCCTCAAGAACAGATACAAGAACAGAAGAAAATGCAGCGAACTCTGGTTTTTCTAATCTATCAGCAGCACGGGAAGGAAGGAGAGCGATGGGAGGTACAGCTCCAGCAGCTGAGGGGAAGGGACTCTTATGTAACCACCTTCATTAGGCGAGACTAACGTGCTGCAAATCCACTCCAGCCTTTCAATGCCACAGATTCAACAGCCTGCTCAGCCCGTTTGTTCAGCAGGAAGGGCTTTGTAAGAGGTGTTAGGAAATCAAATCTCCCCGCACATCTATTGAAGCGTTAATGGCCCTATAATTGATATCACACAGGTCTTCATTGTGAAAAAGGGCTCTGCTTGTAAGCACCAGCAGCATGGGCCAGGAAAATAATTTGATTTTGACCTTTTTATGATGTCTGCTATTAAAGTTTTAAAGGGCTATTATCAAAATCCATAATCTTTATAGTATAATCTATATTTGCTTGATATAAGCTGTCCCTAGATACCTTAAGCAAACTCTATCAATAACACCATTTCTTTTTTCTTTTTTTTTTTTTGGCATTTAAGCATTTCCACATCAAAGCATTACAGCAATCTCATTATGCTTAATACAAAGTTTCTCTTAGTCACCAACCAGGGAATTTCAGGCAGAAAATAAATAACCTCAATTATTAAAGCCACCCTTGACAAATCATCCCTAAGTTGCCAGCCCGGGGTTTATCCCTGGCAAATACATGTGGGTCAGGAGGAACACACACAAATGCTTTGAAGTTGGAGGGTTTGAAGGCTCCTGAAAAGAGATGTTGAAACAAGTAAATAAGGCACTATGCCAGAAATTGTCCTCACAAGTGGCAAAGGAGACTGACAGGCTGCTGAATTAAGCTGAGCTTAAATGTGCTCAGCACCTGTTGGGAAGAGCAGGAATTTTCTGAGTGTCCTGAGCAGCATCTCTGACAGCCACATTCCCTGTCAGGGCAGCTCTGGGGTCTTCTGGAGGGGAGCAAGTTCCAAACCAAGCTCAGTCCTGCCCACTGGGAGCAGAGAGATGCAGGGAAGCAGCTGTGCCCCTCTCACCACCCCCATCCCTCCCCAGAGCATCCAGGCAGCACCAGAGCCCAATTTCCTGGCTTCTCATGGATTCAAGCAATGCAGGAACAGGGCTGGCTGAGCTGGGAGCCATCCTCCTTCCCTCTCCAGCCCCAAAGCAAACATTGCACCCCAAGCAGAGTCCAGGAGGGTCCTGGCAGGTCCTGCTGGAGAGCTGACATCAAGCTCTGAACACCGTTTTCCAGCAGAAGCAAAAAACACTGAAAACTTCAACAGAAAATAGAACCCCATGAAAAAAGGAATGATGACTGGCTCGTGAATGTGTCAAGCAGAGTGGAACACGAGGGGTTTGCAGCTGCTGCCAGGGGTGGTGTCTGGGCTCAGGGCACAAGCTCAGAGCCTGGTGCCCTGTCTGTGCCCCCAGCACAGCCCTGCAGCCAGGCTGACCCACTGCTGCCCCAGCCCCAGGGCTGCTGCTGCCTGGGCAGCTGGCTGAGCTCAGCTCAGCACAGAAAGCCGTGCTCTAAGGGCAGCATGGAGCTCCCATGAGATTCCAGTGGTTTGACACCAGAGCTGAAGGCATGCTGCTCTTCGGGACACATCTGGAATTTTGCTCGTGTTGGGTAGCAGTGAAATCAATGGAATTAAATTCAGGCCATTTGTACCATTTAAGCCCACAGAGAAGCTTAACATATTTAATCATATAGCTTCCTTCCATTAAATAGTTTGCCAGAGGAGAAGGCATGGAATTTTCCATCCACACTTTCCCTTTGGAACGTGCATCACAAGCCTGCACGGCTCCATTTTTCCTGCTCATGGGATGGAGAAACTCTGGCCCAGGAATGCTTAAACTGCTCTCCCTTTTTGTGTGCTCCAAGGCAGGGGTGGCTGTTTGCTTCCAGGCTCTGTGTCACCCTCCTGTGTGTGACCAGCAAGGGATGCTAAAGTGGGAATAAAATGGGATTGGGAGGTGAAGGAAGCAGCACATGCAGCTGAGGAAGATGACATTGTGTTACCCTGAAGCCCATCTGCTAAACCAAAGAGGATCTAGCACACAAAAGCAGCAGGATCCTTGAGGAATGATATCTTTTTTCAGAGATGTTCAAACCCTGTTCAAATAATCCCAGTTAATTTTAATTTCCGAAGGTTAGATAGTCCTCAGAATTTTCTCTAATTGCATATTCCTCAGAATAGACTCCTCTGGTTGCTCTGTAATCAAATCATAATTAAAGCATCTGTGTCGTTTTATCCATCCCTTCCTGCTATTTGTAGCATTTACAGCAGACAACAAAGATGCAGAATGCAAAATTTCCAGCAGCAAGGCTGGGCAGCAGCAGTGCAGTCATGGGGATCTGTGCTGCTGTCACTGTCTGAGTGCCTCCTTAGGCTTTCACTGGCCTTTAAAAAACAGCTGAGGAGGAGGAGAACACCAAACAGTGCCCCCCTTGTTGTGGCCACGATTTATTCCTGGGATCCTTGTTTTTAGCCAGCTGCCTCCTTTCATCCCAGCTCCTCTGGGCAAACAGGCCTGGGGGGAGGCAGAGGGGGGCTGGAATTAGGGGAGGTGTTAAACAGCAATATCACCTTGGAGAAGAGAGGCTGTTCTCGTTGGGCACCTGGGCAGCTGGCACATGAGTCTCAGTTGTCAGGTGAGTCTCCACTGCTTTCCAGCCAGGGGAAAACACCCCAAACTAAAGCAACCAACAGCAAAGTGATTCCCTGAGCTTTACCACAGAACTCAGAGTAACTAACTGGAGTATTGGTGGTACCCTTTGCCTTCCAGAGAATCTCAGAAGTCATATTTCACATGAGAAGTGTTCCCATAAACTTTTCAGCCACTGCTGTGAAGTGATGAAAACACTGAGTAAACCTCTCTGGGAAAAGAGTTTGCAGTTGGAGTTGTGTCTGCTTTACTTCAGAAAGATGGGGAAAAAACTCCTAATTCCTTGCACAAGTGCAGTTCAGGATCAGTTTGGGATATTTTCCTTAGGAATTTGTGCTTTGTATTAAAAGGAATACACTGATTGGTAAATGAAAGCATTTATTTTTAAAAGAAAGTGTTGTGATGTGTTTGGGCACCAGTAACATGGCTTTGTGTTCCATCCTGGGTTTTAGTCTTGTTACACAAATTTGTAATGCTACAGAATGAACCTCAGCTGGGTAATGTTACATAGAACTCACTTGATAACCTCCTGAGTACAACTGGCATAAAAAGGACTGATTTTTCACTGTTTTTCATTGTAACATCATTCTAATGAAACATTAAAATAATTGTTATTTGGCACAGATTCCATTTACACAAAGGTTACTCTAAGCACTTCACATTAAAATCAGCACTGAGTTTGTTCTCAACATCACTTTCCTTCCAAACTATAACTAACAGATAAAGATCAAAACTGGAATCAAATCCAAATTTTCCAGCTTAACAATTCACTGTAGGAATAATTTTTTAATAGCTTCTATTTTTGGACAATGAATCCTTTCAGAACCGACTTTGAGTGGAAAAGAAATTTTGAAAAAAACTGACACCTCGGGTTGCTTGATTTAAGTCTTAAATAGAATTTTCATAGCTACTGGATAATGTTTAACTACAATATCTGGGGTGGTTTTATTAATTTCAGGGAGTTTTTTATTTAATTGGGATTGCTGCAGATCACTGGAACTGGATGGCTGCAGATCACTGGAATGGGATTGCTGTAGATCTTTTGGATTGCTGCAGATCCCTGGGATTTGTGCAGATCACTGGGATTGCTGCAGATCACTGGGATTTTTAATTATTTTACTTCTAAGTTTATAAGGGACAAATCCTGCCCATGTTCTACCAGATTTTTCTCAGTCAATCAAAAAGATCCAGCTGTGGATGAATTCACTTATCACACTACATATTTCAAATATCCAACTGCCAGTCTTACCCTTATAAAAGGCTCACACTTTTATAAGGTCAGTGAAGCTGTTATAGATATTATTTTTCCCTCAAAGATCTACATTTAAAAAGTAAGGAAGCAAATGCAATGATCCAGTTGGTGTCTGGTTCTATCCTTGCACAGAGCTGAGGATGGGAGCAGAGGCTGGGGCTCAAACGCTGGCTCTGCTCACCCTGACACTCACAGGGCTGGAAGCAGGGGGACAAAACATCTCAGTCAGGTCCTGAAGCAGATTGATTGTGGTTTAAAAACCTCAGGATTGAATTTCTCATTGCCATTGGCACAAGCAGAGCCTCAGCTCCTGGCCCAGCTTTGCCGATGCTCTGCAGGAGCTGAGCCCGTGTGTGTGTGTGTGAGCTCTGTCCTGGTGTGAGCACGGCCCTGTCCCCCTCTGTCACCTGCTCAGAGAGCTCAGGGGTGCTGCAGCACCACCCCTGCCCTGCCAGCTCTGGGGAGGCTCTGAGGTGCTGTGCTTTATGTAACCAAATGTGTCACCACATGCAAAGCACAGCCGTGCAAATGTCACCGCTGACCCTCCAACGTGCACTTGGCAGGCACAGATTTATCCCCCAGTCCAAACTCATTTCTTGTCTCCAACGTTCAAGGCAGGCATGAGTTAGAAGAAATCATGGTAAGGAGCAAAACCTAAGATAACTTGAAAAGAAATTGTCACCAAGGATTCTCTTCAGAGATAATATTTTTTTTCCAAATCACTTGTTCGTAGTTGAGTCATCCCAGAAAGAATCTAAAGCTTGTGGAAATTTGTCACTGCGTGTAGTACGAGGAGTGCAGAACTCTCACAGATTATTTAGAAATTTCCCTTTTGCATCTGGAGCTTGGATTGCACTTACAGGGTGAATAGATTCAAACACACAGCCAAAAACATCCTCCCCCACCACCTTCCCACTCGTTCCCACTCCTCATGTTCAATTACTACTCTGTTAGACTTCATAGTGCCATCCACACTGCAGAGCTTGAGCAGGAATAAATCAGCAATCAGTGCCTTCAGTAAATACATTAACACCAACTCATCCACACTAACAAATCATTGTTTACTTCTGAAATATGTTTTAGCAACCCACGATATTTATCAAGCAAATGGGGCTGGTCTGTGCAGCCTCTGAATGTTCTGAGACAGGCTCAGCTTTTCACTTTACCAAACAGGACTGCAGGTTCCACAAAACAAATGGAAATGGCTTCGTTTCTCCCTTTTCCACATGTGAAGCAGGCAGATGGGACACCTAAAATGTACACTGCCCTGCCTGGGATCTTTCAAATTCGCTGTCTGTGGAGAAATTCATCACCACAAAGCTGTTGAGGAGGAAAACACCTAAACTTCACACAGACCATGCTCACCTGGGCACACACAATAAAAACCAACTGTACAAACCAGCAGCTGCTGCTGACCATCAGCAAATGACACCATTTGTGCCTTTAACCTCAGGAGAAACCAAACCCATCAATTCTGTGCACATTGCACACACTTTAAAGGTTTAAAACTCTCTTACTAGGACTTCCCTGCGATGGCAGTGTTGCTATTAAAATCCTTCAAACTTACCAAATATGCTGCCTAATTACAAAGATAAATAAATTCTGAGCTGTCTTCAGCACCATTCAATACCATTCTTAACATGGCAATTCCTGACAGATTTCATGCATTTACCATTAGAACTGCAATTTATTTTGGCAGCTGAAACTGCTCCTGCTTTCTCTGTGCCCCCTGCAGCACCTCCAGCCCTCCGACTCACACACATTTAGTGGCTTGATCCTCCCTGAAACCCGAGCCACTTTCACACCTGCACGCGAATTCAGTGAGTCCGAGCTCTAAATCACTGCCCTCCATATCCAGAACTCCACATTTGGAACACAAGCTGCCAAGTTCCTCAGCTTTTGAAAAGACCAGGAGCGGCCACTGTCCCTTTAATGTTCCACCTCGTCTCCAAAAGAAATGTCTTTTTACTGGCGCTCAGTGTGATTCATTGGAATTTGCCAGGCAGGTCAGGAAATCCCCTGAAGCAGAGGAAGAATATTAAAGAGATGGGACATGTATATCAAATCTCATTACTGTTCTCTTCTGAGAATCAATCAGGTGAAAGGATGTGATGATGTCATTATGACATCATTGACTTCGGGATTAGCAATTCAGAGCTACTTAGCAACCAAAGCCGTCCAATACAGAAGTGAGGGATCCAGTGGAAGATGTTATCATCTGACCCACTTACTGCAAGATAAATATTTGTCAGTCCTGGTTTCGAGACTTTAGAAGAGATGCAAAAACTTACGAACAGCCTTGTTCCAAGTGCAGAATATTTGAAATAAAACGTCCCCTCTGAACCTTTTCCATTAATATCCAAGCACATTCTTTACCCCATAACAGCTCATATCCATGTTCCCTCTCAGTCGTCTTCCTGCTCACCTTCCCAAAAATCTAAACCCTGAAAATGCACAAAGAAAAACCTTGTGCTAAACAGACTTTATTGTTTTTAGAACTACAAGCTCCATCAGAAACTCAAACCTTGTATAGTCAAGGGAGACTAATATAATTGCATCAAAATGCAAGCTTGGAAAGCATGCTTATTTCATTAAAGTAAGCTGGAAATATCCAGTTGATGAGCTCCGGT
Organism: Alaudala cheleensis; assembly: GCA_013398995.1. NCBI lineage: Eukaryota > Metazoa > Chordata > Aves > Passeriformes > Alaudidae > Alaudala > Alaudala cheleensis. The sequence goes on along the minus strand of VWYE01011790.1, from coordinate 96,950 downwards.
ATCCTTCAGAAATTCCAACCAAAATAAAAAAGACAAAGCTTTGTGCATGAAAAAAGAATTGGTCACGCTACTTCTGTGGCTATTTCTGGGACCTGAAAGGGTTTGATGCCCGGAATCTATGGCTGACCTGATTTCCTTTAAAGTTCACCCGTCTCCGTTGAAAATACAGTTTTAAACGAGTTCTAAAGCAACCGAGCGAAGCTCTCAGATGCACTGAAATTATAACTGAAGCTCTAAATCCATTACCAACCAGCCAGAAACGGAGCGCCGGGCTGACACTTGGTGTTCCCGCAGCCGCGCTCCGCCAGGGGCGAGCGGAGCATCGGCACGCGTTTGGGGAGCAAACGAAAGAAAACGAACCACTCCGCCTTCTGCAAATAACTTTTATTGTCGGGGCGAGGCCGCTCCAGCTCTCCCCGGCGCCGAGAGCCCCGCGCTGCCCGCGGACCCCGCACGGCGGATCTGCCGCCCGCACCGAGCACTCGGCTCCGCACGGCCCGACACCGCCGCCCGGCCCCGCTCCCGAGCCCCGACAGCCGCAACAGGCGGCGGCTCCGGGCCACCTCCGCCGCCGCTCCGAGCAGACGCCGGCTCAGCTTCCATCCCCCGGGGGCTGCCGCGTCCCCCTCTGAGCCCCGGCAGCATCCCGCAGCATCCCCACATCCCTCAGCATCTTTGCATCCCGCTGCACTCCTGCATCCCGCTGCACTCCTGCATCCCGCTGNGCACTCCCGTATCCCTCAGCACTCCCGCATCCCGCGGCACTCCCGTATCCCTCAGCACTCCCGCATCCCGCGGCATCCCGGGCGCGCAGGGCTCGCGTTTCCCCCGAGGGCACGGCAGCCCCGGCTGGACTCGGCGCTTCGAGGCGCACAGCCTACCTGCCGCCGCGGCCGAGGAGGAGCAGGAGCAGGAGGAGGAGGAAGAGGAGCTGGAGGTGCCGCTGCCGCCGCCGCCGCCCGTCCCGAGCCACCGGCGCTGCCCTCCCCGAGCGATATTAATGTTCATTTAAAGCTCGGCGCCCGCCGCTCCGCCGCGCCCTCCCCGCACGGCAGCGCCCGCTCGGGCTGGGGGCCGGGCCCGCGCCGCCCCCGCCCGCCCCCGGACCGCCCCTCGGGACCGGCGGG
>VWYE01011790.1:21450-95786 GCA_013398995.1 Alaudala cheleensis | reverse complement strand
GGTCCCCCCGGGGCTGGCGGCAGGCGGAGCCCCCGTGTCGCAGGGGCAGGTGACACCTGTGACCAGCTCACCCCCGTCCCCTCATCCCCCTCCGGGCAGGCTCGAGGGCCGTGCCGGGCACACCCAAACCGGGGATCTGTTGCCCTCAGCTGGTTCTCCCCCGGCCCCGGTGGGCCAAGGCTGACCAGAGAAGTTGAGAAAGGCAAGTCTGGAGCGCTGCGGGAGGCTGGGAGCTCTCTGAGCGGGTCTGGGTCATGAGTGTGGAATTCATTTCAAACAGGAATGCTCAGAACTGTGCTTTGAACGTGTCGAGACACAGATGTGTTCCCAAGACTCCTCAAAAACGTGGCCAGAACAGTCTTGTTTCTGGGTTCTGCTCAGTTTGGTGCTCCCTCAGTAAGGTCAAAGCCAGACAGGGACAGGTGGGGTCACCTGAGCCACAGCCCCAGGCCAGGCACCCAGGGAAGGTGAGGAGCAGGGAGAGGAAACCCCCAGCAAGGCAGGAATGTCACAGAGCCCAGGGGACAGAGCCCGGGGAACTCCTGCTGGAGGGTGCTGCATGATGGTGCCTCCTGCAGCAGGATTCAAGCAACCACCACAGTGATGGATTCAATCTTGTCTGTGCCTCCTGCATGAAAACACAGCTTAGAAGGCGAGGGAACACAATCTTTGTGTTAAAATGCACCACGTTGGTAACAAAACCAGCCACATGAACTGCATTGTCAAACACTCATTGAGTGAAGAGGGCCTGGCCTCCTCCTTTCCATCCCAACCGGCCTGAAGGAGGTTTTGAATATTATTTACCCACTAAACCCATCATGAACCCATCCCAGATGCTGATTTTCTCAATGTCTGCATTGCTCAGTGTGAANAGGCAGGAATGTCACAGAGCCCAGGGGACAGAGCCCGGGGAACTCCTGCTGGAGGGTGCTGCATGATGGTGCCTCCTGCAGCAGGATTCAAGCAACCACCACAGTGATGGATTCAATCTTGTCTTGTCTGTGCCTCTTGCATGAAAACACAGCTTAGAAGGTGAGGGAACACAATCTTTGTGTTAAAATGCACCACGTTGGTAACAAAACCAGCCACATGAACTGCATTGTCAAACACTCATTGAGTGAAGAGGGCCTGGCCTCCTCCTTTCCATCCCAACCGGCCTGAAGGAGGTTTTGAATATTATTTACCCACTAAACCCATCATGAACCCATCCCAGATGCTGATTTTCTCAATGTCTGCATTGCTCAGTCCCAATTTAAGGGTGATCTGTGAACCAGTGTTTAACACGGGATAATCACAGCAATAGGAACATAAACACTGATGTTTATTAAGACACAAAGATCAGGAGGCTACATCCCATAAAACGGGCTAATTACCATTTCCAAACCCTGCTAATTGTGCAGAGGTTGCCAGATTGCTCAAAATCTTCAATGACTTGCTTGCAAGTTTTAATGGAGAAAACATGTCAGCAGAGTTTAACTCTGTTGCCCATTAATTACAAGGAGTATTAATGCTGAGAATAATAATTGGATTGCCCTGTAATCCACCATAATAATCAGGAATTTTCTTTGCCCATGTGGCTTGAAAAGGTAATAGCTAAAATGATGTTTGAGCTGATTTCTATAGCAGCAATGAGTAACTCCTATCATTACTTCAGGGTTACAGATTTTGCTCCTGATTAGCACTTGATTAGTCCTTGTCTTCATCATGGTGCCATTGTCCTTGCATTTTGGTTAAGGATTGGTGCTGATTGACTCAGCCTTTTAAAAATGCAGGATATATTCTGTGTATTTCAATATTCTGTTGTTCAGACCTGCTCTCAGAGCAGCACAATTTGGCTTTTCACTTTCCATTGAGGCTGGATCTGGAAGAGGAGAGGTGCCTGTCTCTGGGCTTGGCCATGCCATGAGCTCTGGTGGCACTGCAGTGGAGCTGGCTGTCCTCTGCCTCTGGGACAATTTGCTGTGGAAAGGTCAAAACTACTGGAAGAGGTCAAAACTACCTGAGCTGGGCACTGGCAGCCGTGGGAGGGACCAGTTCTCAAGTTTTTGATGCAGTGCTTGAGCCTAGATGCATTTATACTGGAAAGCTCCACTTGTGCAGGACAAAGTGACATTCAGGGAATCGATTCTGGGAGGGAATTAAGGAAATAAATTACATTAACAGCCACCAAAGTGCAGACCAAAACTCCCCAAACCCTATCACAGTAGGTCCCAAATTGTCCTGGCCAGTGCTGTGACCTGCATTTCAGCACTGCACCTGTAGACTTCAAGATCACCTGAATTCAGTTTGGTCTGATCCATGGGGATTTGTAAATCTAAAATAATCCTGTTGTTCTGATACTGGAGAAGAAGTGTTAAGAGAAGGAGCTGAGGGAGCTGGGGTGGTTTAGCCTGGGGACAAGGAGGCTCAGGGGACACCTTACTTCTCTCTACAACTCCCTGAATACAGTTTTCCCAAGTAACAAGGGATAGGAGAAGAGGGCACAGCCCCAGGTTGTGCCAGGGGGAATTTGGAAAGGAAGAAGTGTGTGATGTGCTTCGGAGGCAGTGCCATAATCCCTCTCTGACCTGACCTGTGAGGAGAGCTATGACATGGCCCAGTGGAAAGATCTGTTTGAAATTGGCTGTCACACTGCAGTTCCTTGACTTGGGAAAGATCTGCAGCTCCTCCATCCTAGCTCAGAGATTTGGGGGCCTGGAAGGCCCAGAGGAGTGTCCAAGTTACCTTTAAACAAAGAGCCATGAGATCAAGGCATGGATTTCAGCACAGGCTTGTGCTGCTCTTGCTACCTACAGGTGCAGCCCTGTCTGTCCCCTGAGTGTCCTGATTTGAGTTCCTTTGTGTGCTCAGAGTTCCTTGGGAGTATCTGAAAGGAGCTCCTGTTGCAGCAGCTCCTGTGAGGGAGGAAAGCTCCAGTTTCCCCCGAGTTTCCCCCAGATTATTTATAAATGTGCCAGGCTTCTCCTGCTGTTTTGGCAAGCTGGTGACTCAGAAGCACAAGGCTCAGGGAATGTGTTGGGTGCTCCAGGCCCAGGGGTGTGCCTGGCTGCTGGCTCCCTTCAGGGACATTTTGGGGGGCCATGGGCCTGGCTGCAGGTGCTAAGGCTGAGGAGAGAGGGAGGAGTCTGGAGCATCCCACTGTCAGGTCAGTGAAGATACCTCAGATTGCAGGTGGGACAGGGCTGTTCCTGGGAGCAGGAGCTCAGTGTCACCTGGACAGTCTTGGCAAGAAAAGCTCCCCAGGCACTGTCTGGCAATCGAAGGGAATATTGAGGGTTTGAGGGCTGAAACCCTGCACATCTTTCCAGGTGACAAACAAGTGTGAAGTGGCAGGTGCTCCCTGCAGGCCTGAAGGAGGACAGAGGGCACTGACAAGCACAAAGCACCTCAGCACAGGTCCTGGCAGGTGTGAGGACTGTTCTTGTCTCTGTGTTTGCAGCAGTTTCACTACTGCTGACCCCCCCCAGCTCCAGTGCTGTGCTTGTGATGCTGTTCTGGATGGCACATAAACAGACTGGGGCTTTGATCATCCCATTTGTCAACTGCTGAAACAATTCCTGAGTGCCAGCCTTTATCCCAAAAGGTAGCTGCTTTTTCTGCCAGAGGGAAAACACCTCCCTGTGGTCAGTGTTGGTTGTTTCTTGGTTTTGCTCTGTTGTTTTGACATTGCTGCTTTTGATGTCAGATAGGAATTTACTTGGAGCAGATAAAGATAATGCCCTGAATAATGGACCAGATTCAATCAATAACAATTAGCCTTTGCTGCTGATAATTTGCTAAATTGTCAAGGCTTGTGGTCATTTGAGATTTGAGTTCAGTGAGGCCATGGCCAGCCAGGACTTTGGTAAGGGATGTCACCCTGCAGGTGTGACACTGCTGGCCAAGCAGAGAGGTGCTTGGAGGGGAGGTTGGGAGGGGATCCAGTGAATCCCAAGGCCCTGGTCAGCATTTTTCATGCAGGGCTCTGTACATGCCCTGTACAGCATTCCACTCACACAGCTTCCATCTGAGAAATAACTGCCAGATATCCTGATGAGTTTTCCAGAGAGTCCTTATCCCATTCCCTTCTCCTTGCACAGAGAGGTGTGCTCAGGAGAACAGGTCCAATCTTCCCAATCTTCCTTCAGTTCCAATCTTTTTTCAGGTGCAGAGTTCTCTCATGGTTGGGCTGCACTGCAGAGGTTAAAGAACACCCACCCCCATCTGAACTTGTGATTATGCACAGCATTTGGCCAACTTTTTATCAAGAGCTCTCAGAGCCTTTGGGATGAAATATGCTATTATGGTTGTAATTTGCTCATAATTATCTGTTGATTAAAGCCAGCAGGAATGTGTGTCACTATCCACAGCTCCCTGTTCACAGGGTCAGGCAGCAATGAAATCTTTCTGCTGCTTTGGGACAGATGGGTTTGATGTGGAGTATTTCAGCAGTTACAGCTGAATTGGTGCTCCTTGTCCCTTGTGTGCACATTCACTGCCATCACCTCACCTGTCAGGGCTGGGCTACAGCAAGAACTGGAGCTGCTCAGGTGGGGATTCAGAGATGGAGATAACAAGGAAAGAACTGAGCTGTTTCTAGAGCTGGTTGCCCAAACTGCCCCAGGCAGTGCTGTGGGGATCTCTGAGTTAACATCTCCACCAGCAGCACCCTCGGTGTTTCTTTTGGCTCTGGGAGGACCAAAGGCAGCCTCTGCAAGCTGGGGCAGTTTGGAGCCTGATCCAAAGTACCCCAAACTCAGTGGGAGAAAGTTTCTTGTTGACTTTGACAATGGTCTTTGGAGCAGGTCCCTGGAGCTCAGCCACAGTGACTCTGTCAGAGCTGTGATTTGGCCCTGACAGATGATGGGAAATAATCTGATGGTTATTACAGCACTTATTTCTGCATTTCTATAGCATTAAAAGGCATTCATAAGGCTTTGTTGTATTTTTACATCTCAGAGAAAGAAAGTTGGCTTGGATTGTGTTTTAAAAAATAGCTGACATCTGTCTTGGCTCCACAGAGCAGTTATTGGACTTTGACAACATCTGGAAGGGATATAAAACTTGCACAAGGAGAGGGACTAAGTATAGCAGGGACAAAAGACTTGAACCTCTCCTGACAGCATCGAGCCAAGGGAGAGAAGGGACTAAAGAGGCCTTGTGTGCCTGAGGAAGTGGCAAAAGCCAGCTCCAGCAGGGACAATGGCTGCCAGAGCTGCTGCCAGGGCCAGCCTTTCCTGCTGGCCAAAAAAGTTTTCAAAATTTCCTCCTCCAACACACTCTGCTTCAAAGCAGCCCCTTGCATTCAGAGTGCTTCCACTGTTTATTAATGTAGTGAGGAATTTATTTTTCAAGTGCAGTTAACGTTATTTTCATCCGGCGAACTATGTTGGATTAATTTGGAACAACCTGTGTTTGGTTTTTTCCCTCCTGTCAGAGCAGTGTGTTGGGCACTTTTTTGGAAGCCAGAGGACTTTGCTGTCTAAGAAGATGTCACACAGAGATGGCCACAGCCACATGTCCCATGGCCCCACAAAATTCTTGGGAGAAAGTCCTTTAAAAATCTATAAAATTTGTTTATAGCAGGAAAATAGAAAATCTTCATGGATGCAGCACAGGGAGAACTCACTCCTCAAAGTCACAGGAAGAAGAGGACAGTTCCACATGGGGATTTTTTTTAACCTTTAAATTCCTTTTTAGGTTATCAGTGAACAGCACAAAGGGATCAGTGAGACCCCAGACATTTCTCCACACAAAGCATCATTTGAAACAGACAATTTCCTGATTGCAGGGTGCTTGTGCCTGCATTGGGACCTGTGCACACCCTTCTTTAGTTTTTTTTTCTTTTTTTCCAAGATTTTTCAGAAACAACTGTTTCAGGCACTGGAAAACTGGAGAAACCCAAAGTGCTTTGTACTCAATTCATTGATCATCGTCCTCTGAGGGGTGATTGGATCTCATCCGTGGGAAATGGGCCTAGGAATGCACCCAGTGAGTTCTTTTGTACCACTTAATTGAATCTCATCTGCATTTCCTCCTGGTTGTGCAACTGATAGCAAGCTGTGTTCAGGGACTGGGATTTGCTGAGGAGAAACTTGAACTTTGTGTATATATATATATATATATATATATATATATATTTCTTGATGCTTGCTTCCCTGGTGTGAATGAGTTTTGCTTTCTTGCTCACAGAGAGAGGAAATAAAGCATTAAAACCCTGGAAGGATGACTGCAGAAGCACCAGCTCCATCCTGCACCTGCTCTTGAACAGGTTTGAGGATGCAAGAACCAACATTTTGTTTCCTCTGGCAAGGAGCTTGAAAGCAAACCTCCCCTCACTCCTGTGACACTTCTCTACATCCAAGTTTATGGCCCCTTGGAGATGAAGGTGGTGCTTGTTCAGTGCCTGACTGACAAACCTGCCTCCACATTTCACACCTCGAGGAGTTTGGAGATCACCACACACACACACAAAAGAGAAAAAAAGAAATCAAGTTCTTCTCTCAAAGCATCAATGCATTTTTAATTTTTTTTAAAGATAGAGTAAGGTAGGTGATGCAAAGGATTATAGACTTTAAATATAAGAGTTTCTGTTTTAAAGCACTTTACTGGAAGACAAGGAGTATCCCCAAGTACCCTTCTGAGCACAGGGACTGGTTTTCTGAGACAAAGGGACTTCCAGGGATTCAATCCAAGGGGCTGTGGCTCTGTTTGGGGGAGCTGTGTGAATAAGAGACATGAGAAGGAACATTTCTGCCACCAAGTGAGAGGACATCTCTAGAAAGTGCCAGGTGACTGAGGGCAGGACAATAGATGGACTCTCAGTGAGGTCAGTGTTACTCAGCTGGATCCTTCTCTACACAGGACTGAGGTAATGCCATCCCCACTCACCCCTAAACCAGCTCCCAAATTAAAATAGTCACTCCCACCACAGACCTTTAACAGCCCTTGGAAGACAGAGTTGTCCAATCTCTGCCAATCTCCTTTTCCCCAAAACCCACATGAGCTGTGCTGTGTGAACTTGTTGATGTGCAGAACTGAGTGACACTCAAAGCAATGCTAGACACTGCAAGGAATACTAGAAATGCTAAAAACACCCTCAGTTATCAAGCAAGCACACCAATGTCTCTGTTTGGAAAGAGATGAAAANCACTGGAAAACTGGAGAAACCCAAAGTGCTTTGTACTCAATTCATTGATCATCGTCCTCTGAGGGGTGATTGGATCTCATCCGTGGGAAATGGGCCTAGGAATGCACCCAGTGAGTTCTTTTGTACCACTTAATTGAATCTCATCTGCATTTCCTCCTGGTTGTGCAACTGATAGCAAGCTGTGTTCAGGGACTGGGATTTGCTGAGGAGAAACTTGAACTTTGTGTATATATATATATATATATATATATATTTCTTGATGCTTGCTTCCCTGGTGTGAATGAGTTTTGCTTTCTTGCTCACAGAGAGAGGAAATAAAGCATTAAAACCCTGGAAGGATGACTGCAGAAGCACCAGCTCCATCCTGCACCTGCTCTTGAACAGGTTTGAGGATGCAAGAACCAACATTTTGTTCCCTCTGTCAAGGAGCTTGAAAGCAAACCTCCCCTCACTCCTGTGACACTTCTCTACATCCAAGTTTATGGCCCCTTGGAGATGAAGGTGGTGCTTGTTCAGTGCCTGACTGACAAACCTGCCTCCACATTTCACACCTCGAGGAGTTTGGAGATCACCACACACACACACAAAAGAGAAAAAAAGAAATCAAGTTCTTCTCTCAAAGCATCAATGCATTTTTAATTTTTTTTAAAGATAGAGTAAGGTAGGTGATGCAAAGGATTATAGACTTTAAATATAAGAGTTTCTGTTTTAAAGCACTTTACTGGAAGACAAGGAGTATCCCCAAGTACCCTTCTGAGCACAGGGACTGGTTTTCTGAGACAAAGGGACTTCCAGGGATTCAATCCAAGGGGCTGTGGCTCTGTTTGGGGGAGCTGTGTGAATAAGAGACATGAGAAGGAACATTTCTGCCACCAAGTGAGAGGACATCTCTAGAAAGTGCCAGGTGACTGAGGGCAGGACAATAGATGGACTCTCAGTGAGGTCAGCGTTACTCAGCTGGATCCTTCTCTACACAGAACTGAGGAAATGCCATCCCCACTGACCCCTAAATCAGCTCCCAATTTAAAACAGTCACTCCCACCACAGATCTTTAACAGCCCTTGGAAGAGAGAGTTGTCCAATCTCTGCCAATCTCCTTTCCCCCAAAACCCACATGAGCTGTGCTGTGTGAACTTGTTGATGTGCAGAACTGAGTGACACTCAAAGCAATGCTAGACACTGCAAGGAATACTAGAAATGCTAAAAACACCCTCAGTTATCAAGCAAGCACACCAATGTCTCTGTTTGGAAAGAGATGAAAAACCATCAGAGATTTAATTCAGGCTTTTTTGGAATTACCAGGACAAACCCTTCCCCAGGGGAAGTTCTGCCATCATCTTCTGGTGACTGATGGATTGGATACCCTCATCTGAGTGTCAGCCCTAATGTCAGCTCAGAAACACAAATATGAAAATATGAACAATGATTTTGTATGCAGAGCCATTAAATGGACTAATTGCCATTTTAGGAGCCTGCAGCATTTTGTATTTTCTGCTGGCACTGTGACTGCATTCAGTGGTGTGTCTGCAATGTCTGTTCAGGATAGTTAGGCAAATTCATTAGTTCTAGCTCAGTAGTGCAATATTTCCAATATTTTCATGTTTCTTTTCATTACTCCTTCTCTAGTGTGGTTTTTCCTCCAGTAGGATGTGCAAGCAACTTCTAAAGCCACCTGCAGGCTCTGGATTGCCAGCAGCCCCCTGTTCCCCCATGGTGCTGTGCTCTAAAGTTTGGCAGCAAGTCCCTTAAAATCCCCTCAGTGCCGTGGGGTTTGTGTCTGAATTGGTTTGGCTTTTCCCCCAAGGCAATAAACAGCAGAAAGCAACAGGGACCAGTTCCCTGGGAGCCTGTGGCTGTTACAGAGCTGGCAGCAGTGCCCTGGGAGCTGCTGTGCTTCAGAAGAAGCCAAAGCAGATCCTGGTGCTGCAGGAAAAGTGGTTTTTGTACCACCTTTCACAAGAGGAAGAACATTAAGCCCTGGTGTTCTGGCTTTATTCCAGCCCATTCTGCCTGTCCCAGCTTTCCCCTGCAGCTGGGATTGCTCTCCATGTCCTGCTTTTGCCTGGGACAGAGTTCATTTTCTTCACAGTTGCTGGTGTGAGGCTCGTTTTTGGACTTGTGGCCAAATTTTGACAACTTAGGGATGTTCAAATCACTGGTGAACAGCACTTTAAATTTAAACATCAAGGCCTTCTCTGCTTCTGAGCCCATCAGGAGGGAATCTGGGGGTGCAGGGGAAACTGGGAGGGTGCAGAGCCAGGACAGCTGATCCCAGTTATCCAGAGGGATATTCCATGTCCTAGGGAATTGTGCTCAGCAGTAAAAGCCAGAGAAAAGCAGAAGATGGAATGGGAAAGTTCATATCTGTGGTATTTCTCTTCCCAACAAAAACTGTGCAAGATGGAGTTCTGCTTTCCTGGGAATGGCCAAACATCTGGGATACAGGGAATGAACTCCTTGCCCTGCTTTTCTGGGCACTCAGCTGCTGTTCCACCTCTGAAACCATCTTTATCTCAACCTTTTTCTCACTTTGCTGGGTTGATCCCAGTTTGCAGGGTGGGAATGCCACAGCAAAGCCACAATTCCAAGTGAGGACTGTGGGGATCCTGATGCCTTTTTGGGCTACCTAAAAACAGAGGCCAGACAGAATTCAGAGAATAAAAAGCAGTTCTATCTATTGAAGGGTTTCAGGCACATTTAGGGCAGACAAAGCCCCCCAGGGGCTGCACCCAAAAATGGACAATGGTGCTGGGTTTTCACACTTGGATCAGTTTGGTCCATTTGCACATTGGGGGTTCATCTCCCAATTCCAGCTGCAGCCAATGAAGTCATTGAGCCCCAGTTTGCTGCCCCCAAGTCACTTTTGTTTGCATCTCTGGGGCCTGAGGCAGTGAGGGGTCCTTGATTGGCAGGGCTGGAGAGGAATTGTTGTGTGTGACCCAGATGGGGCAGCAGCAGCTCCCACTGTGTGTGGGGTTTGGAGTTACACACTACAGAACTGCAGGAGTGCAAACAGATGAAAAACAAAAAAGCTAAAATCCTAAGGCATAGTTCCCACTGACACTCAGGAAGTTGCTGCTCGATTTGCAGTAAATATCAGCTACCAGGGGGGTTTGTGCTGTGATTTTTCCTCTCCCACACGTGTGGTTTCTGTGAGAGGAAGTCCCAGTGAGCAGGAGCACACAAAGCTGGGATAAAAACAGGCCCTGCCACTTTGTGCAGCTTCTGAGAGTGGCTGCTCAGCCAACATGACTTTGAGCTTGAGGTTTATGTGAGCAACATCTACAAGGGAGGAAGTGAACTCCAGCAGCTGGAAATATATTTTGATTGCACTCTGATTAATTTCCTGGGGAGAGGGTGAGATGCTCTCGTTTTGCAAAAATGTGGTGCAGTATTTTTTGTCCTCCTCTGAAATTTTCCAAGCTGTACCCTTGCAAAGACATTGAAGTCCTCCAGAATGGGCTTTCAGTTTATTTTGGGACCTAGCTCTAACCCCAAAAATGGGATATTTGTGGACATTTTATGACCATTCTAATGATCTCTTTTCTACTGACCACGGGAGCCCCCTTGTAAAAGCAGTTCTAAAATCAATTTTAGCTGGAAGAAGGGAGGGGAAAAGCAATTAAGCAGCTACAAGAGAATTGATTTTCAGTGGGAGAATAAACAAGTATTCTGTATTTCTCTGTTGAGTTGTGTTCTGCTGATGATGGTGATTGTATGGTCCCATTAGCACAGTGTCACATATTTTACTGTTTGTATAAAGTTATTAAAAATGATTTCATGTGTTGGAAAACCCCCAAACAAACACCACATGTGCACACACTCAGGAATACATATCCCAGCAGGAGTTAATGTTAAAAGCACACTGACAGGCAGCACTGCTTTTCTATGGATGGTTAAAAAAAAAAAATCAATTTTTAAAAGTCTCTTCAATCCTTACCCTGTAATTTCCTGCTCTCCACACACTCCAGCCCCGTAGCAGAGATGGCAAAGCAGCAGCAGCAGTTTGGAAAATGAAATTTTGATTGCCCAGCCCCATCTCATCACTGCCCCATCCTAACCTGGAGGATGGAGGTGTGCAAAGAGCAAGTGTGGCACAGCAATTCTGACACTGTGAGCCTGTGCCAGGGCAGGAGCACTTGTGAGTGAAAGCTGCAGGCAGAAATGTTTGTGTCTGTGCCTGTGCAGAGCCCAGGGAGTGAGAGCAGCCTGACAGCCACAGCCTGGCTCTGCACAGGAAGGTGTGACCCCTGCTGAAGGCTGTAAACCCTGCAAACCTGGTTCTAGTAGGCTGAAAACCCTTCCAAAGTCACCCACAGGGTTTTGAGCATTTTCTCTGAGCCTCATGGTCAATAGAGCTCCCTCAGCATCAGCCACCTCAGCCAGAGCTGGAGTTCAAACACTTCCAATGTGGATTGGGTGGGGTGTCCCAGCAGCTGAGTGTGTGGGGAAAGAAATGATTGAAGGTGTCATGGAGCAGCTTCTTTCTTCCTGTTCTGGCCAAGGTCAGGATGAATGATACACAGGAAACAGAAATTCCAGTTCAGACTTGGTGATTTATTATCTCTTATCTATTCACAGACTATTTACACACTCACAGCCCTGAGCTCTGACCAGCTGCTAGAAAAACGTGCCCAAATGGCCACTACTGACTTTTCCCAAGGTGTTTTAAGCACCATTTACCCAATAACGAGATGACACCTCTGTTATTGATGTTTGTGACCCAATGGTGACCACTAAAGGTCTGCAATGGGGACCTTTTTCACCCAATTACAGCAAACCTAAACCCATGAAGAAGAAGGTGAAAAGAAGGACTTAGACAACACCTCAAATCCTCCATGCTGGATCACAAACATTGCTGTACACTAAAACCTTAAACCCTGAGTGTTTCACCCTGTGAGATCACACACTGCTAATCAAACCCCACACCCACAGCCCCTGTGCTGTCACTCAGTGTTGGAGCCTGTCCCAAGGCCTCAAGTCCAATGTGGTGCCTGCCTGAGGGTCAGCACCTTTCAACACAGAAAAACCAAAGTTTTCAGCATCCAGGGTTCCAACATTAAGGACCAGAGAAGGTATGAAAAAATGCCACAAATTTCACCACAAACCCCACAAAAGCAGCCAGCTCTTCCCAGGCCTTTTTCATCCTTCTCCCTTCACACCCAGCAGCTCCTACTCAAGAGCTCCTCTGTTATTAACAATTTAAAAGTCATTTAAGAATCCCCAGACCATGTTCCTGCAACCCCAAACATTCATGAACTCCCCGTGAAGGTCGTTCCTGGCCCTGCAGGGGTGCTGTGGATTGTTTGCATCACACAGCAGGGATTTAAGAGCCATGGGAGGGGAAATTCCAGGAAGTTTCCAGAGGTGGCATTTTCAGCAGTCTCAGCCATCCACTGCCCCTCTGACTGGTCCCAAGCAATCCAGGGAATGCCCTGCCCTGCTCCAGCTCATGGGAATTCCATGGCTGGGGATGCTCCATTCACTCAGCAGCTTCTGCACTTGCTGAAATCACACTTGGTGGAGCTCCCCCTTAAAGCCCTTAGTCCATTCTATAAACCAATTGCAATCACTAATGGGCATTTGTGCCAGTTCTTGCCAGAGAAGCATCAGTGGAGCAGTAGCTGAAATGCAAACTGGATTTCATAGTGAGATAGAAATGCTAAGATTGCTGAAATGTGTGATTCAAGTGCCTGTCCTCCATAATGTAGACAAGGATTTCTCTCTGGGGAATGCTGAGCAGCACTGCTCTGGAAACCTGGTTAGTGTCTCAAACTGAGCACCCAGAATTAGCAAGTGCTTTTGGAAAGGTATCCCATGTTATTTTAGAAAGAGCCAAAAAGGTTTGCTGTCTTTATATCTTTTTGGATAAGGACTTCCCAAAAGTTCAGATCCAAAGTGGTTGTTAAGCATTATTTGAGGAAATCAGAGCACATCTTATTAAAATTTGTTTTAGCAGGAAAATAGGAATGTTTCCACCACACTACAGAGATTGCCAGTGTAAAGATGATTTCTGCCTTGCCCTGATAAGAACATTTAAAATAAAAGTCCTGTAGGTAAGAGATAAGTTGAAAAAACAAATGCTGATAACATTAATTAGCTCTTCATGTAAAGAAAAAGGACACAGAAGTTGAACACAAAAATCTGTTTGAGATTCCAAACTGTTTTGCACTTTTTTATGAGCTGGCATAAAAACCTCATGAGACTGGTTTGTTTGAGGACTGATAACTGAGATAAAAATGAACAATGTAATTCTGGGTTTGAAAGTCAGAGAGTTTGGGATTGAACCTCTCCCTCAGAGAGATCAGCATGGTCTATCTTACTCTGGAATCGTTTCTACCCTTACCAGTGGGCAGCAACACACAAAAGTCCTGTAAACCCAAAGCTGTAACTTTAAAAGATTTATTATTTCCTTGGGAGGATGAGGGAAGGGACTGGAGGCAGCACAGCTGTTTCTGCAAATGCCCCCTTGCTTCATAAAAAAGATTCAAAGGGAACCCAAATTATATTTATTTAATATATATAAACTATAGCTGCCTCTGTCCAGTGATGTTTGGAGTTCAGAATCATTTTGGCTCCTTTCAAACCTTCTTGATTTGGTGGTATTTTAATTCTCTGCTGAATTTCCTCCATTCTCCTGCTTGTCTCTGCTTTCATCAGCCATAAAGAACAGCCTGGCAAGTGCAGGAGCTTTCTGAGAAGGTTCAGTGTTGTCCAGCACCTGCTCCTCTTGGTTAAAGTGTGCAGGAGTTCATTCCCTCTTCCTGAAAACGCTCTTCAGTGTGTGATGGGTGATCTCTAACACCAGCTGTCAAGAAATCTCACCCCATAACACAATAAATATCATTCACCCTCCCCTAAAATGAAATGAATTCACCAGCTTCCCCTTTTCCTGAGGCTAACTGGGAACCTAACTTGCTTTCTGTGGGAAGCAGGATCAGGAGGCTTCTGTGGCAGTGCTGCTTTGGACAAGGATTTTTCCCAGCTCACTTTGGTGTCCCCTGGCCTCAGAGGTGGCAGCACCAGCCAGGGAATGTCCCTCCAAGTGTCAGTGGCTGCAGTGTCACTGCCCTGGGGCTCTGCTAGAAAAGCTCAGAGACCAAATTCCCAGTCCTGGGATGAATTTGCTGCTTTTAGCAATGGGAAGCAGCAGCTGCCTGGATTTTGCTCCTGAGCTTGGCCTCACCAAGGTGTCACCAGGAGAACACTCAGGGTTTTGTGGAGAAGGAAACACTTCCCTACGTGCCAGCATCTTCTGTGGAAAATCTCTGTCAGGACAGAGGTGGTGGCAGCTTCTGAAACAAGAACAGCAACAAATCATCATCTGATTTGTGAGAGGTGCCAGTGAGGAGCTCTTTGATTCCACGTGGGTTTTATGTAATTAACTGTGAGCTCAGGAGATGAATCTGAGGGAGGTGAGAGGTGCAGCTGCTCTGGAGCCTTGGCAGGTATCAGCACTCATGGGTAGCCACTCAATGCTCCTGGTTTGGGCTCTGTGTGCTACTCTGCTCCCAGAGTCCAGCAGGATCCCTGACAGCAAAGTCAAAGCACTCTTACAATTGATTTCCATCTGGAATTATTTTGTAGGAAGTATCCTGAGCTCACCCCAGATTAAGGAGTCGTTTCAGATGAAACTCCAAGTTCATTAATGAACCTTTTTATTTGATAAAGGAAATAACCCAGTTTTAGCAAGAGCTGCTGAGTGCTCTTCCCTTAAGGAAAACTCTCCTGAGGCTGGGTCCATCCCAGAGCTCTGTGTGTGGAAAGAAATAACACCACTGCACCAGTGTCACCTGCATTGCTGATGCTCTGCTTCACCTCTTTTTATTTTGCATCACATGGACTGGTTCCCTTCAGTCAAGGAATTTGGAACTGGAGATGTTCAGCTGTTAAAAATATTCCAGTTTCCCCTTTGGTGACCTCAGCAGCTGCACACACAAATGCACTCATACATGCATGTGTGATGGAAAAACAAATGTGAGAACGTAGTCGTTTGAAAAAAAATGTTGTCATGGATGAAAGGTTTTTTGTTTTGTTTTGTTTTGTTTTTACTGGATGTCAGGAGTTTGTGAATTCCTCTCCAGATGTCTCAGCACTTGGAGGCATGATATAAATAAGGTAAGGGATGTTTTATATGGAGTAGATGGCTGGAAGAGCAGACTGCAAGAACAGTGCCAGCAAGAAAACCCAAGAAATGCTGATCTGAGGGCTGTGAGCAAAAACACAGGAATATTTAAATTCAGCATCACTGTAGTGAGAAAATCCGTGTGGAGAAGGAGAGGCAGAGGACAGGACTGGATAATAAAGAGGAATTCTGGGGTCCTGCCAGGCACTGGGGACAATCCCCAGCTTTGCAATGGGGATGTTCCAATGATGGAAAGGCCACGCTCGAGGTGCATTGTGCCTCACACCTGCTCAGGTGCTCTGGGAGCTACCCTGGCACCCTGACAGCATTCCTGGGGATCAGGAGAAGTGCCCAGGAGCAGGGAAGCTCTGGGATATTCGAGAGGATTGGTGTTTTGATTGCTCTGAGTTTTGGAAGTGATGCTTCTTGCTCATTCCCCAGTCAGCACCTCCTGGGAAAACGCAGAGCAGGGAAATTAGAGAACAAAAATCAGGCTAAAGAAATGTAATTTTTAATGCTGGCTTCTTGCAGAGCTGGTGAAGACACCCTGGTTTAGGTTTGGGGAGATGTGTGGAATTATTTCCCACTGCAACAAATTCGAAATGCTGAAATCAAAATGGGAATTTTTCAGAGTTATCTTAAAAGGCCAGATAGGCATCTGTTATTCAAGTTAATGGAATTATTTAAAGTGGATTATGTAGCTTTGTCTTGGAAGTTTTTTCACTAGATCTCACAGATAAGGAAGTTATCAGTGCTTCATCCTTCTCTTTGAGTGTGCAATCAAGCACTTAATGGTCTGTCATTTCAAATTCATTGCAAAATACCATTTTTAATCTAACTAGTGAACTGCTCCTCAATAATGTGGGTGGATCCCTTTGGAAAAGGGAAACACTTGGGCTTTACTTTAAGCAAGGCAGGTTTGGGGATATTTTGCTTTCAAAAGGACACATTCCCTGAGCTCTTTTGGAGCTGTCAGTGGGATGATTTTGTTTCTCTCCAGCCTCAAGGGATCAGTGTGGGTTCTGTACATGCAGAAAGGTGTTGAGGCTCCTCACAGGCACTGAGGGTTCTGAGGGAGAATCTGTTTGGGACTTGTGAGACTCAGAATGAAAAACTGCAGGTGGGATAACACAGAACAAATCAAAACCCCACTGCTCCACCTGGATGTTCATCCTCATGGGTCCTGATGTTTAAAAGAAAGAAAATTTGAGTAAATACTTTCTCATTCTGTTGTTCCTGGGGAAATGGGTGCAGTCTGAATTCCTGTAATATAAGCTTTGGGATAAGAGGATTGCTTGTCTGTGCATTTCTGGGGCTGGAAATGCAGTTCTAAGCCCTAAGTAATGAGATATTAGAAATCCTATTAGGAACCCTATGGTTAAACATTAAACAGGATCCCATGGTACCATTGAACAGACAGCTGCTACAGAGCCACTGAGGCAATTTGAGTGGCAAAGCCATCTCCAGGCTCACTGGCAAATGAAACAATCAGGAACAAATTGGGGAGCTGAGACCACTGAGCTCTGCAAGGAAGAGCAGGTGGAGCTGCTCAGTCACAGGGTGAGAGGTGTTCACCAGGGTGAGGAAAGGAAAAGCTTCAATGCTATTTTTGGGAATGCCTTTGCCAGGGCTGCTCTTGAGCTGCACCTTCCCCTCACTGGTGAACAAAGTCCAGCCCAGCCCCTTCCCTCCTTTGGAGATTTTACCTTTTCTATTTCTCATCTATTTGTACTCCTGCAGTTCTGTAGTGTGTAACTCCAAACCCCACACACAGTGGGAGCTGCTGCTTCCCCATCTGGGTCACACACAACAATTCCTCTCCAGGCCTGCCAATCAAGGACCCCTCACTGCCTCAGGCCCCAGAGATGCAAACAAAAGTGACTTGGGGGCAGCAAACTGGGGCTCAATGACTTCATTGGCTGCAGCTGGAATTGGGAGATGAACCCCCAATGTGCAAATGGACCAAACTGATCCAAGGGTGAAAACCCAGCACCATTGTCCATTTTTGGGTGCAGCCCCTGGGGGGCTTTGTCTGCCCTAAATGTACCTGAAGGCCCTTCAATAAATAGAACTGCTTTTTATTCCCTTCATTCTGTCTGGCCTCTGTTTTCAGGTAGTCCCAAAAAAGCATCAAAGGGAGATCCCATCACCGACTGCAGGAAGCTCCTGAGTTGTTCCCACCCTACTGTGTGTCCCTCCAAGAGATGCTGGGCTGAAATCCCCCACAAGGACCAGGCTTTAAGGTGAGGCTGCTCCTGTAGGTTCTCCCTGGGCAGAGGGCCTGGAGCAAAGCCCACTAAATGTCACCAGTCCTCCCTCCCTCCCCCCTGATCCTTGGTGGTTCTGTATCCATCCCATGGGAGCTCCCTGTGTCCCCTGTCTGTCCATCCCCATCCTTCCATCCCCACACTGCAGCCACAGGAGCCACAGAAAACACAGAAAATACACTTTTACTCCGAAATGTCTTGGAACATGGGCATGGTTTTCATTTTCTGCCCTCCTTCACATGAGAGAAAACTCTGCTGTCAGTGGTGGACTGGAAATGCTTTCCTCAAAGCCAACAACCCTCTCCAGACTCATTTCCTTTTCCAAATGGAGCCTCTTGTTGTCAGCATTGTCCTGTGGCTCTTCAGCAAAATGTACACTCCTATTTTAGAGGAATAAACCGAATAATCTTCCATTTCCTTACACTGTCACAGACAATGAATAACTTGCTGCCTACCTGAGGGTAACATAATTTGATGCTGTTTGGGATGAGCAGGAGGAGGTGGCAGAAGGAGAGTTGATTTTGCCCCTGATGACTTTTTGGAATTCAGTTCTAGGCAGTGTTAAAATTCACCAGGACACTTGCCTGGATCTCTGGAGCAGGTGGAGGGAAGAGTGTGCAAGGCTTTGATGTCTGATCCTGAGAATAAAAAAGGGTCAGGAGGGGCAAACAGATCTCAGCAGAGATCCCTGCCCTGTCTGTGCACTGACCCAGGGACAATGAATGTAGATCTTTCCAAGGCATGGAGAGCAACCCAATAGAAACTGGGAAGTGCCCTGAGTTTGGGGCTTTTTCAATGTTTAGTCACAAGTTCCCTGACCATTCTCTGGTCACAGCTGGTGACTGGATTGTGCTCAAAGATATGGGACTCCAAATGCAGCTGCAGATGCAAAAATTGCCAGTTGACCCTTAAAATACCACTTTTCTCAGCCTTGCCTGTTGTAAGACCCTGGGCTTTATGCCATGCCTCTGCTGGATCTGCTTTTACTCTTCTTTCTGACCCTTTTCCAACCAGTTCTGGTTTCTGCCAAATAAAAGTTGTAATCACTGGGTTTTACCAATGCTTAGGTATTATTTTGGAACACTGATAATTTCTCCTAAATTGAATTGTTATTTAAGATGTGAAAGTCAGTTCCTGCTGAAAAAGAGAGTTTGACAAAACCAGGTATCTTTTCTTGAGTGCTGTTTAGATAAAAGGGGTTCTAACACTGTTGAAANCTTTTCTGCATCTTTACCAATCATCAGGTCCACGCTGCTGGCCCAGGCTTTAGGGAGAGCCTTTGTGAGGAGAGCTGAGCCCAACAGCAGGAGATGGGATTCTCCTGGAAGGGGTGATCCAGGAGGATCAGAGCAGCCCCAGGGGAGCACCAGGACAGCAAGGTGGACACTCAGGTCCTGCAGGCTGTTTTCTCCCAAGGTTTTCTCTACCTGGTACCAATTTTGGTCAAAAGAACCCATCTTAATCCTCTGCTGACTTTCCTCCATTCTCCTGCTTGTCTCTGCTTTCATCAGCCATAAAGAACAGCCTGGCAAGTGCATGAGCTTTCTGAGAAGGTTCAGTGTTGTCCAGCACCTGCTCCTCTTGGTTAAAGTGTGCAGGAGTTCATTCCCACTTCCTGAACACTGCCCATAAAGAGCCAGGCTGGCCCTTGGCTGGAGAACATGAAGGAAAAGTGGACACTCAGGCCCTGCTGGCTCTTAACTCCCACGGTTTTCTCTACCAGGTGCCACCTTTGGTCACCTTTGGAGCCATCTGTAACTTTGCCCATAGAAAGCCAGAGTGCCCCTTGGGTGGAGAACAGGAAGGTGGAGGGAAATCAGAGCAAGTTTAGGATGAGCAGAGCTCTCAGGGCTGTTTGTTCAGCCCAGCAGTGCTCCCAGCAGCTCTCCCCCAGCCTGGGACACGTTGTGTAACAGGGCTGCTGGGAATGGAGCAGGCTGCAGGGGACTCAGGGGATGCTTTTGCCCTGGCAGGGGGCTGTTTGTGCACTGCTGGGATGAGCAGAGCCCAGGACCTGGCCATGGGGAGAGCAGGCTCTGAGCAGCCCCAGCTGCCAGGGGACTTTGTTGTTCTTCCCATCCTGGGAGTGGGAGCGTGGAGAGAGGCAGCCTAACCTTTTGTTCCAGCTGCATTTTTCACATTTCACGTTGCTCTGTGGTGTGCTGAGTGAACTCCTGACATCTGCAGTCCCAGCAGGGCCTGGCCCCCGAGCACAGTTTCCATTACAAGCCAGACCCCCCTCTCTGCCTTTTTTATTTGCACAACAACACAACACCCTGCTTCTGCATCCCTCTGTGCAGTGGCTGGGTCCCAGAAAACCACAGACACTTCACATTCCACCTGGTGCTCTGCTCCTTTCCTGTGTCCTGCCATTTGCAGGATGGATTGACTCTTACCAACGATTTTCTGTCTAGTCAAGGACTTAATTTAGAAATTACTGTCATGTACATGGCTGGACAGAAAGCCTCAAGGAAGGGATTTCTATTTTGCCTCCTTTGGATTGGCTGTATCCCATTCCTGAAGCTTGATCCAGCTCAATTTTGTCACCCTGTGATTGGGATTGGGAAACCGAGGCACTGAGGAGTTAAGGAGACATGGCAAAGCCTACACCCCTGTTGGGACTCACATTGTGATCCTTAAATCCATTTCTCATGTCCCAAGGACATCAGGTGACGTTAGAGCTCTGCTCTGGCAGGAATGGCAGAATCAGCATTTCCTTACAGGAGTAAATCTAACATTAATTCCTCCTTGTGATGGTTTGAAACTGAGAGCAAAGCAGTTGTGTCAGGTGAGAAGATGTGGAATTTTGATTTGTGGGGCTGTGTTGTGTCATTGCTGAAATGGTGTGAGGCACACAAGGATTTGGGGCTGTGTTGTGTCATTGCTGAAATGGTGTGAGGCACACAAGGATTTGGGGCTGAATTGCTCCTGCCCATCAGTCCCCTGGAAGCAGCAAGTTTCTGTGGCAGTGGCACAGAGTGGTGCCTGCTGTGCCCATCCCTGTCAGAGAGCACAAAACCAGACTCTGGTGATGACCCCAGCACCTGACTGGCCTCAGTGGGAACAGCAGGAGCTGCCTGTGGCACTGGGGAATCCACAGGGGCTTTCCCACCCAGGGTAAATGATCCCTCCTAATTACAGGGCACAAATTCAGAGGTGGGCAGTGGAACTGTCCCAGAGCAGGCAGAGCAAGGCAGGGCAGACAGGAGCAAAGAGAAAATGAGTTCTGAGCACACAGCCCTTGTGCCCAGGCTGGAGCACTGAAACACGGAGCCCTTCAGAGCACAAACCACTACAAATGTTCCCTCACAAATGCAGCTGATGAAATCTCACTGCTTCTTTCTTTTGCTCATTTTTTCCCTCCCCCTACAGCTGCATTTTGTGAATAGTCCTGAATTCTGTTTTGTCACTTGCTCTGTGCTCTCCCAATTAGAATCACAGAATCATTTAGGGTGGAAAAGACTCCTTAAGATCTTCATGTCCAAATATTAACCCAGCACTGCCAAGTCCACAAGCCCCTGTCCCCAAGTGCCACATCTGCACATCTTTTAAATCCCTCCAGGGATGGTGACTCAAATACTGCCCTGGGCAGCCTCTGCCAGTGCTTGACAACCTTTTCAGTGAAGAAATTTTTCCAAATATCCAATTTAAGTCTCTCCTGGGGCCACTTGAGGTAATTTTTTCTTATTCCATNGCCCCTGCTGGGGCTCCATTCCCTTCCCCAGCTCCATTCCCTGCCCTGGACCTGCTCCAGCCCCTCCAGGTCCTTCCTGGGAGGGGCCCAGAGCTGCCCCAGGATTTGGGGTGGTGCCTCCCCAGTGCCCAACACAGGAGTAATCAAATATTACTCCTGGGAACTCTGAGATTTTGTCTTTGAACACAATTGAGTGGTTAAAAATCCCCCAAAACATTTCCAGAAGTGTCAGGCAGCACTGGGGCTGCCTGGTGACTTCAGCACTTTGACCATGGACTGGTTGGGAATTTTCTTTTTTTTTGAAGCCAGCAGACCAAGAAATAGTGAGAATCAACTCAATGAAATACAAAAGTCCCCAGGAGATTGTCATCACAGTCCCTCTGGTCCTATAAATGTAATAGCACTTTCTGAGCAGAGCACAACTCAATCCAGCAGGATTCCCACATTTGATTGGTGGAATGAAAGATGTGAGAAGATGTTCTGGCCTCAGTGCCTGACACACTACACTCTTCCATGGCTATTCCATGAAAAACTAAGGGCATTACAGGAATGTTTATGCTGTTTAACTAAATTTTAAAATAAGTAATAACTTCTGAGGTTTTCTGTATTTCATTTTTGTTGGTAGAGGAATAGCTAAACCTAGAAATTACATTATGTTTCATTGCATTTCTTTTATATTGGGTTTTGGGCTTTTGCCATTCTTTTTCTCTTCAGTCAAGTCACCAGATTTTCCCTCCCTACTGCAGNCATTCCCTTCCCCAGCTCCCTCAGCCCCTGCTGGGGCTCCATTCCCTTCCCCAGCTCCATTCCCTGCCCTGGACCTGCTCCAGCCCCTCCAGGTCCTTCCTGGGAGGGGCCCAGAGCTGCCCCAGGATTTGGGGTGGTGCCTCCCCAGTGCCCAACACAGGAGTAATCAAATATTACTCCTGGGAACTCTGAGATTTTGTCTTTGAACACAATGAGTGGTTAAAAATCCCCCAAAACATTTCCCTGTGTGTCAGGCAGCACTGGGGCTGCCTGGTGACTTCAGCACTTTGACCATGGACTGGTTGGGAATTTTCTTTTTTTTTGAAGCCAGCAGACCAAGAAATAGTGAGAATCAACTCAATGAAATACAAAAGTCCCCAGGAGATTGTCATCACAGTCCCTCTGGTCCTATAAATGTAATAGCACTTTCTGAGCAGAGCACAACTCAATCCAGCAGGATTCCCACATTTGATTGGTGGAATGAAAGATGTGAGAAGATGTTCTGGCCTCAGTGCCTGACACACTACACTCTTCCATGGCTATTCCATGAAAAACTAAGGGCATTACAGGAATGTTTATGCTGTTTAACTAAATTTTAAAATAAGTAATAACTTCTGAGGTTTTCTGTATTTCATTTTTGTTGGTAGAGGAATAGCTAAACCTAGAAATTACATTATGTTTCATTGCATTTCTTTTATATTGGGTTTTGGGCTTTTGCCATTCTTTTTCTCTTCAGTAAAGTCACCAGATTTTCCCTCCCTACTGCAGCTCAGGGGAGCAAAGAGCATCTCACTGTTCTTTGGCAGATAAAGGGCTTTATCCCCATATGCTGGGGTTTTCCCTACAGAATCTCACTCCCAAATTGTGGGGAAATTAAACCCCACATGCAGTTGAGAACACTTTTTGCAGAGGGCTTTTTTATATTCTCAGACCATTTTTGTGCCTGTTGGTTGGAGCTGCTCCTATCACAGATCTACCAGGCAGATGTGCCCACTCAGGTGTGTGTGCAGAAACAGAAAAACCCAAACAAAACAAATCAGGGCTGGAGTGTCAGCCCTGCTTTTACTGACTGAAACAACTGCAACCCCAAACTTTCCCCAAACTGCATCATTACCATTTGGAATTATTCTAAAATTGCATTTCCCAGTGACTGGAGGTGGGATCTTGGCTGGGTTTTGGGGTGATGAGTTACACACACATTTCTCCTGAAGGACTGACAGATGGCAAACAAATGAGGGATGAAGTGACCTGCTCCACAGCACGAGGGGAAATGTAGCATTAAAATTCCCATCTGGAATGCCTTTCCAGTCAGGTGCTCTGCTGGGGCTGGGCCGTGGGTCTGTGTCCCCAAGCTCAAGTGTCACTGAGGGTCCCCGAGCTCTTGGGGGGGTTGGGGGGCACAGGAGGCACCAATTGCAGCCCCTGCCAGGGGGCTCAGGGCCTGGGGATTGGGCACATCCTCATTTTTATTGCAGAAAGCTGGAAAACAGCAGTTTTCCTCAGAGCAGCCCTGATCCTCCTGCCATGCTTGGATTTCAGCACTCCCTGGGATTCTGTCATTTGCTGTTCCCTTCACCAAAAGGAATTTAGGTGCATGTTAAAATCATTTAAATCCTGGTGAGATAAATCATTGAAATCCTGGTGAAATTTCTCACAAATTCATTATCCACATTTGGATTTTGGTGCTCCTTGGAATTCCATAATCATCTGTTCCTTTCTCCTTCACTGTAAGGAACTTAAGTGCACATTAAAATCATTGAAGTCCTGGTTAGATTTCTCACAAATCCATTCTCTGCTACTCCAATCATCATCTCTGCTGGCCTTGCAGTGAGCTCCAAAGTGCCTCCTGGAAATCAGGGATGGTCACACATCCATCTCCTGCTGAGGGTTCTGAAGTGTGCCCCTGGTAATGTGGCAAAAGAAATAAAGAACCACACACACACTTTTTACAGGAAGTGCCAAGTATTTCTAGACACAACTTTCTAGACACATCTTTTCAAAGTATTGTCCTCTGACAGCCTCTCATGATCACTCCCAATATTCAGGGCTTTGTTTCCACAGATTTCCTACTTTAAAATGCTATTTTATATACCACAAATGGTATTTATTACATGCAGTACATTCCTTTTTGGCAGTGCAGTGTGCTCAGGCTTCTTCCTCCTATTCTGCCACAACAGAGGTGCCATTCCCTAAGATTCCTGCTGCCTTCAGCACTGCCTATTGAGGAAAACCCCCAGCACTCTGTGTGAGATGTGTGCAGGACTCTGATGTGCAGAGCCCATCCCAGCTAAGCCTGGCTCAGCCACAGGTTGCTGCACTGAAATGACCAGAAATAATCCCAGCAGACTAAAATCCACTCAGCATCACCCACCAGCAAAACTCCCAAACCCACGGGCACTTGGCTTGAAAAAGAAGTGATTTAATACCTGATTTGCTTTAATTAGGTTGGGCTTGGCATTGTGTTTATATTTGGGATTTAGTGTGAGAGATGTTACTTGCTTTTGATATTGCCATGTTTTGTGCAGAACAGTAAAACATTACTGAATAATCCCCTCAAAGAGGTCTGTTAGGAACTTAGTGTCTACATTAAATTATAAACACACAGAGTTCTGCCAGGCTGATTCTTTCAGCTTTTGAAATGGAGTTTAGCAATTTAATAGCCAAGATTTTATCATTAGTATCACATGCTCAGTCAGAGTTATATCTATAAATGTAAAATTTGTACTCTTAATGCAGGTTTTTAGCACAATTATACCTTTATTTAGCTATTTTACATATTTTCATGAAAGATTTAGTGACTTCCAGGCTCTCCTTGGTGTTCCTGCTGCAGTTACCTGGGGGATTGTTTTCCCTGGGGTGAGTTGGCAAGGAAAGGTGAGCACTGAGAGCTTTAGGATTGTCCCTAAAAGGAGACAATTTACATTCAGTCTCTAATTAATTCCAGGAGTAGCAAAGAGCATCAGCCTCTCGTGGCTCTGCTGGCTGTTTGTCACTAGTTGGATGTTGTTTGAAATGATGCTGTTGGTATTTTTGTCCCCTTTCCCACACAGCCCTGCTGGGGGACACAGCTGTATTGTCTTTCCGAGGACACCATTCCCCAGGGCCACATCTTTCCCACATTGCCTATCTTTAGCCCTCCCGTGTTTCATTTGAAGAGGAATAAATAAACAGAACATGCCACGATCAGGGATCACTTTCTGGAGTCAGCTGGCTGGGAAACAACCTGCTGAACAATTATCTCTGAGACAAAGCTGCCATTTCCCCCTGAGCTCCTCTAGGGCAGGCTCAGGAGCATCCCACTGGGGCTGGAGCACTCCAGCTCTGGGCAATTCCTCCCTGAGCTCCTCTAGGGCAGGCTCAGGAGCATCCCACTGGGGCTGGAGCACTCCAGCTCTGGGCAATTCCTCCCGGAGCTCCTCTAGGGCAGGCTCAGGAGCATCCCACTGGGGATGGAGCACTCCAGCTCTGGGCAATTCCTCCCTGAGCTCTCTTTGCTCCCTGGGGGCTGCCTGGGATTTTTATCTCCATTTCAATAGCATGATTTGAGAATATCAAAGCACTGCTAATGACTGGGGTTTAGATTGAGTTAAATTTCAAGGAAATTTTCACTGATTTCAAGGAAACTGTGTCAAGTTAGAGCAGAGCAGCTCTGTGCTGCCTTTAATCAGAAACTTGCTGAGGAATTGTTGCTTCAAGATGAATGTGGCTTTACATGTAGAGACAGTAAAAAAAGCTATTCACAAATTGATCTGGACGCTGGGTGTCCGGGGCTTGAATTCTTCTCCTGTCCCCAGGACCTGCTTTGCCAGCCCAGCTCTCTCTCCCTGATCAAAGGGGAAGATTTTCCTCCTAAAAATGAACTCAATGGTGAAAACAGGACGTTGACACTCAGTTATCACTGGGGTGTTCTGTTCCCTCATCTGTATCCTTCATTTCTCTTCCATGACTATCGCAGGAGATGGTGTAAAACTCTTCTAGTGAAGTGAAAGTCTTTTTCTCTGTCTAAAGATTTGGGAGAACCTTCGAAACAGCCTCTTAGAACATACTGTACCCTTAGATGTGAATGATGGTCCCCATTGCAGTGCTGTGAGGAGCAGAGGCAACACCAGCTGCTGACATCATGCCACGTTCAGGCCTTCCAGGGGGCCTCAGAAGGACCTGAAAGTTAAATAAAGCACATTTTCAATGAATTCACAAATTCACAGGAATAAATCTGAGGTGAATTTAAGATATTTGATGGCTCATTCCTTTGCAGCTGGAACGGAAGCTCCCTTTGCT
Organism: Alaudala cheleensis; assembly: GCA_013398995.1. NCBI lineage: Eukaryota > Metazoa > Chordata > Aves > Passeriformes > Alaudidae > Alaudala > Alaudala cheleensis. The sequence goes on along the minus strand of VWYE01011790.1, from coordinate 69,546 downwards.
GTGTGAGTGCAGAGGCTGCAGCCAGAGTGACCTCCAAACCATGGCAATGGAGGAGCAGAGTTAACCCTTCCACAGGCAGGGAATGTTTCCATGCACTGCTTCTCCACAGGGCTGTTCCTGCCCCTGAAAGCTGTGCCTGCATGGGCTGGGGCACACAGCAGCAGGACAGCTTTGGCACTGCTTAAACTTGTCAGGGGGTGCCCAGCCATGCACAGAGAAGGAAGCACAAATCCTCCTCTCTTTAGAGCTGTGTTTTTGGAACTTGCATCAGCAAGGCCTTTGTAAGCCTGAGTAAGGATGTGACCCAGAGATTTCCTCTTTGATAGCTTTTCAATCTGCTTGCTGTTGTTTTCCTTGGTTGCCCCTTGCTTGCATTCTGGGGGTGCTGACCTGCACACCCACTGGGGGTTTATTGCTGTGCCATCCTTCTCTTTTGGCTTCTTTCCAAGGTTTTCCAGGTCTTAGTCTATGACTTGTTCTCGTGTGGAAGCCAAATCCTATTTCTCACCATGGTCACACTTGTTATGCACATTAACACGAGTTCCATCACGGGCACATGAGCTCCATTTTTCAGGCACACCTTCAAATGACAGATGTGCAAATAGAGAGAACCAGACACAAAACCCAGGTGGACCTTAAACAGTGAGGGCAGCAGTGTAGGAACTCAAAGAGCTGCTGTTAACTGTGTTCCAGGCTTTCATCAGACAACAACCAGGATTAATCCAGCCCGAGGATTTGATCCTTGTGTGGACCAGTCACTGAGGAGCTGGGTGTCCCAACTCAGAACATCCTGTGATCCCCTGTTATGGTAAAAAAGTTACAAATGCCACATTTAAAAAGCTTCCATGTCCTCTCATTTTATTTTTTTCCCCAGCATGTAAAAACAATAATTTTGGAATCAGCCATATCAGCATCTCAGCTCATTATTTGTTTAAGAACAGAAATTAATTCACCCTGGAAATTCCAAACCTCGAGACGATGAGGTGATGAACTGACAAGGGAAAATGGGCCTGGCTCACCAGATCCTTCAGGCCTCTGGTGGCAGAGCCTGTGCTTGGAGAACAGGGGGAGGTCACACCTGGGGGCTGATTTCTGCTCCAGGAGATGCCAGAGATCCCAGCAATGAGCTGTGTTGGAACCCTGGATGCTGAAAATTTTGGTTTTTCTGTGTTAAAAGGTGCTGACCCTCAGGCAGGCACCACATTGGACTTGAGGCCTTGGGACAGGCTCCTGAGATTGAGTGACAGCACAGGGGCTGTGGGTGTGGGGTTTGAATGGGGCTGTGGGATCTCACAGGGTGAAACACTCAGGGTTTAAGGTTTTAGTCTCTAGTAATGTGTGTGAGCCAAGATGGAGATATAAGGCATTGTCTAAGACTCTCTTTTTTACATTCTTCTTCATGGGTTTGGGTGGTTTTCTGTCATTGGGTGAAAAAGGTCCCCATTGCAGCCCTTTAGTGGTCACCATTGGGTCACAAACATCAATAACAGAGGTGTCATCTCGTTATTGGGTAAATGGTGCTTAAAGAACTGGGGAAAAGTCAGTAGTGGCCATTTGGGCACGTTTTTCTGGCAGCTGGTCAGAACTCAGGGCTGTGAGTCTGTAAATAGTTTGTCAATAGATAAGAGACAAGAAATCACCAAGTCTGAACTGGAATTTCTGTTTCCTGTGTACCATTCATCCTGACCTTGGCCAGAACAAGAAGCAAGGAGCCTGCACTATTACAGACCTGCACTGGAATTCTGCTGGAGCAGTTGCAGCACCGGTTTCTGCTCTTGCTCCCAGCCCCAGCAGAGTGAAGCTCCTCCTGCCTTTCCTGCAGGGCTGGCAGGATAAACCAGGCACTTCTCCCCAATGCTCCCCTGACTGCAGGAAGGTTTCAGCCCAGCTGCATTCCACACATTTAAAGGATGGCACAGCCATTTTTCCAGAGGGGTTTGAGGCACGGGCAGGCTGTGGCAGGTTGGGGAGTGAGCTGGCACAGTCAGGATGGGGTTGGATGATGTTAGTGAGGGTCAGTGTGCCAGGGGCTGCAGGGAACAGGGGTTGTCTGGGTGCCTGTGGCATCCAGGGGACAGCACCCAGCACAAAATGCTTTTCCTGGGTAAGCTCCTCTCTGAAGCCCTGTTGATCCCCTGCCCTCAGTTCCATTCTCCTCACAGGCACGACTGAGCTTAGAGCAGCACACTTGGTGAAAGGCCAGCTCCAGGAAGATTTCACAAAGCAGCAAAATCTGCAAAAATCTCTGGGGGGCTGATCAGAAATGGCATCAGGACTCAGGAGGGGCAAAGCTCCAGGAGCAGCTGGGTGTGCAGCCCCTCACAGCTGCCCAGAGGGGCAGCACAGACACACAGATGCTCCAGCTGGGTGCAGCCAGTGTGGCACACGCTGAGCTGAGCAAACCAGGCACAGAGGGAAGGGGAAAATCTTCTGTGAGCAGCAGAGCAGAGCAGAGAGGTGTCCTGAGGCTGCTCCAGCCCATCCCTGCCCTGCTCCCTCCTCTGTGTGCTGGGTTCTGCCACCCCCAGAGAAGAAACATGGCCTGTGATTTCATTCAGCCCCACTTTGTGCAACACATTCTCCTCTTTCTAGCACAGCTGGGGGGCACAATTAACTAAACCCCCTCCAAAGTGGGCCAGGCTGCAGGGAAATAAGCCAGGCTTTGCATTCAGGCTCATCTAGCTGTGGTCTGACTTAAGGACTCCAGGAAGAAAAACTTCTATCATTTTATTTTGCATTCTTCATCAGGGTTAAATAATTTTCTTTCTTTTTTTTTTTTTCCTCCCCTCCCCTTCCCTGCCCCCAAATTGACTCATCCATCACTAGAATCAATATGAATGCAAAGATTTTTGGTGGATTTGTTGTCATGGAAACCACTTCTCCTCTCTGATATTCCCTTACAGGCTTTCCAGACCTTTTCTCGCCTTTAAATTACCATTCTGCCCTACATTCTGAACACACTGGGCTTTAATTCCACATTGTGAGCTCCACTTGGAACTAACTGTGCACAAGCACAGCAAAACCAACAGCCAGGAGAGAAACCATTCCCTGCTGGAAGAGTGAACACCAAGGATGGTCCCAAAATGGCTGCAGAGGAGAGGGATGGATGCTGCAATCCCCTCCCTTGGAGGCTCTCGGGATCTCTGGGAGGATTTCTGTTTGAATTCTCTCTCTGGAGCTGCTCTGTTGCCCAGAGAAAGGCTCACTTGGTGATTAAGGCAGCAAGGCATGAAATGAGGCTCTGGCCCAGTCAGAATCACTCACATAAATGAAGTTTGCAGGGTTTAATCTTGTGAGTGTCTCTCTGTTTCCACTTGGCACAAATTGCCAGCCCAGGCACTTGGATTTTCTCCTGCAACGACTGCACAGACACAAAGGTGATCCCTGCACCTCCTGGCAGATATGCTGGGAGCCTGGGATGCTGCAGGAGGCATCAGGAGCAGGCAGAAAGCTTTGTATGAATATCAAAAATCAAATATCACAGGGTTCAGCCTGCCCTTCCTCCTGCATTCACAACACACTGTCTAGTCCCAAGCAAACTGCACACTCCATCAGGAGAAAATACAAAGCTCTACATTTTTTAATAAATGTGTTAATTTAGAAGTTATACTGGAGGAAGTTTTCCTAGAAAGCCCAAGAAGTTTTGTGGCACGTGGTTCCTATTTAAAGTGAGTGCAATCTGTGCTTTTAACATGGATAAATAGGAAAAACTCAATAAGAAATCACCATCTAAGCAAGGTAATAAAAGAGGGAATGGAGAAATAGAACAAAGATGTATATTTTGTACATTCCCAGGTTCATTCAGGGGCTGGCAGGAAGCCTCAGTGTGGCAGGAGTTGGGGAGGGAATTTGATTTTCAGTTTCCCTTTGCTCTGCCCTCCTCTCCAGGCAGCATCATTTGCTATTGGTTGCCATCCATTGACATCACCAATATTTGAGTGAAAAGGATTTAAAATTTCCCAAAATGGTGCTGTATAAATGTGCTGCATTATTGGGAATGTGAAGGGGTCCTGTGTGCTCACAGTCTGCAAGGAATTTCTGATTTATTCCCTGCCCTACTCAACGAAGTCTGGATTAGGTCAAACTGGGGTTTTTTTAGTTCTGGGCAGGTCATTTTTTTGAGGTGGTCCTGGGGATTTTTTGAGCACCCTTTACAAATCTAACTAAAGCTTATAACTGAAACATTTTGAAAAGGAAAAGTCCAAATGGAATTTTACACCATTGACAGAATTCAGTTCCTCTTACCCTTGGAAGAAAAACTAAACTACTTTGCCCAATTTGACGCCAAATTTACAAACAACTTTAGACTGAGCAGGGCACTCCCAAGCAGAGCTGATGGAACAAGTCTTGCCTGTCCATAGCTCAGCAGTTAAAATCAGAAGTCTAACAGGCCTGTTCATCCTCTGAGTTAATCATGTGGGAGAAAGAAACAATATGCATTTAGCAGGTCAGCAAGCCACAGACATTTCTGTGCATAAAAATAGGAGTTTTAAACATTTAAAGTCAAGAATTCATTTTGTTTCTCTTTCTAAATTGAAGTAATGAGGCTTTAGGTTCAAATTCTGCCTTTCTGCTGCAAGCATTCCACTGTCCATGTCCACCTGCTGGGGACTTGTTTATTCTTGTTCAGGCCTGTAAATTCATTGATTGGGTCAGGCCAGGTGCTGACAGAAAAGGGGCTTGGTTCTTTTACTCTTTCACTCTGTAGTGAATATAAGGAGTGAATAAATCACCACACTTGCACTTTTGCCTGCATTTGGCTATGAACTGACCTGTGAAAATGGATCATTCTGAAAAGAAAAGAAATGTGAAAAAAAAATTTCTCCTAGGAAGGAGGGGGGAAAAAAAAGATGGCAGCAAATGCAAAAAGATAATTCTCCAAATAGAAGACAAAGTCTGTTCCAGTTATTTTTGTAAGGGGTTGATTGCAATTTGCATCCTGCTCAAGCAGCATCTGCCATCAGCAGTGCTCAGTAGTCTTTTCTCTCTCTCTATCTTTCTTTTTTTTTGTATTTTGTATTTTGCCTGAATGTGGCTTGATGACATTTCCTTCCCAAATCCTTGCAGAGTGATCACCCCCCCTGCTCCTCAGACCACAAGGTTGAGGTGATCTGCAGCTTTTGTTCCTCCCACATCCCATTTATGGCCCAGGGGGGTCCCGTGGAGCCCTCAGGATTGAATTTTATTGGAAAATTGGATTCTCCAAGGAACACATCTGGGATTTGGGAGCTGTGTGATGCAGAGCAGTGTCTTACACTTTCCCCTGGACTGGAAGGAGGACAAAGATGGGGGAAATCCACCCCTGTGAGTTCCACACTTCCCTCCTGCAGAGGCACACCTGGAGCCCGCAGAGAGCAAAGCACTGCTGGAGGGGGGACAAGCTGCCAAAAACACCTCCAGAGCCTTCTTGCTGCAGGGGCACCTGTCCCCTGGGGGCTGCAGGGGTCCCCCCAGGGCTCACAGGAGTGCAGGGGGACCCAAAGCCACGTTTGCATTTTCCATTCACTGGAAACAGGCAGCATCCATCCCCCATTTAGGAAAGTGTGCAGGGCAAACAAGGACAGAGCAGCAGCAGAGCTGATCTTCCCGTGCAGTTTGTTTTGTTAACTCTTCTTGCTTTCACGGAGTAATTAGATCCAGATGTTGGTTTTGTGTATCCCTGTTGCCTTTGAGTCTTGCTCAGTGCTTTTTGATGACTGACAGAGGGAAATTCAGCAGCCATTAACCAGAGGGAAGCTGCAATTCCTTTCCCTTGCAGCTTGAGGGTTCAACCTGCACCTCCTCTTGCTGAAAGGCCAAAGAATTCCAGTTTAAAAGCATTGAGAACCCCCACAGGCTTATCTGGAGGATGATATTCCTGGGAATGCCCAGTGCCTGGAAATTGGTGGGGAAAAGAAACGCACCTGGGCTGGGTGAGGCAGCAGGTGTTGGGTCAGCAAGAGAGAGGAGCAGCTCCAGCCACTTCCAAACACTGCTACAGCAGAGAAATGGGGATGGCTTCAGGGAAATGCTGCTCACAAGGGAGTCAGTGCTCACAAATCACCAGGGAGAGGCAGTGAGCACAGCCCTGAAAACCAGGGCATGGCACAGAACTAACCCCAACCTTTCACAGCAGCTAATAACCTCACTGCTGGTGTTTATTTTAGCTGAAAATGTGAACAAACCCCATCTCCTCCCCATTTCAATGCACTCTGCTGGTGGGCAAGAGCTGCTTTATTCAGAACAGAGAGTAGGAGATGGAAAGGGGGGCAATAATCAGTGTTAGAAAGAATGACTGGTGCTGTAACAGCAGGGATTTTGCTAATGTAAGCAGCATAATATGTAAAAAAAAAAAAAAAGATAGAATTCTGCCTGCAGTTCAGCTAACTGCAAACATGTGCAGCTGTAAATTTGATTTAAGTGTGGCAAGTGAACTGCTCAGCTTCAGGTAGCTGGGGTTTGGAATGCTAAACAGCACAGCAAAGATGTTCTGGGCAGGAGGAACCAAAAGAGCAGCACGAATTGCAGCTGGCTGGGAAAGGAAGGGCTTCAAGGTGTGAATTTCTGTTAGCACTGATGGGACTCTTGCACCTCGTTCTGTACACACGGAACCAGCACAGCTGAGGAAAGAAATAGTGCTTGAAATTGGGTTTTCCCCAGGAAAAAAAAAAAATTTGAAAAATGAAGTAGAAGTAGAAAAAGGCAAAGAGAATGTTTCCACATTTCCCTTGTGACACAGAAGAGGTGTTTATCCAAAGGAGGACATAGATCCAGGATTCCAAACATAAGCCCAGAAAATCCACTGTCCCAAAGAGCCAGGTCTGTGCAGAAACAGCCCCCAAACACCTCGAGGAGCTGCTCCTGGAGGCGTTCTGGGAGAATTTATTTCCAGCTGCATTTCAGTTCAATTATGCACCCAAAGTATCTCCCACTTGTCAGCTCCTGTTTCAGCTCAGCTGCACACGGGATTGGTACAGGAATGATTGCAGCAGAGCCCTGAGCAGTGCTGTGGATCTGCCAGCACAGACACGGAGAGGAACTGCAATAATCGCTGCTTAGTGCAGCTCTGCCTCACTGCTCTGGCCACAGAAATGCCCTGAGTGGTTTTTAATCCAAGCCCTGAGTGGTTTTTAATCCAAGCCCTGAGTGGGGCTGAGTTGGACACAGTGTGAGGGTGGGGTGTGCCTGCTTGCCATGGGGGGCTGGTCCCTGGGGACTTCCATTGTGATTCCATTTGGGATTGCCATCTCCAGACGTGGTGCCACTCTCCTTAGCACCTTTGATGGTTCCACTGATGCCTTAGGATTTTCCCTTTTATATTTTCCAATTCCTGCACTGCTCTAGTGCATAACTCTGAACTCCACACAGAGGGTTGGTCACTGTGTTCAGGGTTTGGTCACACACAACAATCCCTCTGGGCCTGCAACTCAAGGGCCCCTCACTGCCTCACACCCCAAAATGTATCAACAAAAGTGAGTTTGGGGGGAGCAAACTGTGGGTAAATGATTCATTGCCTGCAGCTGTAATTGGGGGATTGAGCCCTGCTGTGTGAGTGGCCCAAGGTGAGAATTGTGTGAACAACTGGTGCCCATTGTCCGTGCTGGGTGCGGCCTCTGGGAGGCCCTGACTGCCCGAGGGGGGCCTGGGGAAGGCCTTTCACCAACACCCGCTTTGTTCTGGGACCTTGCACAGCCTCTGCTCCAGAGAACCACCCCAGCACATCCCCACTTTGCAGGGATGGAGGGAACCTGGGTTCCTTCCCCTTCCCGTCCCCGGGGGTCTGTCCCAGGCAGCCCCTGGGGGTGACAGGGGTGGCTGTGCCAGTCACTGCCAGCCCCTGCGAGATGTGACTTTAACTTGTGCTAGCAGCTTAATATGCTGCTGCTTAATGAGCCATTCAGGGAGATCCAGCTTTCTGCTTTGTTGGCTTGATGAATTAATCACCATTCCTTAAAGCTCCGTGTTTGCTTTGGAGGCTCCCAGCAGAGGCTCTGGAGGGCTGTGGGCACACGGAGCCACTGGGGCTTCAAACTGCAGCCCAGCCATAGGTGGGAGCATGGGGATTGCTGATCCTCACCAGCTCACATCCATCAAGCACCAGGAAATAAATCTGCTCACTGAACCAGCTCTCTTTGTAGAAAACTTTGGGAATTGCTCTGTAAGCCTCTATAAACAGTTTCAAATTTGGAATAGGGCTCTTTCAGGTGGCTCTTTGCCTTTATTTTCTCCTTCATCTCTCCTTTATTCACTCCATCTGGTTTTCTCCTCTTTTTTTTTTTTTTTCTCCAGTGGAAACAAACAAACAATTCAAATAATCAAATACTCCAAATATTTGTTTCTTCAGAGAAATCAAATGCTGGAGAAATGTTGAGAGTGTCAGAGCCCAGTTTTTTTTTTCTGGTTAAAGTGACCCTTGCACAGTGAAGGGAGGGAAAGCAGGGAACCCTCACAGGGGCTCAGACTTTTGGAGAAGGCTCCAACAAGCAAACTGAGATGCTGAACCAACCCATGGAAACACTGCAAAGAGCAGGATTTGGGATTCATTAGCCTGTGTCTCAACCACTCCAAATCCCACAGCTCCTCTCTCAAAGGAAGCCACAGCAATCCAATCCCTGGCTGTCCTGGGGAAGGGAATGGTCTCCAGGAGGATGTGGAGCATCCCCAATATCTCAGTTCACCATTTACCTGAGCAGACACAGCTGCAGTGCAGGGCTTTGGAGCCACTCACACCAAGGCTGCTGGAGAAATCAGTCAATTCCAGTCCCATCACACATTGAATCAGAGGCTATTTCAGTTATTTAGAAAATAAACTGGCAGGATATGATTGGAATGCAGTTTTGGTAAGTTTTGTTTAAATCACTGAGAGCTTTTAATAATTTTTTTCCCATGGCTGAGAGACAAATTTATTTATCAGGCAGAATTTTCCAGTCAGAAAACATGTGCATCTATACATACAGATGCACCCAGGCCTGCCCACATTTCCATGGATTTATCCACAGACATTCATGCTAAACACTTGCCAGAAGCATCAGAAATGGATTTGAGTGTGCAGAGTCCCCAGCATCCGCTGCAATTACTGAGTGTCTGCGACTTCCTTCGCCTTGCAGAGGGGAATAAAGACATCCAGCCCACTGCCACCACTGCACAGAGCTCTGAGAAACGCTCACAGCTCACAGTTTCTGCTTAGAGTGGTGAGAAAATCAATCCCAGACCAAAAGGGCTGGAGGCAAAGGGGTAAGATGAAATGTGACTGACAGAGAGACAGCATGCAGTAATGCTCAGCCAAGTGAAAAGGCAGGAGAGCACAGGAATAGTAAAAGCTCTCAGTTTGTGTTTTAATTGGGAGGGGACTGAGCAGGCAGTTTTGGCGCTCCAGGCAGCCCCTGGAAATGTTCACTCTGCTCTGTTGTGAAGCAAAACATGCAGAGCACACACAGGGCTCTTTGCCTCTAACACTGTGCCACAGGAAAACCAGACTCTGATTTCCTGTGACATTAGGATGAAATGAGGTTGTCACATCAAGTCAAAGTGAAGTGGTAGGGAAATATTCCTCTGCTCTCTGGTGCTGAGGTGGATTTTTAAGTCAGTGTCCTGTGCCTTTGCTTCTCGCTGCATTTTGCCCAATGTTTGTGTTCTTTAAAGCTACAAATACAAACAATTCTCGAGGTGGGAAAGGCAAGGCTTTTCTCCTCAATCCACTTCATGCTCTGGAAGGGAATTCAAGGTGTCAAATTCAACATATTGAACCCCAAGATATTGGCATTATCATCTCAAATGTTCAGCTTGGTTTTCTTCCCCACAGCCTCAGTGCCCCTCCCATGGAACAGCTCCTGAGCAACATCCTCTGAGGGCTACAAGAGACTGCAGGGTTTAGTGAACACTGAAATGTCTGGCTGAAATAACCCCACAATTATAAACTACTTCTACTGCAAGAGTCAAATTGAAGCATTTGTGTGGTATGGAATGGGAAATCTCCTTTTTGGTAGCTTTTTTCTGTCTCTGGTCCTTCCTGCAGCTGGGAGAGACTGAGGGGAAGGAGCAAGTGGCAGAGATCTAATGAGTAGTAGAAAATGTCAAGCTGAAGGAGAAAACAAATATTGGCCCACCCTACAAGGCAGCAAATCTGTCTTTTGGAGGTGTTGTACCACAGTAATCCCACACAGCCTGACCCAAGTATGGTCAAAGTTGTTTGTTTATTTATTTGGGGGGCTGATCACGTTTTTTTGTGGTGATTTCAGAGAGGAAAGGCACGTTCCCCTTCCTGTCCCATGGCAGAGGAATTGTCACCTCAGCAGCACCTGGCTTTTTTTAGGGTTTCCTGCCCTGTGTGATCCCTGAGGCAGCTCCAACCCCGTGCAGGTGGGAGAGCCTCAACAACACAGGGTAGAATTAGGAAAGCTTAAACATTCCAAATGCCAGGTGGAGAGAGCTGGAAGCAGAGCCAGAAGAGCTTAGAAGCAGGAGGGAGAGCATGGAATACAAATCCTGCTCACTTTTCCATTGGAAGCAGTGGAGTTAGCAAAGGAAATGCTTCCTAGGAGTGAACTCCTACTGAAATCTTCATGTGTGGAGATGAATTCCATCTTCTGAGGATCAGGGGGTGAGGCCATCACACCACCCATGTCTCCCAAACCATGATGTGTGATTGGCATCAGCCACTCAGGACATTCTCTGTCCTGTCTGTCCAGGACTGCAGAGCTCATCTGTCCCCACAGGGCTCTGGTGGCTCTTGCTTTGCCACAGACTGGTCCTGCTGTGCCCTGGACTGGTGTGCATGGCAGTCCTGGAAGGATGGGAGCCGTTTGAAATGCCAGGGCCAGCTCTTGGAAACAGCCTGAAACTCCTGGGCATTTGGAGGAGATCCAGCAAACATTTCTCAGGTCATAGCAAAGCTGAAATGTGGAAGGAAAGGAGTTCATTTAGATGCAGTAAGATGCCTTTAGAAACCTGAAAGTGGCTTTTTCCCCCAGTGATTACTGATGGCAGGCTCTGAGTGAGTCCCTGACCGTCCCTGAGCTGTCCCTGCCTGGTTTGTGCTGCTGGGCTGGGGAGATGTCTCGGTGTGTTCTGAGCTGCTCCCCTCCTGCAGGACTGCACAGGAGGAGCTCTGCACACCTGAGTCCTTCTCCAGAGGCTTGTCCTTGTGAGCAGAGAGCCACTGCTGGGTGCAGATTAATGAGATGTTAATGGAGCAGTGGGTGAATTCCAGTGTCAGTGCAGCGGGGGCTGAGCTGAGCACTTCACCTGACAAAGGAGCTGTAAAAACACGGAGTGCTCTGAGCTGGAGCAAAAGTTGAAATAAAAATTTTTGCTCAGAGATGAGAGCATCATTAAATAACCATATTTTCTGATCCAGGCTGGCTGGGAAGAATGGAGTCCTGCTCTCTGCTCTGCACTGCCAGCATTTCACAGACACAAAGACAACGGGTGGGGAGAACAAAGTGCAAGTGTGGCTCTGACAGACAGAGTGGGGCAGCAGAATACACCAGAATATCACACCACTCTTTAAAGCAGCTATCACTTCATTAAATGTGGAAAGAACTGAAAAGCACAATTTTGAGAGAGTCAGAGAGCTACCCCTGGAAAAACCTGCAGGACTTGACTGACAAGCTCACTTCTTACAACTGCTGCACTACTTGGACATCAAACTGCACAAGTTCCATCAATCCATGAGAAAACTGGGTAACTCCGTGGGCACTGTCACTCTGGCAGTCCCCACAGTGCCACAGTAAAAGCTGGAATGAGGAATACTCTGGGGACAAAAAACAGGGGGAAGTTTTATCTCTTGGAGCTCTTGTGGGGGGACTTTGTGATGGGGACAAGATGCTCCTCACATCTGGGACCTGATGGCACCGTGGTGCTTCTTTATCTGCTTCAGTCTGACTGTGCAGCACTGATATTGTCAAAGATTTAACTGCTAAAAACAGCCTGAGAAGGCTCTGCTTTGGTTTTTCATTTCCAGAGGTAGGGAGCTGGTAAGTGACCTTCCCAGCCCAAAACCAGCCCAGGAAAAAACTCGTCCCTGCTGCTCTTTAAAGCTTATTTTTAAGGGAGATTGTAATAAAATTATAGAATGGTTTGGGTTGAAAGGGACTTTAAAGCCCATCCAGTTCCACCCAGGGACACCTCCCACTGTCCCAGGCTGCTCCAAGCCCCAGTGTCCAACCTTGGACACTTCCAGGGATCCAGGGGCAGCCACAGCTGCTCTGGGCACCCTGTGCCAGGACCTGCCCACCCTGATGTCTGATGTCTGAATTGCCCTGCCTGCACCTGGACTAAATGGTTCTACAGGTTTAGAACTAATATTTGTGAGCCCCAGAGGAGCACAATTAGTTAAATGCCTGTTTGAAGTTCTGAGGAGTTGTTGCTGCAGGAACCTGTTTCTGAATGATAAAATATTTTATTAAATTTTTATAAACATATTTTATTATTCCATAAAGTATCAGAGTTCTGCAAAAACCATGGGATAGGGTTTGGCCCGAAGGCAGGGATGGGTGTGGAGGTAGAAAGCCAGGATGGAGGATGAGGCAGGACTGTGAGGAGAAGGGAACTGCTCTAAGCTGTGCTTTGAGGTGGTGGCATCGCCTTTTGTCACACGGCACAAGTGACTGACTCCTGTCCCTTGAGTCCTGGGGCACCACCAGTGCCCCCAGAGCTGCCTCCCGCCCCCAGGGGCACAGCCCTGCCCTGCTGACCCCAGGGGCCACCAGACACCCCCAGAGCTGTGCCCTGGCTGCAGTGACACGGGGCTGGCAGCCTTGAGCTGTGCTTTGTGTGGAGTAAAGCTCAGTGACCTCCCGGGGCACAGGGGACAGACACGGGGAGCCAGGGGAGGGCAGGGAGCTCACCCTTCCCTGGGGCCACCTTTCCTGGGGGCTGGAGCCTCTCCATGCCCCAGGGAAAACGCCTGTGGGGCTGTGTCCACATGGGGCACACAGAGCTGCAGCCTCAGCAGGGACAGAGGTGTGCAGGACAAACCCAACACAGAGCAAAGCTGGACACAAGTGCAGTGACACCACACGGAGCTCGTCACCCCCTGCAGCTGCTGGGGCTTGGAAGGCAACCGAGGGAAAGGCTTTGCACAGGTTTCACTTTTGGCATCTCCCTCCTCTAACACTGACCTGCTTCTGGAAGGAGGCCCCCACTTTCTGCCAATCATCAGGAAATAAAACCAGGCCCGTGGGTGCTCTGTGCAGAGCAGGGAGCTCCTTTCCATGCAGAATCCATGTCATTGCAAATGGAATCATTGCTGTTGCAGGTGGCTGAATTGAATTGTGTGTACACATGCAGAAATGTCTGTGGGCTTGGCAAAACCCACACAGGGCTCAGTCTGACCTCTGGAATTGATCAAGAGCCCCTCTGTGAACAGCAGCCTGTGTCAGACCTAAACACAGACACACACCAACTGCACACCCCAAAAATCCTGCTGTGTCATCCCAAAGATCCCTCCAGTCCTGTGGGTGTCCCATACAGATGTGCCAAACTGTGCAGGTTTTAGGTATCTTGATTTTAGGTACCTTGAACTGAAGGTTTTCTGAACCCACACTGATCAAACATCAGCTTTGTATCAAATTCTGTGATTTCTGTGAATCCTCAGGGCCCATTTGTGGCTCCATAAAGAATTGCTTGCTCAGCTTCTCACAGCACAAATGCTACTGGAGAGTTATGAACTGTGACTTCTCCCCCCTTTTTTTGTCCCATTTGCCACTTTGCAGCCTTGGGACAATTACTCAGCACCATCAAAAGCCTCTGAAGCCATCCTGGCTATTGAAGGTGAACACATTTTACTGATCACTGCTCTGAGAACCCTCCAGTGGCAGGTAACTCCTTCAACAAAACCATTCCCCACAGGCCCTGTAAGAAAGGCTTTGGGAACAACAGAAGTGCCTCTGTGCTGAACAAGGGGTGCTTTAGCTTTTCTGGGATTTTGTATTTCACCATGAGCTGTGCCAGGAATTCATCACCACCAAGATCTGCTCCATCACATGGAGAAGACAACTCTGCTCACCAGCCACAGTGGGAATAAGCTGCTGCTCAGCTTCAGTCCTGGAAAATGTTCATCCTGCTTCCAAAGTGGCAGAAAAACCAGGCAGAAAACCTCCCCCAGCCCTGATCCCACCTGAGAGCAGGGCTCCTGCCAGAGGGTGCAGCCACAGCACACAGCAATGCACAGTCAGGGTGCCTGTAGCAGGTCACAGGAAATCTGTAGGTTTTAATGTTTTAAATACTTTGGTTTGCTTGTTTTAGGTTTTTTTTTCTTTGAAGTGGATTGTGCTCTGAAAATTCCTTTGAGTGAAATGAACAGAGCACTGCAGCACTCCTGAACCTTCACAGGATATTTCCCTAATATTCCATAGGGAATGTCTCACCTTTCTGTTTTTAAGGGAAAATTTGATGTAATTAAGACCTATTATTTGTGAAATTTTAATTGCAACCCTCAAATCAATTAGCAATAAGGAAAACCATGCACTACTTTGCAGTCTTGGGTCTGTGGTGATGCTGTGCCTAAAGCTGAGGATGAAGAGCCATTCAAGAGAGAACTGGTGCAAAGCTGCCCTGATTTTACTCTGTGTTTGCCCCTAGTTCATTTGAAGAGTTTTTTAGAAAACAGACATCAGGCAATTGCAGAGGTCACATTTATCCCAGTTTTTTAGCTGGAGCTGCAAATAATTTTACAGAGTTCTTACAGTCCAGTGCAGAGGAGGGAATTGATGCTCAGGACTGGAGTCACACATGGCTGAGGGGATTTTACTGGAAGCTGCCCATGGTCAGTGTGGGAACACTGCTGAAAGAAAAACACCAACAGGTCCCTGCAGAACTTCAAACAGGCATTGAACTCATTGTGCTCCTCTGGGGCTCACAGATGTTCATTCCAGACCTGTAGAGCCATTCAGTGCAGGTGTAGGCTTTGCTCAGGAGTTCACTCCTGCCTCACTGTCATCCTCACAGCTTTTGCATGCGTGTGCCCACATCCCTGACTGGATTTATAGCTAGAAATGCTTAAAAAGTCTCTATAAAACATTTTTTTCTGCTGGTCATGGATCTATGGTTGTGTGACAGGCTCAGAGGAGGGTTTGAGATGTAGGTGAACTTTGATTTTTAGGGCTCAGATTGTGGGTTTGACTGAGATACCACACTGGGGAATGAATAAGAGCAAAGTTCCTCCAGCACTGCCTCCATCACATTCCCAGAAAATCCCCCAGAGATTATAACCATGGAATAGAACCTCTGGATCTGGTGGAATTCCTTAAAATTCCCTGGGAGAGAGCAAAGACTCCATTGCCAGCTGAGGTCTCTGCTTGTATTTAGCATCCAAAAATGACAGAAGGTCTATTTACTACAGAAAAAGGAGGGGGAGTCACCTTTCTGCCATCAAACACATTTATTGATTGACAAATACATAAATTGAAAATCAAGATTTAATTTAGCCAGAGGAGCACCAAGTGCACGTTTTCAATGCATGAGAAACGCTGGTATAAATCAGACTTTGAGCTGAACCCTGCTATTACTTGAAAATAACTGTCCAATATCTCTTTGATCTACAGGCAAGGAGCAGAAAGAAATAAATGTGCCTCTGAGGAATCAGGACAGCCCTAATTATTTTCTTGTAAAGAGTGTATTTCAGCAGCACATTCAGTAAAACAGAGAAATGCAATCATTCTGTGCTCATTTATTTATTTATTTTGGACTTACAAGAAGCCTTTGGCAAAAAATGATGGGAGGCTTTGCTTTCTCAGGTGACCTGCACAGTCTCTTGAGTTAAACACTTATTAGTGTGGAAAACTGTCCAGAAAACATCAGACAATGCTTCTGCATACAAATCATTTCATAAATATGCCAGTGGTGCCTCAATGTGACACTTGGCTTGTCTGAGGAACACTGATAGACTTAAAAAAAAACCCCTGAACTCCATCAAGTGTGAGCACAATTTAATTTAATACCTTTTGTCTTGAAGGCAAAACTATGAATTTAGTGGGTCTATAATGTTTCAGCTCATAGATAAAATAGAATATCCATAGCTTGGCATAAACAGGGTCAAGGGCAAAGAGTTGGGGGAAAAAATCCAGATCAAGGGAAGGAGCAGATTTAATGATGTTGCCACAGTCAGAAGGAGGAGGGGAAAAAAAAGAAAGAAAGAAAATAGAGAACAAAAAAGCACCAGGTAAGGGGGCAACCAGTCCAGACTGGGGGACTCAGTTTGGTCTGATTAGTTTGGAAATAGTGAGGAAAATTGATTTTTTTTCCCCTGAAGCTGAATGGATGAATCCTCCCAGGACAAAATGCACATGCAGTGGTGGGTGGTTGTCCCCAAGGGTCACAGCCTGAGTGTGAGCAAAAACTACTTCAGGAAAAGGAGGAAAAATGAATTGCACTGCACTTTTAATTATTTTCCAGAAATTAATGGATCAAAATCACATTTAGAAACCAAATCTCCCTCGAGCTCAACTTCTCTCCCTTGTATCCACTTTGTTGTCCAATACTCTCCCACAAGAAGTCATTTTCAAGGTTTCACATCCTCAAAATTGCTTTGAAAGGATCAAAAATGACATTTTCCTGGTCAAGTCTTATTGGACTCTGAGCCAGATTCTTAACTTGGTCACTGTGGATTATTTCTGTGCTCAAAGACATTTATATCCTTCTCAATCTGCTGCCAGCTCTAGAATTCCCTAATTCCTTTCATCTTGGCAGTCACTCCAGGAGCACAGGGAGATGCAGACCTGTTTGGATTGACAGGAAATGAGCAGTGAAAATTCCTCCCCTGCTCCAGAAGACAACTGAAAACTACTCTGCACAGAACACACAGAAAACATATATTTAAATGAGATTATAGGGCTTAAAATAGGATATTTTACCCCAAATGAGTGTCCACAGAAGGCCCCAACCTTGTGGATTCACTGTGGAGCTCACACACAGGAACAGGCACACTGAGCAAGTTGATTTTTCTTCTCTGTTATGAAATAAAAACCTCAACCACCACCAGGAAACATCTTATTCTCTCCGTAGGTTTTGTCGAGCTGCAGAGAATTGGGTGCTAAATGACTTGGGTTTCTATTTCCTGGCACTTTGTACAGAAAATTGGGTGCCAAATGATGTGGGTTTGTATTTCCTGGCATTTTCTGCAGCTGGCTCTGGACACTGGGGTCACTTTATCCTCCTCCTGACCCTGTCCCAGTGCCTGCAAAAGGCCCAGCAGGGCCCCAGTGAGGTGGGCTCAGTTTTGGACCATTACGTTGCCTTTTCCCCAATCTGGAATGAACCTCGAGATAATGAATTACCTCAAGGTAATGTAATAGTGGATCTGTATCTGAAAGCCTTCAGGGAAAGGTGTCCTCATGGAAAGATGTCCACAGAAGCCCATCCCCACAGGGATGAGTACATTTTTATAGCTTTTAGGAAATTAGAATAATTGATAAAAAGCTCCAATTGGGAGGACCAATGCTGATTTAATTCCTCCCCATGTTAAGACCCTTCTCTGGAGTTTTCTTTATTGATATCAGTTGCACTCTGTTTATGAAAATGTGTTCTGGAGAGTTGGTTTTGGACTTGGTTCCCAAGATGTGGAGGTGCTTTGTATTTCTTGGTGCTTGGAATTCTGGCATTTGTTTTGTTTTTTGCTCAGGGAAAGGCCATGGAAAACGAACTACTGATACAATGGGCTACAGAGCTACAAATGTACGTGCCAAGAATACAGGGAGCATAGAAAAGAAAAAAGGCAAGAACCCAAAAGGGATCCATTGCACCAGGCTCCCCCACAAATCACCACCAGCACCTCCAAAGGCTCCCTGACCCCTGAGAGGGGCTGCTGGTGGCCAAGGGTGATGGATAATCCTCCTCCTCATGAGTTTCCACAACTGTCTTTGGCAAAGAGAAAGCAGGAATACCTCACTTGAACCTCTGAGCACATTGAAACTCCTGGGAATGACAGCAAACCCCACTGCCTTTGTGCATTTGGTGTTTCCAGCAGGAATTTCAGAGGGAGGGAATAAAGGCCATGGAAAACGGTGCTGTGGGAGGGTGTTTGGTGGTGAGCTGAGCACACACTGATGTTTCTCTCTCACCTGCCTGTTTGGTGTCATCACAAATGTGTTCTGGTGCCTGCTGTGGTGAGTTCCCTTGTGAAAACCCGAGATGAACCCATCAGGAGACACAGCAGGAACAGTGCTGGCTCCCTCCTCTGAAACACAAGGGCCCCAGCCCTGGTGGTTTAGGGAGAAATGGAGCAGCAAACAGCTGGAAATGGGATTTACAGCAAGTGAAAATTAACCAAACATCACCAAATAACCCAGAGCAAGTAGAACATGGAACTGCACAGGGGGTTTGTTTAGGTGGGAGTGAATCTGAATGTTCAGGTGTTCCCATAAAATCAGTGATACACCTGGATGAGGAGGGTGTTAGACAGGGATGTGCAGAATTGCCTGGCTCAGGCATTGTTCTCATTCCTGAGGGAATTGGAGAGGAATGAATCCTGCCCCACTCAGGTCATTTCCTCAAACCCAGGCCAGGTGAGTGTGTACACCCAGCCAGGTGTGTGAGGTGCAGTCTGGGAATACATCTGAGCATGTGAAAGAACAGGGATATTTTCCTGTCTGACCTCAGCCCACCTCAACACTTGCCTCAAACACCATGAAGTCATTTAGCAGTGTCACATCCCATTATTCAGCCTGGTCACTCTGGGACATATCCAGTGGCATTTCTTCTCCTTTTTTAAACTCTGGTTCAAAATCTCAGCACAAAGAGGATATTGAGAATTAAATGCACAGGCAAATGTTTTCATTCTCAGCAGGTAAAAAAATTATACAAGAACCTTAAAAAGCAAAATAAAGCTGGAAGTTTTTCCCAGCTGATAAGGCAGAGTTTTCCTTTTGCATTCATTTAAATCTAAGTGGGAAAAGGCTTCATTTGCATTGCTCTCGTCCCAGCTGACCAGAAACCTTCCACAGATGAAAGCTTAAGGCTTCACATGACATTGCAGGTGTACCTGAATTTCTTTTTCCCTCAGTCCACTTGCTGTTGATTTAATCAAGTTGTCCTGCATCCTACTTTTGACCCTGTAAATACTGTTTTGAGAGGAAATATGCATTTCACCTCTAAATCACATAGGAGTGAAGAGCATTTAATTTTTATTTTTTTTTGTCAGGGGCCATAAAAAACTTTGGAAAGCCATGGAGTTACCTATTAAAAAGATGAATTAGCTTATGTGAATATTATGTCTCTTCCATCCTCTAGAGAGCCCAAGCCACCCTTATTTGTGGAAGTTACTGCTGAAGAGAAGTCAGCCTTCAGAGCTGGTGGCAGAGTAGAAATAATTAGCCCAGACAAAACTATTTCTTGGGAGCCATGGGCCAAAGGAACAAATGTTGATTCATTTATTTTTAGGAGGAGACACACAACAAAGTGAGGAACATGAGAAACATCCTGATTCCACCCGAGGGCAAACCTTTGCCTCCAGTGGAGCAGCACAGGGAGATGTCCAAGGGGAGAAAAAATAAACAGAGGCAGCCAAGAGAAGGCTCCTTTGTGCTGCACCTCCTTTATTTCAGAGCCAGTCTGCCCAGGAGATTTGGCTCCCTTATCTGCAGCAGCCTCTCACCAGGCAGAACTCTGGCTAAATGTGTTTTTTGGCAGGAGAAAACCAACCCTGCTCTTTGCAAAGCCTGACACCAAAGCTTAGAAGGGCTCTTGAGGGCTTGGAGCAGCCAAGATGCTCACACAGACACACAATCCCTTTTTTTGGCCCAGTCACAAAGAGAAAACACATCTCAGAACCAAATTCCAGGGTGGCTTCACCTTTCATCAGCTCACGTGCACTCAGAGCCACCCCAGGTTTGTGCTCAAGGGGTTTTGGAGCTGGGGGAGTGTGGGCAGCAGAAAGGAATTCCCTCAGGCATGAGAACCCTGCTGGAATGAACCCCAGGGAATGTCAGTGCTCAGGTGCATCCAGGACTTTTCATTGCCTGTCTCAGGGCCACACCTCCAAGCTTTGCCTGGTGTTTCCTCTATAAAATCACCTCTTTGGAAAGGTTCCCTTGGCCAGGGCTCTGCTCTCCCCACGGCAGAGCAGCTCAGGTGCTTTTCCCATCCACTTTGGGATTTGCACCAGTGCAGACTGGGCAGGTGGCTCTGGATGTGGCACTGTGTCACAAACAGGGCACTGCAGAGATTTGTGCCATCCCAAACCTGCTCAGGACATCCTGGTGTCACAGTTCTCAGTAGGGAATACAAGAATGAACATTGGAAACCCAAACCACACACCACAACCAAAACCTCTCCCCACACAAGGCACAGAATTGAATCCAACACTCCATGAGGAGTTGTCCTGAACTGAGGGGCACCTCTTTCAGTGGTCCTTGCCTCAGGCAGAGCACTGAGATAAAAATGATCATTTACAATGCAAGATATCAGCTAGCAGTGTAATTACAGAGAAAACTTCATTGCACTGCCCCAGCAATTAATTTCTTACATGTGATTCCTCTATAAATGAAATCACATAAAGATTATGGAAACATTGGTGAGAGATTGAGAGCTCTGAGGTTTCTGGGTTTTCTTTCAAACCACATTGCTGCTTGTTGAAGAAGAATGAATTTTGGTTCAGATCTATTTAGGTAATAAAGAAAGAAAAACTAGAATATTGCAGAAATCACTTTGGAAGCAAAACCTGGCCAGAAAGTCCCAAACTCCTGAGACTGTACTTTTATTTTTATTTTTATTCCCTTGGAGACTGTACATTTTGTGGATGTACACATGCTCAAGGGATGGCAAAGACAGCACAGGAAACACAAATTTTCTTCACTTTAAAACCTTTAGAAACTGCAAGCAGCAGCTGGGTAATGCCTAGAAAAACCTTTTACTGCCTTAAATCCAAAGCAATAGAGAAATAGTCCATAAAGGTGGCCAAAGATGATAGCTCAGTAATTTCTAAGTCATTTTTAGGATGTAAAATTGAGACATGTTACAGAAAAACTCCAATAGAGAGCTCAATTTCATTTGCAGCCCTGCTGGGTTGTTATCTGAGCAGAAACAATACCTCAGATGTGTAGCTTAGCTCTTCTCATACAGCTGAAAATTTGAGACCTGAAGGCCACCAGTGCAGAAGGTTTTAATTTCATTATTAGATCCAAATCCAAGTGCACTGGCAATTCCTTTGGATCCTGCTGTTCCAGGGTGAGCCAAGCATGACAAGAGAATGGCCTTGTGAAAGGTTTTCATTAACAAGGCAGAGCATGAAAGAGAAGAATGGAGAAAGGATTTTGCTGAGTTCTCCTGAAAAGGAGGGGTAGAAGCTGCACAACCTCCACAGAATGATCAGAGCAGAAGGAGCCACCCCCTTGGTGCAGCCCAAGCTGCAATTCCATAGCAGGAAGCCCTGGAAGAGTGTGGGACACAGCAGCAGCAGGAAAATTCCAGTGACCACCCCAGGGCAGCTGAACGACCACAAAGCCCCTAAAAATGAGAATTCCCTGCTCAGTGTTGTGGTAATTAGCAACAAAAGGCCAAATGATCTTCCAAAATGACCTGAAAAGCAGCAAAGGAATGTAAAATAGGTAGTGCTGGATGTGGACATGGCTCTGGGGAGCCCAGGGACCACTCTTAATGTTTGAGAGAAACTTCACCTGCAGAAAAGTTGTCCCAGTTTCCCCTTCAGGAGCACAGGCTTGGTTTGACTCTCAGAGAGCTCAGACTGATGTCTCAGGACATTGGCAAAAACAAACAGAACCCTACTCAGAGAACTGCTTCACTCCCAAAATCAAGAGCTGTTTTCCCTGCAGCCACCCCCTCCCTGCTCCCTCCTGCTCTGTGCAGCTGCTGCACCCCAAAGCACAGGAACACAGAATTCCCTGCTGAACAACCTGGCTGCACCCCCAGCTCCTTTAAATTCCCTCAGGTGGGATTCAGTGTGGAGCTCCAGTGGTTCTGGACCTTCTGTCACCAACACCACCTGGATAATTAACCTCCAGCTTAGCAAAGGGCCTCCTTCTCTTTGTTTTTCCCCTCAAAATCTGTTTGGAGCATGATTTAGCACAACAAACATCTCACCCTGCTGTGGATGAACTCCTGAAGAATCAATCTGGAGAACCCTGCCCCTCTGCTGAGGGATGATGTGTCCCACACAGAACACAAAGTGATGCCTTCATCTGCCCTGCTTAAAAAGCTTTTGGAATGAGCATTAATTAGCACGTTGAGCTCACATCTGGGGACCAGCAAGTGAGCTGCAAAAATCACAAAGACATTTCTCTGTGCCCCTCTCCTCTCAGCTTCTCCAAAAACCTCACACCAGTGAATTCACTGGGAGTTTAACCAGGGCCTTCATCTCCACTGACCAATCATTTCTGGGGGAATGTCCCCTCTCAGTTATTTTCTGACAAAGGGAACTGACCTCCTTTGGTTTCTGCTGCAATTTGACCTCTCAAAGAAAAGCTTTGGTTGATGGTACCTAAACCAGAGCAATTCAAACCCCAGGAACTGCTCAACTCCTGGATGTAAAACTGACAGGAAGAGACCTCGTGTTTGTTTATTCACATCTGGCAACCAGTCATGAGCTCAGAGATCTTCTTCAGACCCAAAATTGTGTCAGGATGGAGAGAAGTGCTCCTGCCTGTAGATCCATGTCCCCATGAACAAAACAAAAGCCACACCAGGATCCTCTGTCCTCGACAAAGAACGGGCTCAGAGGCAGCCCAGGCTCCTAAAAATGTTGTTAGAAGTGAATTGCATCACTTAGGGAAAGTCTCTTTCATTTCACTCAAATTAATATCTTTGAATTGTATATGGAATAGAAAGACCTTTTTTTTTTTCATATTTGGACCCCTCCTTCCCCCAAATCGAGTTCTTAATTTTAAGTTTGGTGAAAAGAGTACCAAGAAAGATCCCTGTGTGAGTCAGATTTTTGGTTTGGAGAAAAGTGAATTTTTCTACTGATCTCTGACCTTTACCATAATTTTGGTTCTGTGGAATTAGAGCAGAATTGTGCAGCTTGACATAAGGATGAGCCTGGATTCAGGAAACCTTGCCTCTCTACCTCACATTTGGTATTTTAGGCACCTCAGACTGTTGTACAATGAAGTGGGAGTGGATGCAGTTGTGTTTTCTGCACCAGAGGCTTTTGTCCCCTATTTCCATGTTCTGTTGCAGGATATATTTAGTTTTAACTGCACTAGAAATGAGAA
Source organism: Alaudala cheleensis (assembly GCA_013398995.1). Taxonomy (NCBI): domain Eukaryota; kingdom Metazoa; phylum Chordata; class Aves; order Passeriformes; family Alaudidae; genus Alaudala; species Alaudala cheleensis. The sequence goes on along the minus strand of VWYE01011790.1, from coordinate 46,402 downwards.
AAACTCCTACTTTTGGAATTTACTTCATTTCCCTCCCACACTGATGTGAGGAGGAATTACAAAGCTTGATGTGTGACTGAGGGCACATCCAAAGGTGACACAGCTGATGGCAAGTGACACTGCTGAGGACCAGAGCAGAGTGTAAACCCACACATTTCTGTCCCTCTGCTTCACCTCAGAAATGTTTCATGCAGTAAAACTTTCCATGGCAGAAGCACAAGTAAGAAACAGAGTTTAAGTGCTTTGCTTCCTTTACAAAGGCCTTCTAAGCCACCACCTCCTCAAATAAAATGTGCACTACAGATGTTGATGTTTGATATTTATCAAACAGATGCATTTTGTTCTTTTTACCAGTCTGGAAAACTTGTGACTGTGGGATGGAAACTCTTCAGATACATTGGCAAAGCAGAGGAGATATCGAATCAGTGGCATCCACTCAGCACTGAGCAAGAAAAACATTTGAAATCACTCACAGAGCTTCTTTATCCACAGAAAATATTCCCATTTAATCTCTGAGCAAGAATAACAACAAAGAAGAGTGAGACTTCATTCCAGCTCTGAGTGTGGACATGGAGAAGGGTTGTGAGACCAGAGAATGGGGTGGTGGCACAGAAAGCCCTGTGGGGTTGTTGATGTGCTGAAGTGCACACAAGGCCCATTGTCCTTTCTCTCCAGCTTCAGCTGAATTATTCCTCTGATATTTTGCTGCACTCCCCAAAACCCTCCAAGAGCAGGAGCAGTGCTGGAATGTGCCAGATAAGAATAGAATCACGAGCAGCACTCAGCGAGGGTGGGCAGCAACAGAAAAATCCCATTGTCTCATTCTCAGATCTATTCACCAGGCTGGGGAAGGTGTCAGAACACTCAGGGAAACTCATCCCAGCAGCAGTGCTGCAAGCTGGGAGATGCTCCAAGGACTGGGGAGGGACAGCAAAATGGGAACCACAAAATGGGCGAGGGAAGGTCCCCAATGCAGGGTCCCCAATTCTGTCCCCAGTCCTTTCTCCCAGCAGGGCCTCTCACCTGCCTGGGGGGCAGCAGGAGCAGAGTGGCCAGAAAGGGTCAGGAGAGGCCTCAGGAAAGGGAATATTGGAGAACTCAGATGGATCCCAACCTGTTTCAAGGAGAAGGTCAGTGCAGGCAGAGCTTTGTGTCCGTTTTCATGGGAGGAGGAAGAATTCCATGAAGTTTCTTCTGCCCTCCCACTGGGGGTGGGTTTTTCCCAGCAAAGAGATGGAAATGATGGGATTCAGCAGCAGCCACCAGGGATCTCCTTGATTCATTCCCAGCCTTCCCAGGCCTCGTGGTGCACCTGAGTTTTGCATTTCTGGGATGATTTTGAAACCCCATCTGTGGGAGCCAAGTGATTCCATGGGGATCTCAGCTTCCATCAAAAGCCTGAGATTAATTTCTAAGCATGCTAATTGCAATTTAAAAGGTGTGAAAGCAGCATCCTGAAAAATTGCATCCCCCAACAAGTCCAGTAGTATTTTTAAAATTATGAACATTTAAGTCTAAGAATTTTGAGAATTCACGAATTTGAAATTCAAGTAGTCATGCTCTTTTGCTGGATCACTCCATCTAACATGACCTCTTTTTTTTTTTATATCTGAATTTTAAATTGAACAATAAAACAGAAATTACTGAATTAGTTTCCATTTTGAAAAGTTTCATGCTAGTTAATGTATCGATGATAATTTAAAAATTATGTTAAAGGTAAATATAAGTCAAAGCCCCTTTTATCTATTCTGATCTCTTATGCAATGTGTTACAGAGTGCCTGCAGAGAATGCATTGAATTGGTTTTTTTCAGTTCCACAATATCCAGATACAGAGTCAGTACTCCTGGTATTTCCCACATACAGAACCTGAATTCAGATTCACACACAAGAAATGGAAAGAGGCAGCCAGGAGAGAGCAGATAGTGACTCAAGAGAACATTCTTTGAATATCAACCAGAATTTTGAATAACGTCTTTACAGTCTCCCAAAATTCTGTTTGCTGTTCCTCAGAGCAAATATTTACAGAAATAACAGAAGGATCTGCTGGGAACAGCACAAAATATTCCCAGCGTGGTGCTGCAGGAGCAGTAGGAGCTTCCTCAGAGCATTTCTGTGTGCACCTCCAGCTATGGCCAGAGTGCACAGCAAACAGCCTCGTGCAGGAGAGCAGGGGAAATGCATCACCTCGAGGCAATGCAGAAGGAATTCTCAGCTGAGCCTCCAACCAGGAGGGAAATGTCTTTATTTGTGTGTGTTTAGGAGAGGATCCTGTGCTGGCCCAATGGGCAATCCAGGGATGTAAATTAGAGACATCTTGGAATACTCAGAAATAAAAACCAGAGAATTTCCATGTTCCTGACATCCACAGAGAGCTGAAAAAAGAAAAATGCAGAGAGGACTCAACTGCCCACAGAAGAGCAGAATTCTGCAGGTCTGCTGATGGTGGGAAAACTCCCTGAGCAATTTTGGGGTGAATTATTGTGTTTGGGGGCTGCAGGCTTTGGGGTTCTTGCCGTGGCCAATGGGGATTAGGCCTTAAAGCTTCAACTTGAGGGAAGTCCAAAATCTAAGGACAAAAAAGAGATTTGAGGACAAGTGTCCTTAAGTTTGAGGGCACTTTTCTCTGGTGATGCTGCCCACAGAATTCCCCTTTTAAAGCCATTTCAAAGGCACTGCAGTTACCAAATTCAGTCATTCCTACCTTCCCCACCAGCTATTCCAGTGAAGAAATGGATCCTTTGTCAGCTTTTCATGTGTGCCCTAAATAAGTTTGGTGCTTCTGGTGCTGGAAGCAATTAGGCTGCAAAGTTTGCCTGGTTTCTGGGAGGTGGGAGCTGCTGGAAGCAACCAGCACAGCACATCTTGCAGAGCACACTGCCCACTGCTTCAGGGATTTCAGTGCAAAGGCTGCAGACAGTAGAAAAAAATATTAAATACTTTAGAATACAGTTTATAACAAATCAATAATAAATAATTATAATAAATGAATAGATTGGAGATAAATGTACAATAAATTTACAGTGAATTATTATTAATTTTAAATTAAAATATCCCTTGATATAACAAGCAACTCCTCTGCATCTCCCTCCAAGTGGGAAAGACTGTAGGGCCCATTGTGGTGATTTACTGGCCTCAATTTTTGTCTTGAAGACTCTGATTTCTGTGGGGCTGACAGTTTCTAACTCAGTTAGAAGTTGCAGCTGCTGCTGCCATTATTCTGATTAGTTACCTTGAATTGCTTGGCAGAGGACAATTACCATCCCAGCTTTTTTGGATTTTCTTCCAGCCTCTCTGTGCTGCCCAAGCTGCCTTGACAAACATCATCTGCTCTTTGATTTATGCTGATCTTCCCCTCTGCATGGAGAAATCACAATTCCTCCAGCTCCTTCCTCTCAGTCAATTCCAGCTCAAAGGAGACAATTCAGTTTTTATGTGGCACTTTAATTCCTGTCTTAGCACCCAAATGGCACCAAGCTGGTGAAATTGTGCAATTTGAAGCTGCCCTGTGTTCTGATGCCACAAAAAGCCCCAAACCAAACATCCTGGGCTCAAAGCTCCACATGGTATGAAAAGTTTGAGAACAGACCCGTTTCATGTTTTCAGTCAGAGCCATCTCACCCTGCCCTTCTTTTGCTGACTTGCATAGAAAATGTTCCTGCATCTCTGTTTAAAAAAATGTGATGTTTGTATTGGGGTTCTAAGGCACAAAATGCACAAAGACCCTGATTTTGGTTTTTTCCCCCCACTTTCCATCCCAATACAAAGTTGGTGCTGAGAAAACTGGGGAACTTTTGCTTTCCCTGCCTCACTTCACCTTTAATAGCTGCAAACCTTATTAATGACTAAGAACTCACAGCAAGGGGCTGTGGCCACAGACAATTCATCAGCTCAATTTTCCATGGATAAAATAAAATAATAATTAAAAAAAAAGACGTTAGAAATCTCTTTCAGGTTGCAAAGTCAAGCACCAAACAAAGAGGAAGTGCTGGAATTAAACTTGCCTGCAAAACCTTAATTTGGCCCTTTTATGCACAAGTATTATGATATAGACTTTAATTACATGAACACAGCCTATTTTTTCCACATCTAAATGCATAGATGTGCAAATTCTCAAGCAGTTGACTTGATTACAAGGATGCATAATATAAAAGTTCAATAGTCCATTGATATTTAGTCAGATTGCTGAAATTCTACATATTCATGGCAGCAGCTGACTACATTGGGAGCCTATGCCAAGAGCTGAACAAATGAAATCAGATTACTGCAAATGACAAGGAACAAATAGCCAGGAAAAAAAAATAAAATAAAATAGTAGGGCCACAGGAAAAAAAAAAACAAACCCAAAACAGCATGGTGAACAGCAGACAAGTGAATTGGGTTCAGCTGAAACACAGCAGGAATTCCAAAGCAGCCCACAAATACTATTTAGTCTTTGCTCTGGTCCCAGGAAGGCAGAGTGAGCAGCACAGCACCACTTGGTATTGGGTAAGTCCAGAGACTAAACCATGAAAATGGGGTCAAAAGAGAGCTTTGAAACCCACACAAAACATTCAAACCGACATCTTGGCCTGTGGGTCTTCTTCTGGCTGCAGAAAAAAAATAGAAAGAGGTTAATTTGAAGGTTAGAACTAACCTTGTTCTGGGTTTTTTTTTCCCCCAGAGCCCAAAGCAGAGCTCATGGCCAACATGTCACCTCGAATATCCTTTACTGTCTCAGCTGTGAGTTTTATATTAACCTTTTCTATTAAATCTGGCAGTCAGGATGCCAGTGCTCTGAAGGGTTTGCTGCAGTGTGAAGAAGCTTGGCTTGATCTTCTTTTAATCACTGGCCAAGCAAGCTCAGAGCAACTTTGGTGGCAACGCTGCCACCCTTTGCAGCTCCCAGAGACCAAACTGGGCTGGTGTCTCTGCAAACCAAAGCCAAACAGGGAAAGGCTTTATTATTCACAGATTTATTTCTCTTTTTGATATCTGAGGGAAATATTTGGAGATACAGAGGAATTTTCATGCTCTTTTCCTGTGTGCTGCACATTCTGATGCTCAGTGATTCATGCCTGGGTCCTCCCTCGGTTTGCTGGGGAAAGTTCAGGACCAGACCTCAACCCTGGCCTTGTAAATGCCATGCATTGCTTGTATTCTATAGATATCCAGAGAAGATTGAATATTACATCAAATTTTCAGCAAAAACAGATTTTCCTTTAATACAGCCTTTTTTTTCTTTTACCTTTTTTTTTTCCCCCCCACGAATTCCTCAGCGGATTCTCTTCAGTCCTGGTCCCATCCCTTTCAATAAGCAGGGATACTCAGAGCTGGCTCCAACTTAAAAGCTACAAGTTGGTCTGAACAACAGGTTTACTCACAGGAGAATCTAGAGAGGTTTTCTGTGTTTTATTTAAGGTTCTTTCTGTGCTGGTATCTTTGGTGAACTGAGGGTATGGCGGAGCTTTTTGTTTTTCATTTCCACACAGAACCTCCCTCATCCCACCTCATTCAGGCCCTGACAGCCAGAGCAGAGCATTCCATGGAAAATCTGTGCCATTGAACCTTTTCCTGGGCTTTTCCAGGGTGTTTTACAGCACATCCCAGTGGCACCAGCATTGCTGGAGGCAGCAGCACTCAGCTCTTGTGGCAGGGGTGGAAACACAAAATGCAGTGCAGCCTGCATGGATGTTGGAGAGTCTGCCTGCCTCTTCTTGAAGCAAAATGTGGGAAACTCAGCTTTTATTTCAAATCACTGAACTGAGCCTTCTGCTAATTTTTGTGTTACATGAGAGAGTCAAGGAGAATTTCACGTTGCAGATCCTTCTCAGGGCTCACAGGCTGGAGTGTACAAATATAGTCCACAGGGAGGAAAAGCTCCAGGGAAAAGCTGTCAGAAGCAGTGTCAGGGCCCTGGTACAGCAGAGGCAGGCACAGGGAATGCCCAGGGCATTGCTGAGCTCCATGTGCTGCAGGGGGATTTTATTTGGGGCAATTAAAGCCAGGAAGGCAAGGGCTGAAGGTCAGGAAAGAGGCAGTAAATCTTGGTCCCTAACCACGTTCCTGTACAGCACTAGCTCCTGGCTGTGCTGGTGAAACTCACCTTTCTCTGTTTGAGTGGGGTGTTTTGGGAAGAGCTGCACAAACACAGGCACAGCAAATGGATTCTGGCTGTGTAGGTGACAGAGCAAGAGCAGGAATCATGGATTCAGCAGTGCCAGAGAAGAGCCAGGCTGGTGACACGCACTCAGGGCTGGGGCTGCTCCATCAGCAGTGTGACAAGCACAGCTTTATTGCCCCTGCAAGGATCCTTATTTATTCCTTTCTGAAGCAAATGCAATGAAGCCTTTGAGGCTGCAGGAGATGGGATGGCTGCAGGTGGTGTAGCAAAGCCTGGGGCTTGTTTCTGACATGTTCCCTGAGACTGAACCTCCCCTCCTCCCAAAGACATCCCGAATTCCATGGGCAGCTCTGACTCAGCCTGGAGCAATCCCACGTTCTCCCGGGCAGGTTGGTGGCATTAAGTCTCATTAAAACCCCCCAGGAGCAAGCTGGCCATGGAACTGTGCCACAGCCCCGTGGCAGAGCCATCCCAGGCTCTCTCCAGCCCTCACTCCCAAGAGTGAGCAAAGAGAACTCCAGGTGTTCCTGCTGCTTTCCTGCAGAGCCAAGGAATGGAGTCAGAAATCGCTGTGAATCCATTCTTGGGCTGCTGGTGCCTGTTCTGTTGGAGAGGGGACTCTGTGCCCAGCCCTGCAGGGACTCTGTGCCCATGGATTGCCAGGCAGGCAGCAAAAGGCTCCTCATTCCATCAGGGAAAGCTCTGACTCTGCAGAGGAAGAGATTGCAGCTCCTGTTCACTGGAGCAATGATTTCCAATCTTGTTTTAAAGGACCTAGAGTTAAAAGGATGAAGAAGAAAATATCTCAAGTGTTCCACCTGCTCTTTCTTGTCAGCAATAACTCAAATGCTCTGTGCTGTCTGTGGGTCCCGGGCCACAGCACAGGCACCCAAAGGCTGCCACACAATCTCTTTATATTGCAGCAGGAATTGTATTGCTCTTCTAAGACAAGACTTCCCAGAGCTTTCCTAACCAGCTGAGAATGACATTTTTATGGCATTAAGAGTTGCAATAAAATGCTCCCTGGCTCTAAACTCAGTTCAGAGCACAGCATCAACGAGATGTGACAAAAGAAGAGATATTAAAAAGATGAAGAAAAGCTTCAACTCCAGCCTCCCATAGCACAATTAAACATGTGATACTCAGTCTCCTGTCCCACCAAACACCACCCAACCTGTCTGGCAGAGGTTTTTAACCCATCACCTCTGATTTCCATCCCAATCCCATCCTTTGAGGGCCTCAAAGCCAACATCAAGGGTTGCCTAGCGACAGCACCGAGCCTCGTGGGATCATCCTGCTTCTGCTTTGATATTTGGGTTCCCAAGGATGCTTTGGAATAATACAGGACACCAATAACCCTGTTTTATTAATTAATGCTATTGCTGGTGTGAAAGTCACTGCCTCCCGAAAAATCCATTTGTCAGCTCTGAGGGAAATGGGGACATTGGCACTGGGAGCAGCAAAAGAACCCCAGGTTTCAAACAAACAGCACATCTGGAGGTCTCTAAACCCACACAAAGTCACAATTTGCTGTGAATTACTGCTGGGTGGGACTTCTGAGGCCACAGAAAAAAAGCATTTCAGGTTGAGGAGAAGACTCCAACACCACCTCAACTCAATGAAGGTCTTTTTAATTAGTTCTATTCCACTCCTGCAGTGAGTGTAAGGCCCAGGAGCTGTTTATTACATACACATGGATTGCTTTACATCCAGACCAAAGGCAAAGGCAGCAACACATTTTGTCCTTAAGAAAACAGGACAATGCTCCTGGGCTGAGTGGTGAATTCCTGTTTCATCTGCCCCTGACCTAAGGCATTACCAGCCCAAAGATACAAATAAAAGGCCTTCAGTGACTGAGGACAGGGCTTTATTCCCCTTTGCTGATCTGAACAGAGAAGTCATAGCTGTTGATACAATAAATATTTCTCTTCTACTAATATTAAAATGCAAAATTTGGGCAAGAAAATCCTGGGGCTCTTAAATCCCATGGCCAGCACAGTAAGAATCAGTGAGACAGAGAATTTATAGACCTGCAAATAAATCAGCACAGGGTAAAGTAGAAATGGGTCTTAATTTGTGTTTGGGAAAGTTTAGGATATTCCTATTCCTTCATCCTCTGCTGGCTGCTCAGGTACGAGGCAGCTTCAGTTCAGGAGCTGGAGGATTCTTCCTCCAGAAGGTTGAAATCTGCTGACATCAAACAAGGTTTTTAAGCCCCTGATTTGTGAAGCCTCTGTAGCTGGGCAGGCACTGGGACACACGGACAGGGAGGGGCTGGGCAGGCTCTGGGACACACGGACAGGGAGGGGCTGGGCAGGCTCTGGGACACACGGACAGGGAGGGGCTGGGCAGGCACTGGGACACACGGACAGGGAGGGGCTGGGCAGGCACTGGGACACACGGACAGGGAGGGGCTGGGCAGGCACTGGGACACACGGACAGGGAGGGGCTGGGCAGGCTCTGGGACACACGGACAGGGAGGGGCTGGGAGCTGGGCACGGCATCTGGGCAGGGGGGCAGGGACAGGGCGGCTCCTTCCAGCACAGTGGGGACAAGCTAGAGCTGTTCACGTTATTGTGCTCCTGCCATTCATCCTGCAGTTGCTGGGGGAACACCACACTCCTGACCCCAGACTAAAGCCCAGACTAAAGGCTAGACCTTGCCCAGATGCTCCTGCACGAGCTGGTGTCAGATTGCAGAATTCCAGGGGTATTCCACACCAAAACCCCCCAGAGCTCCAGCCCAGAGTGGCTTTGCAGTAGCAGTGACTGAAGCATCACAAGTTTGAAGGGAAGCAGGATTCCACTAATTCCACATGAACATGGATTAATTCCTGCTGAAAATGGCTGCCCATCCATGCCCTTAAACCTGAATTTCAGCCACCAAGGCCTGCAGAACTCTCCACACTCAGATTTCTGCTGCCTCTCCTCAAACGGAACTTTTCCTCTCTGCTGTGGCTGCCAGGAAACTGCAACGGGACCTCAACTGCATTTGGGGAAGGCTTCAACCTTCATCCCAAAGGAATCAGCTGGCACCACTCCCTCTCTCTGCATGGCAGAGGCAGCTCTCTTCCACAAGTGACTCCCAAACACAACAGGGTTTGACAATTATCATTTGGAACAAATATTTCCAGCTCCGCGCAAAACACCGTGGCACAAAAAAAGGCAAACTTTCAATAAACAGAAAATAGATGATTGTTCTCAAATGACAGCTTTCATGCTGTTTATCCCAAAGGATCCTCAGAGCTTATGGAGTATGAAATAAATTTGCCACTGGTTAAAAATGTAAATTCTTTAAATACATAAAGCCCTAATGAAAAGGCTTGTAACATTTCCCTTTTCCTGATTCCCACTTTTCTCTTTTTATCTTCCTAGAAGAAGACGTTGATTATAATTACAGTGGAGACTAAAATGTAGGCTTGATTTTGTGTTTAAAAAAAATTTGGGAAGGAAAAGGAGCTCTTGGTGTGATTGGGTGTGTGCATGTGCTTCCACACATGCATGTGTGGCTGAATTGTGTCATGGCATTAAAAGACACATAAAAGAACTGATAAGTTTCATATTTAAATGCACATAATTTGTAGGGAGCACACAGAACTGAGGCTCTGCTGATGGAGATGAGGGAGAGAAAAGGTGCTCTGAGCTTCCAGCCCCTCTTTAGTGTCTGCAAAATGCACAGGGATGCAAAAGGCAGAGGCTGATGCTGCTGTCCTTGGGCAGAGCGAGGATGGAGGGATCAGATCCCTTTATTGTGGAAGAGCTCCAGTTTTCCTCTGGAGTTTGCAACCCAAACCCTCCTCTGCTTCTTTATTTTTCAGTGAAGAGAGCACAGACACCAGAACCCCCACAACAGTGGGTTTGTATTTTTAGTGAAATGCCCTGCAAACACTTCCTTTTTTTCCTAAAAATTACTATTTTTACAATCAAACAAACAAACAAACAGTGGGAAAAAATGTACCATCACTTTCCTTCAGTTATTTCCTCCAGAGACAGAAGTACAAAAGGAGCTCTAATGTTCATGTGGGTTTTAATTCAGATTCAAATTGTGCTTTATATAAAATTCAGGCATTCTTCATGTTTCATAAGTTCTTCTCGAGGGAACTTTGACTTACTTGGTTGTCTGAATTTGCTCTGAGCATGAAGCTCACACTGACTGGGACTAATTCAGGCAACCAAAGGGAAGCCTCAGTCAGGTCTCACCCCAGGGTGGTGGCAGGGGGAACCAAAGTGCCTGAAAGTGCAAACCCAGTCACGTTTCTGTGCTGGACATGGCACTTTTCATAGCACTGCTCAATGATAGGAAATTAATTCAATTTTCCATTGCATTAATGACAAAAGAGTTGGGAAAAGTGTAAAACAATCTGAAGCAAATTAAAATATTCATTGCCCACTTCACATTTTTATGTGTCCCTTTTTTATTAGGATTGGAGATGCTGAAAAGTTTTGTTTTGTTTTGTTTTCTCTAAGTGATTTATTTCTGTGAAGAATAAGAAGGAGAGATTCTTCAGAGGAACAGATATTCCTAATCTCCTCCTAATACTATTCCACAGATTGAAACCAGTGGGAAATTGTGATAAAAGAGCTGTTACACAGATTATAGCAATTCTGGGGCTGTGATTTCCAAAGGCCTGGTTCCAGCTTTGAGCCCACAAAAGCATTGCAGAGTTTCCCCTGACTGGAAGTTTTCAACACCTTCCTTCCATATCAGTTTTCTTATGTCAAAACATGACAGTGCAGATTTTCCTTCTGTGAGAAAAGAGATTAATTCCTATAAATGCAGCACCTTTCACAGGCTGGCTCTTCTCTCCTTGGTCACACATTTTCAGAAATCTTTTAGTAATTCATTGTCCCCAGACCTCTGTTCCCTTCTCTCATCCCCTTGGACTTTACCAAGTGCAAAGATGCTGAGGGCATGAGGACAAATGAGTGTCAAACCTCCCAAGATGCATTTCCTCAGGAACCCAAGATGAGGATAAATCAGTTCTCAGATATTTTCAGCTGGACCCCTGGCTGGAGAATTTGGGAGGATGAGACTTTCCAGCCTTGTCTCTGAGCTCTGCTGGGAGCAGTGGATGTGGAGTTTCTCAGGCTCCTTCTCTTCCCACATCTCATTGTTCCTGTGCCAAAATAAAAGAACCAGAGACCTATTTTTAGAGTAGGTTGTTCCAGCTAAATCCATCCATCATCCTCTGAAGTTCTTGTACGTGGGTGAACCTTCTCCTTTCATTCCAAACCGGGCTCAATTCTACAAACACAAGCTGCAGTTCAGGCAGGGCCCAGCAGATCTGAGTGTCCAGAGGGACCTGGACAGGCTGGATCCGTGGGCTGGGGCCCTCTGTGAGGGTCCTGCCCTTGGGTCTGCTGCAGCCTGGGGGACGAGGAGCTGGGAAAGGACCTGGGGGTGCTGGAACCCAGCCCAGGTGTGCCCAGCTGTGCCCAGGTGTGCCCAGGTGTGCCCAGGTGTGCCCAGGTGGGCAGGAGGCCAATGGCCCCTGGGCTGGGTCAGGAGCAGAGAGGCCACAGGAGCAGGGCAGGGATTGTCCCCTGTGCTGGCACTGCTGAGGCACCACCCCAAATCCTGGGGCAGCTCTGGGCCCCTCCCAGGAACGACCTGGAGGGGCTGGAGCAGGTCCAGGGCAGGGAATGGAGCTGGGGAAGGGAATGGAGCCCCAGGAGGGGCTGAGGGAGCTGGGGAAGGGAATGGAGCCCCAGCAGGGGCTGAGGGAGCTGGGGAAGGGGCTCAGCCTGGAGAAAAGGAGGCTCAGGGGGATCTGGTGGCTCTGCACAACTCCCTGACAGGAGGGGATGTGGTAAAGTGGAAGTTGATCTCTCCTCTCTCAGGGAACAAGGGGCAGGACAAGAAATGGCCTCAAGCTGCACCAGGGGAGGTTGAGGTTGGAGATCAGGAAACATTTATTCACTGAAAGGGTGGCTCAGACATTGGAAGGGGCTGCCCAGGGCAGTGGTGGAATCACAGTCCCTGGAGATTTTCAAAAGACACTTGGCTGTGGCACTTTGGCCACGGTTTAGTGGTGTTGGATTAAAGACTGGATTCAGCCCTCAAGGTCTCTCCTACCCTTCCCCATTCCATGACTGCATTCCCCTGGAGCTGCACACTGGATCCTCACAGCTCCTAAATTACCTGATTTGCCCTTCCAGTTTCTGTTGTGGATTCACAGAAAAGAGGCAGAGGGAACTTTGCACCCTGCTGCTGCTGCTTGGAAGTCTCTGCACGATGGATTTGTCCAAGTTATTTCTGTTAAAAGCAGCTATAAATAACCTGCATAATGCCTCAAGAGTGTTATGGAATTATTGGGAGTTTTGCCTGATTAGAAGAAATAAGAAGTAAAAAATCTCTGAGGAAGGAGCTCAGGATTTTACACAGCACTAAAGAACTGAAAGTGAAGGGCCATATATCTATTTGTGGGTTTGAAAATTACGAATACACTCAAGTGTTTTGCTCAGCTGGAGATAGCTTTGTGAAATAATACTGGTCCTTATTTACCCAATATCAAAATGGCCACAAGCTGTCTGATCTCACACCATGTGTGAGTTTCATCAGAACTTGTTTTGCTATCAAATAATTTCTTCTGTGTTCTCACCAAAACCTTGTTTATTCTGTGTGTTTGGGTTTCACTTTTCTTTCCACGCCCAGGGTCCAGAAGCAATTCCTCAGGAGCTGTCTAGAGAAAAAAGCAAAGGCAGTTTTAAGGTAGAGAATAAATTACCAAAGATTGGCTCTGGGCTCTCCCAGGGATCCAGGGGCAGCCACAGCTTCTCTGGGCACCTGTGCCAGGGCCTCACCTCCCTCACAGGGAAGAGTTTAGTCCAAATATTTAATCTAAACCCAGTCTCTGTCAGTTTGAAACCATTCCCCCTTAGCCTGTCACTACAGGCCCTTGTAAATATTGTAAACATGCACTAAGGAAGGCTGTGTGTTTTTCCTGGAGCCACCATTTTGCTCAATGTTTTTTTATGGATTCATTGAATGATGTGTTTGCCCATCTCCTCACACTCAGGTGAGATTTCTTTGGAAATCCAAGTTGTAGGTGGGACAGGAATGCCTTGCCTGCCAGTCACTGCTGAGGCTGCCACATTCACTGGTGGTTGACTTGGTGAACAGAAATTTAGGGCTGCACTCATGCCTTGAAAACTTCTTGGAGTTTCTTTTTCCCCAGCACAGAGTTAAAGCTCCTCACAATCCTCCTTTTTCCCCTGAGTGGTGTTGCAGAGTGATTGCAGTCTGTGATTACAGGATCAGATAAATCTCACTCCTTTTCGTAAAACCCCAGCCTTTAATTCTCTTTTGCTGCCCAGACAGTGCAATGAGAGAAGCTTTTATCACCTGGGATGGTGAGCTCTGCTTGCAATCTGAATTGTACCAGACTTTGGGAAGGTGGCTGCCTGCTGGAATAGTTTCCAAGGAGAGTCTTGCATTCCCGTGCCAGAAACCCAGGAATTTCCCTCTGGAAGCTGAAAAGCTTCCTGCCAAAACCCAGGTTTCCATGGACTCCTGGCAATGGGGATTCTCAGGAAGAGCTGCCCTCTGGAGACACTGACCTGAATTTCTGCCTTGGTGACATTATCAAGCACCCTGGTGTCCTGCAAGGACAGATTCCAGCTCAGTCCCTGATGCAGGAAGGTGCCACACTATCATAGATAATGGGGTGGATTCAATATGGCCAAAAATGTTACAATTCATGGTTTATCTAAGCCAACCAAGAGCACCAATGTCACAAAAGATTATGCTCTCTAGATTTACTCAGATTTCTGAGGTGACCATTGTTTAACCACAGCCCAGTGAACATTTTTCTGTTTAAATTTGAACAGTTTAATCACCCATCAGCACCACAAATAAGAATTCTCCTCTTTAGTCTGACTCAGGGCCAGAGTTCAGGAGCTGAGGGATAAGTGAGCACCAAGTTCACCTTCCCAGCCTCCACAATTGCCCAAGAAATGCCTGGAGAGAACAAACTCCACATCCACCAGCATCCCCTGAGCCCAGACCCTGGAATATTGACAAACAGAAAAAATACCTCATTTCCCAAAAGAGGGGTTTGGTTTCCTCCCTGTGCCAGCCTCCAGAAAGGCTGCCCAGGGACACAGCCACACAATCCCAGTGCTCCCAGTCCCTCAGGAGCTCAGCAGCTGTTCCCAAGCAACTGGGGAGGCAATTTGGGAGCAGGCAGCACCCTCAGCACTCTCTCCTTGCAAAGCTGCCACAGCCCCAGCCACTCAGTGCAAATAATCCTCTCCACAAAGGCACGAGGCTGATGTAAGAAGATTATACATTTCCAGAAATAAAACTGCTCCAACACTTCTCTAATCTATAGTTAGGGGATGTTCAGGGTATAATTTTCCTCACAACCACTGGATACTTAATGCAACAACTGATGGAGCCAGAGCTGTTTCTAGGTCAGACACTCAGTTTGGGGAAAAGTTTTCAGAGAATTCATCTCTTGGGCAGCAGTTGTTCTCCTGCTGCCACAGCTCAGACTCAGCTGCAGCAGGGCTTTGAGAAACTCCCAATCACCTCAGAAGTTATTCCTGCACATACTATGTGGATCTCCATAGATATTGATGGATTTAATGTAATAATTGGCTCACTCTGCATCAGTCTTTGAATTGATTCAATTTGTTGTGGGCAGTAGCTGGTTTGTGGTGGGCAGAGGCCACAGGTGTTTTATGGGGAGCTACTGGAATATTTACTGTGTGTGAGAAGGGAGGAAACCCCTCAAGTGTTGCCAGTGAGTATTGCAGGTAACAGCTGGAGGTCAACCATCACCACAAATTAAATTATAGTAAAGAACTGGGGGCACCCTGGTCAATGCACTGGCTCAGACAAGTGGAAAACCAAAATACTTTGGGTCATTGGACAAGTGACCTTTCACTGCTCAAACACCCTTTTACCTGAGCAAAATTTACATATCATCTGAAAGGAGACATCTTTTGCTGTCTATTTACTATTCATTTACTATTTTCCACTCTTTGTTGCCAATTTTCAGTGGCTGGGTGTGCTCAGACATGCAGACATTGAACCAGGTCAGCACTCAGGCAGTGAGAAGAGCCTAAAGGAACAATTGCCAGCAGGAAAAAAATCAAATTACAGGGTGGTAGGGGCTTCAGACAGCAAGTAGAAATCAACTGAGCATCTCAGTTTTACCACCATGCACAGTCAGTCAAGGTTTTGGAGGCTTTCACTTAAAAAGTATTAGAAAAGAACAAGAGGTGGCTGAAATCTGCTCCCTCCTCTCCAGAGAAGCTGCTGTAGTTTGAAGTGTTCAATTGGATTCCAACAACACCAAGTGCTTTCCCAAAACCAATATTTGTGCTCTGCAAGAGCTCAGTGTGCTGCCTGTTGTTGCCAGCCTCACACTGCTAAGGGCTGCAGGAAATCTTTATCTGAACCCACAGATAACTGCACACTGGTAATGCAGGAATGAACAGCTCAGGCAGCCACGGCCTCATCCTGCCTGGCTTTGAGTTTAGACTGAAACCCCTCACAGTTACTGAGCTGTGTCTCCCATCAGTGACAGCACAATTAAATGTGAGCAAGCCACAGAAGAAAAAAGCCAACCCAAACCCTCCACCCATGTCCAGGCTTTGGGTGATGTTCAGAAGGATTTTAAGAGGATGATGTATTTTTGCACAGGTGTACAAGTCAATGACCCAAGAACAGGATATCTCTGCTCCTCATGCTGATGATGTTTTGCTTTTAGCAGGAAATGGGACATCCAAACACTGCTGGGCTGTCCTGGGGTGAGTTTGAGATAACTCAGAAGTGTTCCAGAGCTTTTCTTTTCATGAGAGTGGTGGAGCAGCAGATTGCCCAGGGACTGCAGAGGCTTTGACTCCTGGGAACAGCCCAGAGCAGTTGGGTGAGCTCTGGGCAGCCTGGGCTGCTGGCAGGTGTCCCTGCCCATGGCACAAATGACCTTCAGAGCCCCTTCCCACCCAAAGCAGGGCTCCTTGTGCACAGCAGCCTCTGGGGCTGTGGATCTGCCTGGACTTCTGACATTATAATGCAAATTTAATTATTAAAAATCTCAATCTACATGAGTTTAAATAGGCACAAGAATTCAAAGATCTTTTGACCACATCAGATTGAGGGCAAAATTTGCAGCTCCACCTGCATCCAGGAGAGCTCTTACAAACCCTCCACAATCCACAAAACCAAGCTCAGCCCAGAAGCACCATCTCCCCCCTTTAGGAGCTCTGCTGAATTAAGCAGGAATAGTCCCATGAAATCTCTTAAGCAGATTTTCCTGAAGTCACCAGAAACTTTTCACAGAAAGCTTTTTCCAGACCTCTCCCCCTGCAGATTTCCCTTTTGGATGTGTTCCTCTGGGTTTCAGAGGGGTGTGGGCCTCCCCAGGTGCAGCAGGACAGGAGCTGCTGCAGAGCCACCAGGTGCATCCCTGGGAGCCCCAAGGATCTTCCCTGGCTGGGAACTTTACCCCAGTGCTGTTTTTGTCTGGAAGCCCAGCTCAGGGGGTGTTCCTGTGAGCTGCAGACCTGTTTGGGTAGGGCTGGGGGGGATTCAAGGTTTGGTGTGACACTCCCAGACCTGACACGAGGAGCCCAAGCTTTGCACAAAGCCTCTCATGTCCCTTCTGCACCCACAATCACCCACAGCAGGTGCCATTCAAAACCAGCCCATATCCTGTAGGGTTCTTGCATGGCAAGAACACCAAAATAATGCAAGAAGTAAATCCCTTTCCTAAAAGAACTTCCAGAAAGGGCTTTCATTGCTGCTTCAGGCACGTAAATGATGTTTAGGGCCACTGGAGGCAGCTGTGGTTTGTACACCTTGCAGTAAAATGCACCAACAATCAGCCAGTGTAATCAGGCTCCTAATCAACCAAAATAGCTTGAAATGCACCACAACTGCCTGTTACAAATCAGTTTTTGTTTTATTTTTATTGCTGTTTCACTCAAACCTTGGGGAGGTGCAGTAAAAGAAAGACTGAACCAGACAGGAGATTGCCAAAGCAAGGCCAGGTATTAATTTATTATTATTTATGGCTAAATGAGGCCAACATTGCTTGGGGAATAAAACAAGAAAGACCCTTCTGGGGTGTTGAGACAATCAAGAATCCAAGCAAAAAAAAAAAGCATTCACTGTACCACCACTGCCTCACAAGAACTTTTATTTCCCACCCCCACCTCCCCAGCAGTTTGAAAGAGTATCAGAGAACCCCAAAAACACATCACTGGTGTTGAACTCGTTTCAGAGGAATTTGCTGTGGCCTTTCACCCCTGCAGGTTCCACTTTGGGGCAGAAGGTGGAACCACATCAAAGCCCCAGTCCCAGAGCTCATTTCATCTCCTGTGGAGCTGGCTCTGCTCTCTGCAGCCTTTTCTCACCACAGTCCTGGGTTTGAAACTGAGCTCAGCACAGCCAGCCCTTCCAAAAGGGTGGAAATGGGGTTTTGGCTGTGGCCACACCAACCCCCAGAGCCTCTGTGAGGGGCACCTCATGGCCAGGAGCTGGCACAACCACAAATATAAGAAATAAAATCTGTGTTAATATTTTCAGTCTAACAGTCACGTCCCCTCTTTGATGTCAGCCCTCACACATGAACAGAAAGAGAGAAGATTTGGGGTTTTTTTCCCCTGGGAAGGAGGTCTGTGCATCCTGCACTGTGCATTAATGAGCCTTTGGAAACATCCAAGGGCTGCGTTTCCCTGCCCATTGAAATGAACGATCCAGAGGCACACGGGGGAAATGCAGGCCCTTTCCTGACACTTGTTTAAAGGGCTGAGCTATTTATGTGTCACTGGGGAGGCATTCATTGATTTCCCAGAGATGAGCTGGGAAATGGAATTCAGAGCTTTGGAGTCCCTGAGTCAGCTGCAGGTCAGTAATGGCACAGAAATCACCCTGTGCAGCAGGAGCTGTCTCACACCACTGATCTCACCTCAGCTTGCACCTCCTCTCCCAAAGGAGCCCCAGATCACAATTTCTAGGATGGTCCCTCTGAGATTTCTGCTGTCATCAAAATTCCAGAGGAGCATCCACCAGGAAACAGCTTCCTGCTGGCCAAACCCCTCTGCAGCAGGGCTCGAGTGAAAAGAGAAACTCGTGTGACTCAGTCAGCTAATTATGTAATAAAAATTTTATACAGTGCCCTGACATTCCATTCTGTTGTAATTTATGGGGAAATTATCCAGCTTGCCACAGAACTTACATTTTGAACAGCATTTACTGGATTTCCCAGCTATCTGTATCTGGTATTAAACACATTTTAGGAGTAATTAGTGAGTCTATTTAGATTCTAAGCACTGTCTGCAGCCTCTGTGCAATTATTTCAGCACCTTTTCTCACACTGGCAGTGAAAGGATGTGGAAGAGGGAGGCAGAGCCAGCCCAGGTGTGTGACACTGAACGTGACCAGTGGTTTATAAAAGTTAATCAAGGTGTGAAGGGTGGGAGAATCACAGCAACTCTGCTCAGCAGAGGCCAAGATGCCACACCTGGATCAGTTAAAATGTATTATCCAGGTTATTCCTGCAGTAGTCCATCAGCTCCTCTGGGGCTCTGAATGCTTCTTCACCCTCCCAAGCCCCTGAAAGGATGATTTTTTATTTCTTTTAGGAGCACCCATCCTAATTTTATAATTTTTGGCTGATTTGTGGTTCAAGTTCTGTGTGCAGCAGCTCAACCCTGTCATTTGTTGCTTGTCCTCAGCAGAGCCACTTCTCTACAGAGACATTTTATATTTGAATTTTGTAATGGCCCCATTCATGCTCCCTGAGCTAAATTAACTTTTGCCTCCTTGTCACTCTTTGAAAATGGAAAGTTGAGGACAGGGTTAGATTTTATTGATTTTTGATTTGATTTGAACACCCAACTTCCACACTGCTCAGAAACTCTCCAACATGTAAGGGAATGGGACAGAAAAATAGTCAGAGTTGGCATTTTCCTGCTTTCTACACCCCAAACAACCCCTGCAGCACAGTGAGGCTCTAGAAAGAAATCCTGAAACATCCAAGATGATACAAAAACCCAAAATGAAACCTTGCCTGATGTTATGTTTGAGTTATCCACGGGTTCTACACGGGAACTTGTGAATTATTTCACCCCCCTTTTGCTGAGGAGCCCAGGGTTTGAGATGCCCTCATTTACACTGGAAATGTAAAGATTTGGATTGTCAAAGCTTTGTTAGAGTGACATCCAGTGGCACTGGAAGTTTCCTTGCTTGTGGCAGCAGAAAGCAGAGAAGATTCTGTTTGAGCAGCAGCAGCAGCTCTGCAAACATTTCTGCTCAGGACCAGGGCAGTGACCAGGACAGGAGAAGCAAATTCATCAGCTGAACTCCCTAGATCAAAGTAGGACAGAGAAACTGATAATATATTTATATAAATTACCTGCTGGTGTTGAGAAGAGCAGAACTCTCCACTTGATTATGGAATTTATGGAAATTTCTGAAAGGTAGGATCAGGAAATCCCAGCTCATGGAGTTCAAAGACACCTTTAGAACATCACCTCACCAAACCCCAATCATGCAATAACCACATACTGCTGGGACCTGCAGAGTTTAACCTGGGAAAACCTCTCTTCTGGCACAGCTTTTTAATCCAGCTGTCAGAAGAGCTGCCACCTCTCCTGGTGTTTGTAGCTGAGCTCCCCAGTGAGAAGGTGTTAAATCACATCCCATCCTTCCCAGGCTGATGGGCTGTACTTCCCTTCTAGCCTGGTCTCTGAATCCTCCAAAAAGCATCTTCACCAGGCAGCCAGAGAAACCCAAATGAGCCCCAGACTGGGAGGAAGGGGCCAGTTTTGAGGTCAGGGGGGAAAATGAGGTGAAACCAAAGCAGGGGCCCCTTGGCAGCAGCTGGAGGCTCCTGTGCCACAGCAGGGGCTGCTCCAGCTGCTGGGGCTGCCCAGAGCCAGCAGGGACTGAGGGGACAATTCCTGCTGTGCAGCAGAGAGAAGGGGTCACTGCCAGGCCAGAGGACATTTGGTGTTTTGAGCACCAACTCCAAAGGAGCCCCTGGAGTGGAGAATCAGAGCTGGGGTCAAACAATGGGTGAGGCAAAACCTGGAAATTAGCAGCAGAACAGGCCAATGGATTTCCCTCTCTCCCTCTCCTTTTCCCCCTCACAGTTCTTGGCAAAACAGGGGGGGGAAATGTAGAAAAGGTATTGAGGGATGACAGAATTATCACAGAGTCATTTTAGGTTGGAAGTGCCCCCTAAGACTGAGCCCAGCCCCTAAGGCAGCACTGCTGGCACATCCAGGTACAAGTGACAGCAGAATTCAGACTCAGCCTCCATCAGCCTGCTGGGATGCACAAGGAAAGAAAATATTTCTGATCCAACAGGAACAGGACTCTGTCCCCCAGCTGGTGCTTCACACACTCTTTGTCCTGCAAGTTTAATGGTGCTGAAGAGCCAAAAGTACAACACAAACACAGCTTAACATCCAATGCAAAATCTGCTTCCAAAGACAAAATTGTTGAAGCAATTTCCAACATTTTTCCGAAGCAAATGTTGCTCAGACCGACAAATCTGGTTCTGACATGCTCCCCAAAAATAGCCATGTCAGACTCAGAATTTACATCTACATAAAGAAGGTTAATGAACCAGGCAAATTGTACTGCACAGGAAACAAATGCCAAATATTGCTCTTAGCTTTTTCTTGTGAGTCAGTGGCTGCTCTGGGAATGGGGGCACTGAAATAAATAGTACCACATCCTGAGTGCAGTTGGAACATTCCAAAATGCCATGGAGCTGTCAGTCTGCATGTCAGAATCGATGTGCAAGCTTGTCAGGAGAAAAGCAGGGGGACTTTGGGCCTTGAGACAGTCTCCAGCTTTTGTGGTTTATCAGTAGTGAGGGAAGCAAGGCCACCTCAGGATTGTAAAGCTGGCTCTTTGTTCTGAACTGTGCTGCAGTAATTAACTTTCCATGTGAAACCATATGACATACATATGTATTCCTGTCTGGAAAAAGAAATACTCTAGTCAGAGGTGACAAGACAATTCAGATTATTTGAAGATGTTCAGGGCTCCAGTCCAAGACTGGACTTGGAAGCATTAACAATGTTTGGGGGGGAAAGGGGCTTGAGAAAGCAGAAGGATTTTGACTGATATTGACTGAAACTCAGCAATGCAGCTCCTTTGCAGGATCCCAGAATTCCCAGGGCAAATCCTGAGGGTCCAAGCTGGGGATTTCAAGGAATCCCCATAAATTAGAGCTGAAGGGTCTTGATAGACCACCAAGGGTCCAGCTGCCCAAGTCCTGAGCCAGGAAGCTCCCAGTAACCATGATGGTCTCTCAGGTGAAGCCTCAGTGTGAATTATTCCTCACTTCCCTCCTTTTAACCCTGTCCTGGCCCATCTCACGTGGTTTGTTCCCTCTCTCACAGCTGCTTTTCAGCTCTGGTCACAAGGAATACACAGAGATGGGGAAGGCTTTGTTAAAATGCAAGCACAAACACCATTAAATACAGATTGCACTTTGTTCCCATTCTCCTTTGCCTGCTGGTTGTCACCTGCACCTCATCACCTCACACCTGGACACAAAACTGTCTAGGGGTGCTAATTACACCTGCTTCTAATGAAACAGGAGGTTTGCTTCAGCTGTTAATGCTCTGATTCCCAGATATTCAATGAGGAATCCCAAAGCTGAGGATGGGCTGACAGTGGGGACATTTTTGTTGTGCAGGCTGGATGTTCTGATATCTTCTTTGAAAATATTGGGCAGGGTTCAGACAGAGCAAGAATAAAATGAGAAGCAAAAAAAAACATGTCAAATTTGAATTTGACTTTCCAGGTTCATGTACCCTGACCTAAGCAACAAACCCAGACATGACATTTATGGGATTGGCCTTTCCCACAGGATGACTTGTCCTCATTTTCCCTCACACCACACGTTATTCCCCATAATTCAAACATCTATACCAGTCTCAGTGGCAGCTCAAGGCAGCTTCAGCCTGAAGCTTTATGGATTTTTAAGAGAGAAACATCATTATATCTTGTAAAGACTCACTGCATTCTTTGCACTGTGATACAGATCCCAGGAAACCTCTCCTGACCCTCTGTCTTCCAGCCCTGGGGACACACAGGTTTTGTGTTGGCATGTGCTGCCACCTAATGATATGGAAACCAAGACTTTGGAAGAAAAAAATCTCAGAATTGCATTTAAAAAAAGAGAAAAAAATGCAGCTGCAGAAGGGATTTGTAAATTTGATCACCTGGAGCAGGGAAGGGCAAGTCCATGGAGGAACAGCTGAGGGTAGAACTGGGTGTGAGGTGGGGATTGGAACCAAACCCAGCTTCAGACTGCTTCTAACCAAAAGGTGTCCCCACAGCACCACAGAAATTCTGTCCAGAGGTTCTTCCTGGAGCTCCTGCAGCCCGGGGCTGAGGTCACCCTGCACCTCAGCTCTGCCACAGCAACACAGGAACCCTCCCCAGGGTCCCTGCACTGCACTGGGCACACGGCACAAGAAGCTTCCCACCATTTCTGCTCTGAAATGGAACTTTCAGCTGGGAGAAATCAGATTTTTGGGTCAGGTTGAGCTCACTATACCCTTGATAAGAAGAAATAATCTGTCTTGGATGATTCCATGTAAATGCAGAGTGGTGCTGCTGCAGGGAGCAGAATTCCAGTGTGCAGAGTTCCCTGAGTTTAAGGGCCCCTCAGACAGTTCTATCAGCCCATGGAATATCCACATTTATTTAGTAACAAACCCAGAGAAGCAGAACCACAATTCCTGCCCCCAGTGCTGCCCCTTCACTCCATCCTGCCTGCAGATTCCTTCCCAAAACAGAGCTAAAACACAGCTTCCCACAGATTGGATCATTTCATACAGAATCCCCAAGCTCTATAAAAATACAGGTAAATTGAACTCCTTCAGCTGAATAGACAGAAATTTATTTTACCTTGCTACAACAGCTCAAAGGACATTTCCCAGGCCATTGCTGCACAGTAGGATTAGTCCAGACCTGGGTTACATTCCCAACAAAAACACACTTGGCTCTGTCAATATCTGCTGAAAAAAGCCCTTTAATTCCAACAATTTTAAACCACTTTACTTGAATTAGCCAAACAATTAGGATTTTTTTAAATGAGTAACAGCACTGTAATTCACAGAGCAAGCTTACAATTCTACCTGCAGGTTGGGGTGGATAAAACAATAAATAAAAAAAGGGCTCTGAGGAGGCTGAGCTTGCCAAGGGTGGCAGTAATTGAGGAAAAACTTCCACATTCTGTGAATCTAAAACCTGCAAAAATTTGCCCATTTCAATCACAAAAAGGCCTCTGAGAAAACCCAAACCCACATGAAATAAACCACAAACTCCAGAATTAACACCAGAAAAACAGATGAAAAATAAAGCTGGCACCCCTCCTTGCTGTGTGCTCAGGGACAGGAGAGACCACAGCTCTCCCACAGAACCTCCTTCCAGCTTCTTCCCAAAAATCCAACTTCTCCCTGCCCCCTTTCCCTATCACCTCACTCTCCTTCCCCATCATGGTCACCAACATTCTTCTCATTAATCCAGTCAGTTAATAACCTCCTCCTTTCCCCTCCCCTCTGCCCCAGGAGCAGAGGCTGCACTGGCAGCTGAAGGTGTTGAAGGGGAAGCTCAGATGTGGAGAAGGACAAAGACAAAAGTGGTACCTCCAGGAGGTGGGAGAGGAGGAATCTGTCCCCAAGAACCCAAAAAAGTTTCCTGTGAAGTCTCAGGAAAGAGCCTGGCAAACAAGCAGAGCCTTCAAGGCATAACCTGGGCTGGTTTGCTGGAAATAATATCTAAAACTAAGCAGGAAAAATTGACAGCTGATGTGTCACTTGTAGCAGATCATGCTTTCAGCCCTGCAATCAGCACACAGAGGTTCCTTGTTCCTGTCTCATCCTAATGGCCTATTCTGCTCTTATTTCTGTTTTCTGAGCTGGTCCTGAGTTCTTTGGCTTGTGATTTTTGCCTGCATTTCAACCCAGACAACAAAGCTGATTTCACTGGGAAAGGAAACCAAAACACCCAAACCAGGCAAGCTGATAAAGCCCCACATAATTCCTGGGCAGGTTTCTGTTGGAGTTTATAAATTTGTTCTTCAAAGGTGATGTGGGGGCAGGCTGGGGGGAGACCTGGCTGTGTGTGAGCAGAGCTCAGCTCCTGCTGCTCCAGCCAGGCTGTGCTGTGAGCACAAACACAGCCCTGAGCCCCCTGTCACCAGTGAATAACCCACAGAAAGCCTCTTCTTGTCAGGAAAATTAATCCACAAACACCAGAGGTTTATGTCTGAAAAGGAGGCAGAGCAGTTCTGTAACTTTATTTGAATAAAGGGAGAGGCCATGGGTATTTCCCCTGGGGTCTCTCACATTGTCAGAGAACACAGCCTCCTTTTTATCCCCATTTCCCAGCCCCATTTCCCTCTCTCTTTCCCACTGGCTGAGGTACTTCAGAGGTACAGGCTTCCCAAATCACCTAATACAGACCCCCTTTTTATTTCCTGTGGAATTTCTGGTTCCTCCCACTGCTTCTTTCATCTCTCAGCTTTACCCACAGTTTGTTTGTTTGCTGATCCCTCTCATTCCTCCATCAGTGGGATCCTTCCCGTTGTCCCTTCCATCTCTCAGCACCAGCTTTATTTACCAGCAGACCCCAGTTTGACAGATCCCTCCATCCCTTCCATCCTGGATGCTGTGCAGGCACAGGGGGCCGTGGCTGGGCTGTGCCCCTGTTCCCTGCCCCGTGGGGCTCCAGCCCTGCCCTCCCTGCCCGTGACCCTGGTGCTGGGCAGGGCAGGGCCCAGTCCCACATCAATGCTGTGCCAAACAGCCTGTCCTGGGTTGTGTGCCTGTGCCTGGAGGTGTGTGCCTGTACTGGGGTGTGTGCCT
>VWYE01011790.1:0-20614 GCA_013398995.1 Alaudala cheleensis | reverse complement strand
GTGCCTGTCCTGAGGTCTGTGCCTGTCCTGAGGTGTGTGCCTGGCTCTGAGGTGTGTGCCTGGCTCTGGGGTCTGTGCCTGGCTCTCTGCTGTTCACTCTGCAGAGCGTGGCCAGCCCCCACTGCAAACAGCTTCAGCCGTCGGGGACAGGGCAGGGGTGATTCATCCATGAGGAGCAGGGCACGAAGGAAGGGGGTGTTGGCAGCTCTCAGCGTTCCTCGGGATGTGTTTTACAACAATACTGAAGAAAAGCTGCTGTGCCTCTTCCAGAGTGGCCTGGAGAGGGGATTGAGGGGCTGCATTAACCAGCACACTCCAATATTTAGTCATTAATCACTGCTAGCAAGGAATTCTTGACTATCCTTAGGCTTCCCTTGTTTAACTGGAATACCACAAGGACTCCTTAGTTCTAAAAGCCATGGAGCTCATCTCAGTCTGGAGAGAGCCTCTCCATCAGCTGCTAGGAACTCCTTGGGAGAAGCAGGGGCCTGTCTGTGGCTTGTGGCACGGAGTAAAGCAGCACAGAGGCACCCAGGAGTGGCACAGTCACAGAGGAGTGGGAAGGTTCTGTCAAAATCCAGAACACGTTTTCCTTATTAGAGCCAGGCTTGGGCAGTCAAGATGAGAAAGAGCCTTTAAGAAAAGAATTTCATTTCCTGTGTTGCAGGCTGCTGTATAAGAGGGTGCCTCAGGGGGCAAGAGCAGAATTTTTCATGAGTGTGTTTTGTATTAAAGCGAGATTTTCTCCCTGTACATGGGCCAGAGACATAAGAAAGGATCACTGAAAAATTTGGGTTGAAGAACCTTAAAGCTCACCCAGCTTCACCCCTGCCATGGCAGGGACACCTCCCACTGTCCCAGGCTGCTCCCAGCCCCAATGTCCAGCCTGGCCTTGGGCACTGCCAGGGATCCAGGGCCTGCCCACCCTGCCAGGGAACAATTCCTGCCCAAAATCCCATCCATCCCTGCCCTCTGGCAGTGGGAGCCATTCCCTGTGTCCTGTCCCTCCATCCCATGTCCCCAGTCCCTCTCCAGCTCTCCTGGAGCCCCTTTAGGTCCTGGAAGGGGCTCTGAGCTCTCCCTGGAGCCTTCTCTCCAGGTGAGCACCCCCAGTCTGGCTCCAGAGCAGAGGGATCCAGCCCTTACATCACTTTTGTGGCCTCCTTTTGACTTATTCCACATTCTTTTTATGCTGGAGGCCCCAGAGCTGAACACTCCAGGCACCCAGAGCAGCATCAAAGCATAAAATCAGAGCACAGAAGATGATGGGGGGACAGAGCACTGGCTGGGAGTGAGGCTGTGGCTGGGAGGTTATTTCAATCCAGCAGCTGGAAGATGCAATTCCCCTCCCTGTGGCATCTCCCTCCAGCACCAGCATCTCTCTGGCTGAGGAGCTGGAGGCACTGGGAGCTTGGCTTGGGCAGGGTTTTCATCCCCAGCAGTTCCTGAAGCCACTCCCTGCATGGCTCTGACCCTGCCAGCAACAGCAAAACCTACCAGGAATGTGAGGGAAGGGGCAGCAGCAGGAAAGTGGCACCTATTTTGCACTTTTATTTACATCCACATTATTTATATTATTTTTAATCTTTATTTATATTTACATTTAGTTATGCTTTGTATTTTCATCTATATTTCTTTATAGCTATATTTTTATGTTGATATTTAGATATTTATATTTAATAACAGTGACATGAAGTTGTGACCTCAGGGAACTTCAGTTTCTCTCAGCCACAGATTTGCTGCATGACTTCAAACAAGTTGCTAAACCTCCTCTCGTGTCTCAGTTCCCCACTCCCCATGAAGGGACATTTGTGTGCTCTACCAGGGTAGCTGTGATTATTTAATTCATGAGGAGAGGGTCATGTAAAGTACACACATATAAACTAAAATACACAGAATGGGGTTTGCCCATTTCCTTTAATTTTTGAGAACAAAGTAAGTAGGCGAAATCTTGTGCCCTCCAAAACCAAACAGGATCTTTCTTTGTGTAAAATGTTACATAAACCTTAGTGGTTGTTCATTTTTATTGTATTATTTTTAATAATTCCAGAAATTTTTCAGAAAAGGGCAGTTTGTTCCTACTGCATAAAAAAATCATCACCATAGAGCTGGGTTTTTTACATTTCCCCCTCATATAGTTTCAAAAAAACCCCAAACACAATTAGGAAATTTACCCTCCCACTTCCCTCCCCGCAAAAAGGAAAAAAAGAAATCTGTTTTTTTTTAAACCAGTAAAGTGTTAAAGAAGTCAGCTATTAGGAGCACACAGAGCACACACATCAGTAACACCAGGGATGCTTTAGGCCATGGGGAGCCCTGCATGAAGCAGGGCTGGGATGTTCACAGCAGCTCCTGGGCACAGCACTGAGCTCCAGGGGACTCACACAGGCCACAGGCAACACTTCTCCTACAGCAGTGTTTATCCCAACCCCAGAGATGCCTTAGGATTTAGCTTTTATATATTTCAATTCCTGCACTGCTCTAGTGCATAACTCTGAACTCCACACAGAGGGTTGGTCACTGTGTTCAGGGTTTGGTCACACACAACAATCCCTCTGGGCCTGCAACTCAAGGGCCCCTCACTGCCTCACACCCCAAAATGTATCAACAAAAGTGAGTTTGGGGGGAGCAAACTGTGGGTAAATGATTCATTGCCTGCAGCTGTAATTGGGGGATTGAGCCCTGCTGTGTGAGTGGCCCAAGGTGAGAATTGTGTGAACAACTGGTGCCCATTGTCCGTGCTGGGTGCGGCCTCTGGGAGGCCCTGACTGCCCGAGGGGGGCCTGGGGAAGGCCTTTCACCAACACCCGCTTTGTTCTGGGACCTTGCACAGCCTCTGCTCATCTGGGGTGCCAAAAACCCCGAGGTGTCCCTAAGGGCTGCCTCAGTCCAAGCGGGGTCACTTTGTGCCCGTGGATGGCCCCAGCAGCAGGGGCTGCCCTTCATGGCACCTCCTCAGGATCCTGACTCTGGAATCCAGGCTAAGCACAGCCTAAAAGTTCTCAGGAGTCCTGAAATCAAGCACAACTTAAAGGTGCTTCTCCCTTCACTGATCAGAAAATATCTTCACATTCTCCCTTGGGAGGGAGCAGAAACCACCCCAAGGCCCACGTGTGGCTTTGGGGCCTTGGTTCTGCAGCCTGGGAACAATTCCTGATATTTTAGGAAATCCCTAAAATATTTTTTTCAATTTTAGGTATTTCCTAAAATATTCCCGATTTGTTGGGACTTCCAAATATGTGAATTCCTGGATTTTGGAGTGTCAATGTCAATTCAGTTTCTTTGCTGTACATAAATCAATCTGTTTCAATTCTGGGAACATTTCTCTCCCAGTTCTGTTTTCCCATGGGGCTGGATTTTGTCTGCCTTTGAGGGAGGCCAGCAGGCACAAAGTGATGGTTCTGTGCCTTCCCAAATCCAGGTTTCTTCCAAATGTCCTGCCCTAAGCACCTCACAATGGAGACATGCCACCGGGACTTACAGGATTTGAATTCCTCTGCTGGGCTTCCACCTTGCCACACACAAAATAAACCCCTACAAATGAGATAAAGTAAAAATGAAATGGCTCTATTAGATTTAATGAAGTGACTTGAGACAAAGCAGTTCCATAAAAATGCTTTTTTAAAGAAGCAACAGCAAGAGCTCAGAGAAGTGCTGGCTGCAGGTACAGTTCAAGCCAATATTAAGGAATATTTAGTGATTTCTGGGGCAATATTTCCTTGGGAGAAGGTCAGGAGCCAGTTCTGTTCCTAACAACCCCAGGTGCTGTGTTTGGGCTCCGGTGGGTTGGAGTTGCAGAGAAGGCAGCAGGTTTTCTGACAGTTCTTCTGGGCTGTCTCTTGTCTCTCCTCCCAAATCCTGTGCAGTGCAGGATGCTGTTCCTCCACAGGTTTCTCACACAACCATCAGATAACAAAAACAGGCCAAGAAAAAAATTGTCCAGAACAAATTATGGTGTTTGGAAAATTATCAGGTAAAAAAACCACATCCTAAGACAGAGTTTAGGAGTTTTGGTACTGGGGCATCTGCACACCTCCTGGAACAACCATCCAGCAGCTGGATCCACAGGCAAAATCAGCTTCAAACCCAGGGAGTCAATCCAGAACAAGGCTTGACATGACAAACCCAGCTTTAAACACAAGGAGTTAATCCAGACCAAGGCTTGACGTGACAAACCCAGCTTTAAACACAAGGACTCAATCCACACCAAGGCTTGACGTGACAAACCCAGCTTTAAACACAGGGAGTCAATCCAGACCAAGGCCTGATGTGACAAACCCAGCACTGCTCCCTCTCTGACACCGAGGGGTCACAGCACCCCTGAGTGAATCCCTTCCCCTGCACCACACAGAAATGACCTCCTGGGACTCCTGCAGAGATAAAGGACATTACCACAACCTTCTGCTAAAGAAATTCCTGCTCTGGCTTCAGTCCAAGCCTCAATCCCATCCCCAGCAGAGGAACCAGTGCCTGATCTGAGGGGACCTAAAGAAGGACCTTGCAGAGGAATCAGAACACCCTGAGCTGGAAGGATCATCCAGTCCAACCCCTGGCCCTGCACAAGACACCCCAAAACCCCAGCCTGTGCCAGCAGAGGAGCTGTGTAGTGCTACACATTGGCATTGGAGGATCCTGGATCCTTTGGAGGGGAATGAGTTGTCCAGACAGACAGAGCCCTAAGCCTGTTTTTTTTTTCCTCAGAACATCTCCAGCTCTGTGAAATCTTGATCTCCTGTTGTAGGAGCACAGACAAACATGGGTCACTCCAGGGAGTGGAAAGTGCCAGCCCAAATTCAGGAGCAGCCACCCAGGGAGGAAAATGGAAAAGTTTGGGAGGTCTCCTGAGGAGCACATCCCCTCAGAGACCAGGAACTTACAGCAGCAACATTCAGAGCCCTTCAGAACCAGCCTCTGTCCAATCTCCAGGAAAACTGTGGCTCAGGATGGGCCCATGGCACATTTGCAGCCCTTTGGGAGCCAGTGGAGGGTGGAGGGAAGGAGGAGGGAGCAGCTGAGGCGCCGGCAGCGTCACCAAACTCACCCTGGAAGGAGATTTCTTCCCAAGCAAACCACAGGACAGGCTGGGCCCCTTTATGTACACACATGGACAGCTGAAATGGTCTGAAATGCTTACAGGTTAGAAGGTCTATACAACATTACACCTGCCACAAATCAAAGTAGAAAAGTTTTACAGCACATTATACAGGTCCCTCTAAAGTCTAAAAAAACATTGACTGGAATCACCATATTACAAGAAGTCATCACTAACAGACCATATAATACTATTTCTTTTGCTTTTACAGAATCATTACAGATAGAGTAATTTTAAAAAATCACTTTTTAAACAAGTATACAATTTTCACTTTAAAATTAACTGGTTAATAAAATTCTGTGCAAAACAAGCCAGCCTCTATAATTAAGTGAATTTATTTATTTCTTTATACAAAAAAAATAAAACAACAACAAAAAAAGAGTTCTTTCAGAAATGTGTCTCCTTTTCTGTGATGGTGGAAATGGTGCCATCTCCTTTCAGTTTGGCATCGCAGTCATTTATTGCTGCCATGTAGGCTCCTCCTCCGAGCTTGCCCCGCATTTTCAGGTCTGAGCTGGGTGTAATCAGCTTCCTGAATTTCTGGAAAATTGGAGAAATTGGAAATCATTACGTTTTTCTTGGCCACAGACTCACCTCTCTCTAACAGCTTGATTATAAAAGGCTTTTCTCCTGCATGTCTGCTTTAATTTATTTCCCTGTTGTGGGCACATCCCCAGTCCTGCCAGCTGCACAATTCTGGATAAATCCCACCAGACCTAAGAAACAAAGCCCAGACCAAAGTGAGCTTTGATGCTGATTTGATCACCCCCTTTCATGAAGACACTCAGCACTGTATCTGTTCTACTTTAGCATCAATGATGTCTGCTGGGAAGAGCAAATAAACCAGAGACAGCCAAGGTGTATTGAGCTGTGATAAAGAAAAATAGACTTTCTCCTTTCTAGCAATGATATCCACAGCAAGGTTGCTGCTCACAGCAGGGAGTTGCCTTCCCAAGAAGCTCCCAGCTGTGATTAAAACCATCCTCTTGTCATCCTGGCAGGGAAAGATAACGACCTGTCTGCAGTGCTGCAGCTCCAGCAAAGTCTGCTCACCTGCAGGGACAGGTGGGGCTGGAGGAAATATTTCATGTTTAGATTTGTAGAGACTTCCTTTTTTGACTCTCTGAGACAAATAAATCATGGACAATTCACTTTTAGTTTGTATACCCAGTAAAGATTTCCCAGGCAGTCTCCAGGCTGTGTTTAATCAGCTGAATGGAGCCTTTGCAGTATGGACAAAACGAGGCTTTTCTGCAATGTTGAAATCCCAAATAGCTAAAATAAGGTTTGTATTCTTGTTTCTTCATCTATTGATTCCTTCACTGCCTTCCTTTGGAGCTCCCACAAGCTCTCCAAGAAACAAGCAACATTCTGAGCTGAAATTTGATAATAACCTCAGCCTAGACCTGAGCTAACCTGACACCAAATGTCAGAAAATTCCACTGAATCTCTTTATTTACCTGAGTTTCTCATTTAGAGAACTGAAATTGAGAAAACTGTCCAGAAGATGGGAATGTGGGTAACCCAGCCCCTGGAGAAAACCCTGGCAGCACGAACGAAAACCATGGAGAAAGGCAGCTGACCTGAGGGAATGGCTGGTACAAACCTGGAGGCATTTGGGTGATGGAACAGATGTTTTAAGCTACAAACTGTGCTGGGACAGAACACCTCAAATCAATAGTTTTAGTTCATTTACCACTGGCAGCAACAAACCCAACAGGAATTCAGAATAAACCAGAGGAGGTCCAGAATTGCCTTTCCAGCAGCGACTGAGAGCCCCAGCCCAGGGAACAGGGATGTGGCACTGCTGTCGTGATCAAAGGATGCAGGTGGGGACTCCCAACCCCCTCCCAGCTCTTTTCCCAGCAGATGGTCTGCAGATGACTCTCACCTCCATGAAGGTGCCTTCTGTCTTCCAGAGCTTGATGCAGATCCACAGGGGGATGCAGACCATGGAGGAGAGTGCCATCATCCACCCAATGCCGTAGCCCCAGTCAGGGTAGATGTACACATTGTTGTACTTCAGGGGCTTGTACTTCACCAGGAAAAAGATGAAGATTCCCTGAAACAAGCAGAGATGATATTAGAGATGTTTGGGGAAAGCCTGCATGTGTAACAAGGATTTGGCTGAGTGCTCAGGCCAGGCCAGGCTCCCTGAGGAGGGAGAGCAGAGGGAAGCATTTCACTCAGAGAAAAAAAAAACCACCAGCAACAGCTTAAAGAACACATCTCACAGGCTTCTGCAGAAATGAGCAAGCTTTCAAGTTTAATCCTATTTACCTCTTGATGACAATAAACCCTGCACTTTGATGGCAAATGGCACCTGGGCAGGAAAGATAAAGTTTTGCTACAATGAACAAGCTGTGATTAAGTAACACGAGCTGGGTTTTCTCCAATCTGTCAGGATGAAAAAGGAAAGCCACAATTTTTGAAGCTGCTTTAATCCACTGTGTGTACCTGCAGTTTTGCAGGCCAATACTTTTATCCTGCCAAAAGCCCTAAAAAAAATCTGTCTAAGTTTCTAATCAAGCAGCTTGGACCATTTAGATGTGGGAACAAGAGAAAAGCTACCATGTAATTTTCTCCAAAGTGGTGAAGCCAGTGCACAAGAGCAAATGGGATAGAGGTCATTTCAGATTTGGTGAAACAAGTCAGAAGTGTTCCTAAGTTTGCAGATGGGGACCTGGATGTCGAGGTACCCCAGCCCCTGTGGTTTGCAGTTGCCATCATTGGAGTATTGCACAGCTGGAAGGGGTCTTGGCATCTAATCCTCAATTTTAAGGGCAATCAGATCACGCTGGGTTTGGAACTTTGTCCCTGTGACACTGGCACAGATCTGCAGAGCTGGCACCAGCTTCCTTCTCCTCCTTCATGCCTGTGGGAGGGGCTTTTGGCCTCTCCTACTACTTTTAAAAGTAAAAAATGTCTCCTTTGGAAAATGTCCACTCCTGAAGAGAGACAACAGCAAGGGACCCAGCACAAGTCTGGAGGAGCTCGAGCTGAGTGTTGGCACACAAGGTCACTTACTGCAGAACATCTCTCTTCTTCTGACAAATGCTCATTTAGGGCCCTGGCATTAGTTTTGTTCCTATCATTGTACGTACTAAGAGTTTTCACAGAATATTTAACAACTTTTACAGATCCTACACAGTGAGATTTTATTTGAAATACATGTTACAAATCAGGAGGCTTTTTTCCTCAACTCTTAACAGCAGCAAAATTATATTAAAAACTTGTACAGAAACCCCTCTTTATATCTAAAACAAGTTATTTGGACATTCTGTACTTACTGCACAAATACCTGGAGTTAGGACCATCCAGCACCACTTAATCAAGGACACAGGTTTGTACCCAATCATGTCTTCAATGTTCTCATAAAAGCGATTGCTGCCTGCCCAAAGAACAGAGGAAAAGCAGATGTAGAGTGCACATGGAAGGGATTGTCCAGCTCAGGATTGAGAGCAGTGAGGAGAAAGCACAGACAGAGCTGGGAAGGCTGAAGCTGCTCCTCTTCCCCTGGAAAACTCCTCCCTGCCATCTGTCCTGTGCTCGTGGCTGGGGTTGATATAAAATTCCTGTGCTATACAAACTGCTGTTCATTCAGTTCATACCAGACCAACATATCTCTTATCAGAGAGGGAGGTTTGATTAGTGAGGCAAAAGCTGTCACAAAAATATTCACATCTCATTTAGTCCTACTCTCCTTTTTCCTCCACACCTTGAGTTTTGCTTTCCTTCAGAGCAAGTATAAACCTAATCAGTTCTGTTTGGTTGGTTTATTCTCTTATTTGAGGATCAAGTTGTGAACAACCCCAGTAAAAGAGTATCAATTTTATATATAAATATATTTAGATGCTACAAGCTCATGTGTGAACCCAAGGATAGCTGGGCAACAGTTCTGTGTTGTTTTACAAACTGAAATTATCCAGAGAGTGCATCTTTGTGGAGAAAAAGACATTGAAGGTCTTTTTTGGGGCATGGGAACTTGGAGGGTCCCATTCCATAAAGGTACAATGTTCTCACTTTGCTTTTCTGCAAATAGAAAACTTTGATAAGAAACACAGAGCCATTTTTATCACTCACCATAGACCCAGCCTATGCAGACACACTCAAATATGGCAACAAAGAGCAGGCACATGCCACTGGCTGCATAGGAGTCAAAGAGCTGAAAGACATACATCCCACCCTGCAAGAGACAACAGGAGGGGGGAAAAAGAAATTGGGTTGGCACCAGTGGGAATATTTCACAGCAAATCTGTTTGAATTACACCACCAAGCTGTTGGCTCCCTGGCAAGCTTCCTGCCCAAGTTGGTGCCTTCTTGAACAAAGAATATTCATTTCCTGAGTTTTTTTTTCACTTTGCACTTCCTTTAGGGTGGTAAATCTGGAGTGAAGTAAATTTGAGGATTTTCCAAAACTTCTCTCCCACCTCCCTTTTCCCTCTGTTTGTTATCACATGAAGCTGTAGATATTCCCAGGTGCTTCTGAACTCCAGATCCTGGTTCTGTGTCTGTGTTAGTAACATGTAAAATAATTAATTACAATGTGGGGGAAGAAGGTAAAATCTGTAGCTACCAAAATCCCTCTCTGATGGTGAGTCAAGTCACTTAAAAATTGTGAATGCAGCTCACAGACTTTAAGCCACATGACCAAAAAAAGTCTATTATTTGTCACAAAGAAAAAGAAAAAAGAATCATCCAATCAATAACATTATGGTTCAACTAATTAAAATGATATGGATAGTATTACACTTCTTTTGTGAGACACTTAATAATTTATCACATCTGCATTTAATATTGAAATAATGAGGAGTCCATAAGGGAGCATTTCAATGGAAAGGAGTTCTAAGGCAGGAAAGAGGGGCTTGAGATGAGCCCCTCAGTTGGAATTTCATTCTATTTGGGGGGCTCCATTACATCCCAGACAACTTTCTGCAGATGGAAGAGAATCCTAAAAATAGAAAGAAAACTAAATTTCTATGCAAATCTTCATGGTGAGGCTCAACAAATACCTGAGCAAAATGCAAATTTAGAAATCAACCAACAAAGACAGTACAAGGTAAGGACAACAAAACTCCTGCAAGGATATTCCTGTCATTTGGAGGAATATAATTACTCATGTTAATATTTTTTTAGCCTGTATATCTTGATAATATCTCTCAACTCTGCTCAACACGTTCACTGTGGAGGGGTTATTCCAAGATCTCCCATTTTACAGAGCAAAGATGATTTATTTCACTAAGAATAAGAACGATTTACAGGTAAATATGAACTATAAAAGTATATAAAATTTCTGTTCAATGCATTATTTCACACAGAGCATCATATCTCCTATCAGAGAGGGAGATTTGATTAGTGTAATTAAATACTAATGTTCCAAGTTCCAGATTATTCCAAGTTGGAAAATTTCTGCTCAGAGATTGGCTGCACTGATTGTCATGGCTGGTGATCTAGAAACCAAAGATGTTTTAATTTTCTCTTTTGACTTTATTTCACCTTTTTATTATTCTTTCCATCCAAAAAGTGGTTGTTCCTGCCCAGGGTAAGCAGGCACAAACCATCATCAGAGTGTGTGGCTGGCTGGTGCAAAGCAGAATTTCCTTGCCTGTGCTGTGTGTTTTTGATTAAAACATTTCCTGAGCTCAGCTGATAAAACCAGGCTACTGTTCTCACCTCAGGTGTATGAGAATATCCATCATTTAGGGCCCTGCCATTATTCTTGTTCCTATGATTGTACATACTGAGGGTTTTCACAGAATATTTAACAACTTTTACAGATCCTACAGAGTGGGCTTTTGTTTGAAATACATGCTACAAATCATAGGAGCTTGTAAATGCTGCTTTAAATGAAGAAGCAGCAGTGTGTGCTGTTTTTTTCTCAACTCTTAGAGCAACTCTTTGCTTTAGCAGCAGAATAAGGACCTGAGAACAGCCTCTCAAGGATTGTGTTGTCACATCCCTGACAGGGACATCTGTCTGTGGCAGAGGTTCTGGTGCTTTCTCTGTGTGATGCTGAAAGGAAAGGTGTCCCTGTGAGCAGGGCAGCTCTCACCTCAGTTAACATGATGAGGCCCAGGAAGTAGGACACGACGGAGAGGCCGAGGATGAGCAGCTCCCTCCTGTAGCCCCTGCGGAACACCTTGGGGTACATGTCCACCACAGCTGTCACGATGCTCTCCACACACACAAACTGCAACACAGGACAGCAAGCACCAGTGAAATCTGTCCCCTCTGCTGCTGGGATTGGGGTTTGGCACCCAGCACTGGGAATATCCTCCTGGGTTTGCATCACAGAGCCCTGGGGACGCTCCATAAGCAGAGGCTCAAACTGAGAGGAACATCTCCAAATGAAAAAGTCTAAAGTTATGGATTGCCACCAAATTCAAACAGCTGGATTCTCTAATATTATCCCAGACTGCATTTGCCCTGAAGCAGGTGGTTTAAATGAAAATTAAACCTTTTAAATGTGGCTTCAATGGTAATTAAATAATGTACAAACCCTTCATGGGATCGTGTCACTCCAGGCTCTTCTGCCAATGTTGCTCTGGGCCATGGCAGGCTTTGGCTCCTTTTCATCACCTCAGCTACACTTCATTTTAACTCTTATTTTGGGAAGGTTTTATGTTTTCACAACAATTTCAGAGTAAAAATTCTCTCTGTGGCACAACATCTACAAATTGCTAAAATATGCCCAGCAATGAAAAAGAATGAATATCCCCATGCATCCTCCAACCTGCTAAAGGAGCAGCTGGCTTTGGGGGAATTCTCTTCATTTACCAGAAGAGAGAAGTTCCCCAGAGCTGCTGAGTGCCCAAGCCACGTCCTTCTAACAAAGGAGGGCAGGAACACGTTCAGTGTCTTTAAACATCAAAAAAAGCAAAAGGCCTGAGCTTCTGACTCAGGGCTCTGGAGCAAGGTTTCTAAAACAGGCCCCAAAATTAATGCCCCCAAATAGACATTGGAACAGCCATGAATCCAGGAATTGCTCACTTAAAAAAAAAACTAAAGACTTTTAAGAACCTCTTAGATCATTAAAAAGATCAGTTATTAAAGCATTAAGTTTAATGATTGGAAATGTCATGTAGAACAAGCACTGCTGAGCTTTAGAATCACAAACTTTCTGAACCCAGTCATGCCAAGGGCTGAGCTGCATGTTAACAATCCCAGGCACTTGACATTTTTACTCAAGCAGCTTTTGCAATTTTTCCAGTCACCCAGGGACAAGGACTCCTGTGCTGCCCCTTTGCTGCAGGATATGACTACACATTCCTTGCTCTGGTATTTTGCAGAAAAAAATACAGCATAGAAAATTACATTATCACTATCTGATATTCAGCTTCCAAATTCATTGCAAAGTGCTTTACAAATGGGCTGGTATGTTACTGAAGTGTGAATTTTAATCAGCCCTGTTAAAGCTCAGCCTGATTTCCATGTTAATAATGAAAGCTGGAGTCAGGCTGAAGCAGCCTTTGCAGTGAATCACCAAGGAGTATCCAGCATCACAACTAAGATTTCAAATAGCAAAGAATTAAGTTAGGGTTCAGTCTTTCATCAGGCTGATGCTGTTCAGGTGTGATTTCCACCTGTTGGGGAGGCCATAGAATCACTGAGATGGGGTTTGTTTCATACCTGACTGTCCAAGCCCAGGAAGATGAGCATCATGAAGAACAGAGCTGCCCACAGAGGAGACAGAGGCATCATGGTGACAGCTTTAGGGTAAGCAATGAATGCAAGTCCTGGTCCTGAAAAGGAATAAAGAAATGTAAAGTTTAGACTTGTGTGGGGGTTTGAGATGGAGTGCAGCTCCTCCAGAGCAGCCTGAGCTGTGGGAGAGCAGCATTGTGACACCAAAAGTGTGGCTGTGGCTGAGCAGGCTCACTCAGCATCTCTTAGCAGATGTTTTATCTGGACACACCCATTCTCTCACCTCTCCTGTTCCTGTGGAAGCTGAGTGGATGAAAGCAGTGTGGGAGCTCAGCTGTGCTCAGGGTCAGCCCACCACAGCCTGATTCCTCTGTCGTGCCAGACAAGGAGAGCCAACCCCCAGACTGAACACCCTGCCAGGCCCACCCTCTCTCATAGTCTAAACAACTGTGATGAGGCTTATCAGAGATGGCACAAGCCTGCCTGATCCTGGCCAAAGGATGCTCAGCTTCTCCTCAGACATCCCGGTGTTTATGTTCCCCTTTTTGTGTGGATGTGCAGCACCACAAACAGCCCTGAATAAATCATAGCCTGTGCTCCTGTGATTGCCTTACATAACCCAGGAACATTTCCTGGAGCCTTTCTTTTTTTCCTAACCTGGTGCAAGGCAAATGTTGGTTCCCATCCTGCTGCTGTGTGACACTGGCTACATACTTTGAGAAATCCTCAAAACAGAACATTTAGTAACAACACTGATAACTTCTCAGATCTGCTAAGATACTTCCTCACCTTGCTCATGTTTTTCTGTTTTTATTTATCAGCTGCTTTTTATGAAGCCAGCCAGCTTTCAAAGCAGGGGCACCAAGGCCCTCTCCCAGGCAGCAAAGCACTCTGTGCTCCTGCTGCAATAACTGCAGTGCAGACCTGTCACTCACTGCTGCTGTTCATTTAAAGCAGCATTTACAAGCTCCTACAATGAAGTGCAAGCCAGTTGTATTGAGGGATTTAGGAAAAGATAAATCTTTTCCATGAGAGCATCAGTGAAACCCTGCTTGTTTGGCAGTTTTCCTGGGATTGACTCCATGAGAGTCATTTCTCCTCCTCAACAGCTCAGCATTGCACTGGGGGTTTTTCTGGGCAGCCTCCTGTTCTTTCTCTTCTGCTTGAGGATGTTACAGCCACAAAGGTGTAGAGTAACTTCCATTGGAGGCCCAGCTCCAATGGTGCTTGTGGATGGTTAATTTTTCATGAATCTGGCCCTGTGTGCCTGTCTGCTCTCTCATTTTAACAGCTGCAGCTTTTTTTCTTTCGCAGCCTTTTTCTTTCTTTTTTTTTTCCCAGAAGGAACAAATATTTGTGGATTGCAGTCTGTCTCATTGAAAGAAAGTGGAATGCAGATGAGGATTAACACTCACAACTGAGTTTATCTCTGCTAAACAACATTCTGGATGCTCAGCTGGACTGAGTTTGTGCAGCAGGGACTCCTTGAATTCATTCATTTGGTTCTATGCACTGCAACATTCACATTTTTCACATACAAATGTGGTTCAGAACTCTTCCTGCAGCAGTTATTCCATTGAGTAATGTCATGCACAGGCCATAGCACAGGCTGTGAGCCCTGACCACATCCTCTGGGTCTCTTTTGTTAACTCAGAAATCAGCCTTTGGAACTCACCTGATTCTGCAACTTCTGCAATGGGCACGCCTTGTTCATAAGCCATAAATCCAAGAACTGAAAAGATAGCAAAACCAGCAACAAAGCTTGTGCCACTGTTCAAGCAGCAGAGCATGATGCAGTCTCTGAAAATATAAATAAAAAACACTGCAGTTGATCTCCAGAGCTGGGGTTCCTTTCATCTGCTGAGCCAGAGGAGTGACACAACCCTGGGCTGCAGGAATGGAAAGCACAAGTTGTTCATGAACAGTCAGGTCCCAACTCAGATCATTCCTGAGACAACCAGGAATCAGCACCTGCAGGAGGGCACCATCACAATGTCCTTGCTTGTGTTTTAACTGCTGGAGTTGCAAACCTGTTGCAAGGCACTCCCTGTTGTCCAGCAAAATCTTTAAAAAACATGTCAAACTATGTAAAACATGTAATAATTGTTAAGAACAATTCCTCCATAATAATTATGCTAAAAGATTCCAGAGGGTATTAATTAATTAATAAACTCTTACAAAAATGGTAACATTTGTTTCCTGGGGAAAAAAAATTCCTGTGGTCAGATCTTAGCTCCTTCCATCCCTGTTAAAGAACATTGGCAAAATTTACCCATGCAAAATACAGCTGCAGTTTGGTTTCCAGCCATATTGAAGAGGCTGTGGGAATGAAAAGCACTGTACATCATCTGGAAGTGTGTGCATGCCTTAAAAAGTGTCTAGAAAGAGGCAAAGGCAGTGCAGGGACAGAGATCCCTCAGACAAACACATCCCACACCTCAAACCACGAGAAGGACTTGGCCAAGGTGAAGGAGGATTTCTTTGCCCAGATTGGAAAGGTAACAAGAGTAAATCACTTCAAAGAAAGGGAAGATCCTGTTGCAGAAAGGTGTGATTTCCCCCAGAGCCAGGGAAATAGTGTCACTCATGCTCTGACAGCTCTCCAGGTGTGACAGATGATGAGGCAGCACTGGTTTATGCTGACAGTCACTCCTTGAAGACTGTTTGCCTCCAGAGACAGGCTGTGGACTTGAGAAAGTCATGATCTAACTGAGATGTCTGAGGNCTGGCACCCCTGGGACTCAGCTGAGCACCAGGCACACACATTCCCCTGGCAGGGAGCACCTTGGCATTCCTGAGCTGCAGAAAAAGGACCAGCTCTGGGCCATGGCAGGCTTTGCCTCCCTTTCATCACCTCAGCTACACTTCATTTTAACTCTTCTTTTGGGAAGGTTTTATGTTTTCACAACAACTTCAGAGTAAAAATGACCTCTGTGGCACAACACCTACAAACTGCTAAAATATGCCCAGCAGTGCAAAAGGATGAATATTCCCATTTGTAATGGAGATTCAGACATGGACATGTGCAGTGATGTTCACACTTCTT
Organism: Alaudala cheleensis; assembly: GCA_013398995.1. NCBI lineage: Eukaryota > Metazoa > Chordata > Aves > Passeriformes > Alaudidae > Alaudala > Alaudala cheleensis. The sequence continues at coordinate 4,832 of VWYE01011790.1, read as the reverse complement.
TCATGCCTGGACTCCCTCTAACACTGCTCATTTGCAGTGAAATACTTGCTAAAAATACAGTTCTAACCTTTTATTTATTTACTTTTCATGAAAATTTCTCCATAGTTATGCCCAGCCAGGCCAGTTCTACACTTCAGATGTTTTAAAGCAAAATAGCAATCCAAAATAAAGGACTGAGGAGCACAGAGGCCTTTGTGCTTTGCAGAGATACAAAACAATGAAAAATCAGCCCCTTCCTGACCTTCTCAGTGAATTTCAGCTCTAAAGAGCTCTGGAGGGACTCTCACCCCACCTCTCTCACCCCAGGAACCAGTGAATTCAACACTGAGAAATGAAAACTGAGTGGGATGAAACCCTCAGATAAGAGAGGTCAGAGAGATGAATTTTATAATCCTCTGGGGAAAAAAGAGAAATCCTGCTCTGGGGGGATGCAGCCAGATGATGCCTCCACTGGGCACAGGCTCTTTTCTTCAGGTAACATTTGGTTTAGATAATTCCCTGCTTCAAATGCAGTCTGAACAAGGTATTTCCTTCTGAGGAGAGCTGTCTCACAGGATATGTGAGAGCTGCTGGTTCCTGAGTGGGAGCTCAAGGCTGGAGAGCCCCTGGCAGGGTCTGCAGCTCCCTGCTGAAGCAGGGGCAGAGCCCAGCTGGGCAATGCCACAGAACAGGAGGATCCCAGGGATCTCCCCTCCCAGGGACATGTGTCAAACCACAGTGCAGGTTATCTGCAGGATAAGTACTCATTTCTCCAAGGAAACGGGAAAAGGGGGATTTTCATGCCCAGCAGCCAGTGGGGTTGCTGTTGTTTTCAGCTGACACCAGCCCAGCTGATTGTGTCACCCCCAGGGAGGCAGTCACTGGCTGAACACAGCTGCTCTGGGCACCCTCATAAAAACACAGCCTCCAATTTCCCTTCCCCTGGCTTTGCAGCAGTGCTACTCTCAGCTCCTGCCTTTCATCCCACAGGCAGAAGGAACCTGCAGTTCAGGGGTTTTTTCTGCTATAGCAACAAAGACTGGAAGGGGGATCCAGATCCATTGATTGTGAAACCAATGAGTTTTAAAACACAAATGCTCAGGAACCATTGGGAGGACAACATGATTTTTTAATGTGCACCTTGGCAGGAGGACATCAGAGCCTGACTGGAGCCCAGACTGATTTCAAGTGAAAGGAAAACTTCAAATTTTTATGAAAACTTCACATTCTTCCAAATTAAACTCCTGCCAATCACCTGAATAATTCAAGATGTGCATTGCTTCTCCTCTCCCTGCCTCACAGCCAGGACACTTCTGAAAATCCATCCTGCCTTCCTCAAGGAGCTGCTCTGAGCCCCCAGAGCCCCTGGCATCCCTCCAGTCCCTTCCTTGCCTTTATGGATTCCTCAAGACCCAGCTGAGAAATTCTCATTTCTCTTTTCCTCCTGGAATGGAAACTTGTCAAAGGACAAATCCTCAGGTCTTAAAAGTTGTGTCCATGTGTGAAATCACTTTTCTCTCTCCTGCTCCCCAGTGGGAACAGGGGAGCTGACCTGGACTTGTACCTGGGAATGGATTTGGGATTCTGAGCTGGATAAAAATCAGAGGACCCATCAGTGCACTGGCTGTTGTTCCTGTGGGGAAGCACTGCCTGCTGATGGCACTGCCAGGGCTTTCCCCTTCTCCCAGGAGTCACTTGGGATACAAACTCTGGCACATCCAGGGAGGAGCTGGTTTTTATGTTTTTCAATTTAAGGATGATAAAAACTATTTTCCTATTCAAAGACATGAAGTGACTTTTGCAATCCATTTACCACATTAATGACTTAAATCAGGCTTAAATCTTAAATTCACTTGTGCAGTTCAGACTTTCCCATTTCTCACTGAAATACCTCTTGCCATTATTTTGCACTGCAATTTTCCCTTAGGGAAAAAAAATAGAGTAAAACAGAGCAGAAAATGTAGATGTTATGATCAGTAGGGAGGGATTGCAGGAGAAAAAAAACCCAGCTTGATTTTATTTATTTAAAGTGCTGGTTAGAATACAAATTTGTGGTTTACACATCAGAGCTCTGTTTATGTCTTGCCCTGCCCAGCTCAGCCACTCTCTGCTCTTCACTGCTGTCCTACCCCTTCCCTCAGACTCGTTAAAAATCACACCTCAGGACACATCAGCATCTATTTCCTAGCTGGGAAAACTGGGCAATGTTTTGTGAAGGGGATTGTGGAGCCTGGATGGAGTAGAAGGTGTTTGGCTGCTGCTGCTCTGGAGCTTCAGAGCAGAGTTTTACCAACTGAGCTGAGCTCCAGGGTCAGGGGAAGGAAGGAAAACTCCATAAATCCAAACTCCTGCTTTTTAGAGGGGAAAAACCTGAGGGAAAGCATTCCTGCACTCCTTGAGGCACTGGCAGGTTCTAGTTGGGATACAACTGGAAAGAAATAGAAATAAAACAGAATAAGAGAGGAATGAAGTGGTGCCTTTGCTAAAGCATCACCTGTGCTAATCAGGGAAAAGATTCATTGCCAGCAGCTCTGGAGGCTGGAGGGGACTCACATCACTTCTGCAGCAAAACATTTTGTCTTGCTCAGACATGGAAAGAAGAAGCATTTCCTAAAACTGCCTCCTGAGCTCTCCAAGTAAAACTGTAATTCAGAATTGAAATAAATGTCGGGGGTTGGGGTGGTTTGTTTGAGGGTCTTTTGCTTTTGGACCCTGCTCTTTCCTTTACAGAAAAATGAAATTTCAATTCTCTGTCTGGAGATCTCAATGGAGTCACTGCAGCCAAACTGTCCTTGTAGGAATTTTAGGAAAATCACTTCAACAACCAGGAATTGCAGAAGAAAAGAGTGGTGCTCATATTGCTGTCCATGCCAGTAATGTGGAAAGGGGATTTTGTGCAAATCATCCTTTGGCCATTGACTCAAGAGAGATGAAAAACTCCTGAAGTCATTGGCAATTCCCTCCTTGGGAATACAGAGATAAACTGGATTATCTCAGAAATGCTGCCCATTCCTTCTGGGCTGGGGCCTGCAAACTTTCCCCAAAATGGGGGAACGTGGCAGTCAGAGCACAGACCAAACTGAGGGGATTTTCAATGACAGCTTTTTGGTGCCACTTTTTAAAAAGCTGCTTAAATAATGCACACACATTCAGTGATACCTGTCTGAAATACTGTATTTGCACATGAAATTTGTATCTCTGTGTGTACTGAGGGCTTGTGGAAGGCTCAGATTTGACCAAGAGGGATGAAAACACCACATTTTGAAGCAGAGTTCCTCTGGAGCAGTTCCCAGAAACATTACAGACCTCTGTGCTACAAAAACACATTATCCATGGAAAAAGGGAAAGGGAAGTGATTCCAATTTCCCCCCAGCAGCAGAATTGCAGTGTGGAAGGTGTTACCTGTAGCAGTTGTTGTTGTAGTTGTTGTAACTCCCCAGGGCTGTCAGGCAGCCCAGGCAGATGGCGTAGGAGAAGAAGATCTGAGTGCCAGCATCCACCCACACCTGGGGACACAGAAAGGGAGAGCTGCAGGAACCACAAATCACCCTCTGCAAAATGCTGCCTGCAAATCTGCACTGGTGGCTCTGCAGGTGGAGAGGCTCTGGCAAAGCTTTTACAAATCACTGCCTTAAAATGAAAAAATGAGAGAGAAATTCCCCTCCCCATCCCAGCTGGTCTTTACAGGCTCAGCCTAAAGTAGAGGGAGGCAATTCCTAGAGAAGAACCTCACCCATTCAATTCATTAATTGCTTTTGTATAGTTTTAGTAGTTGCAGCCTAAACAGAATCACCTGCATTGATCTCACTCCCATTGGACACCTACTTATTCAAAATTTAAAATTTAGTGTGAATAAATGCTCCAAAAACAAAATGTGCCATTCCCAGATAATACACAAATTAGGCTGGGGAAAGAAGGGATAATTATCCAGAAAAAGGATGTTTTTAGCAAAATTGAATGGATCCAACAGGCCCAAAGTTACAGCTCTGGTCACTGTGCAATCAACAAGTAAAAGTTCTGTGGAGCTTAACGAGTCAGAATGTCACTGTGGGAACATTTATATCCTAAAGTGATGCAAACAATTTTAAATCAGAGAAAAGGAAGTGTGAGTTGACACGATGAGATTCTTCTCCTCAGAACAACCTCAGAACATTAATGAGCAGGTTCATTTTACTTCAAAAGTACTGCAACAAAGCAATTTATTTCATTGACCAGTGTGGCTGTGCTCCCACTGGAGCAGAAGGTACCCCTTGGAGTCCTGGTTTTAACATGAGAACCCAAACCCACACATATACAATCCAATAAAATCCTGCTCCTGTTTTCCTGGGATAAATGATCTCTTTAAGTCCTTTGTTAAAGCAGAGCAACCAAAACACCAAACCTGAGTGCTAATGAGAGGCAGTGGCTGTGCAGCCATTCCCTGCTGAAGCTGGAGCCAGGGAACAGGGAACACAGGGAACAATTTCAGGACTAATAACAGCCATCAAATCCTCCTAAACACACAAAGGGGATGTGTTTGTTTTACATCTGATCAAGTGAGACCTTGCTCTCTGGAGTTGTTGAGTGTTTCTGTTTAGAAATAACATTAAGATCACATTTGATTTACATCAGAGGCTTAAAGGGTTTCGTTGCTGTCACCCTGAATAAGACACAGCTGGTTACATCCCAGAGCTTCAGCATCACTGAGGAAAAGCTGCACACACAGAGGCTTTTGACAGACAGGCTCTTTAACAAGACTGGAAGCTCCCAAAACCTGTGAGGAGCGTGGGTCAGCTGAAAATGCACCATCTGCTGGGGCCCAGACAAAACCTGGGAAACTGGATCAGCACATGGATCCTTCCCTTCCCTTCCCT
>VWYE01011789.1:0-49042 GCA_013398995.1 Alaudala cheleensis | reverse complement strand
GATTTTGCCGGATTGTGCCGGATTGTTCCGGATTGTGCCGGGCTGTGCCGGACTGTGCCGTATTGTGCTGGATTGTCCTGGACGGTGCCGGAATTTTCCGGAGTGTGCCGGACTGTGCCGGGGTGTGCCGGACTGTGCCGGACTGTGCCGGAATGTGCCGGATTGTGCCGGGCTGTGCCAGATTGTTCCGGACTGTGCCGGATTTTTCCGGGCTGTGCCGGATTTTGCCGGGCTGTGCTGGATTTTTCCGGGCTGTACCGGATTGTGTCAGACTGTGCCGGACTGTGCCGGAATGTGTCGGATTTTGCCGGGCTGTGCCGGAATGTGCCGGGCTTTTCCGGGCTGTGCCGGGGCTATGCTGGGCCGTATCGGGCTGTCCTGGGCTGTATCAGGCTGTGCCAGGCCATGCCAGACTGTGCCAGATTGTGCCGGACTGTACCGGACTGTGCCGGGCTGTGCCGGGCCGTATCGGGCTGTGCCGGGTGGAAGGAGCGCGCAGCCTTTGCACTGGGGCAGCCCCATGAGCAGCTGTTCGCCCCCCATCCCCCACAGCCGGAGAACGGGGCCCACGGAGCCCCCGCCTGCCACAGGCCGGCCCGGCCCTGTCCCTTCGGTCCCGGTCCCGGCCCCAGCCCTGTTCTCGCCCCGTCCCGGCTCTGTCCCCCCGGTTCCGGTCCCAGTCCCGGTTCCCGCCCCGTCCCAGCTCTGTCCCCCCGGTCCCGCTGCCGGTCCCGCTGCACTCACTCGATGTGCCCGGCACGGCCGGAGCCCTCGATGGTTTTGGCTCCCCAGCGCTGCTCCTGCTCTGAGATGTCGTTCTGTGGGATGAACCGCTGCCGTCAGCCCCAGCCCGCTCCGTCGGACCAGGTGCCCCATCACCGCCGGACCGGGCCGGGCTGGGCCGGGGTCTCCGAGCCGCTCCGCAGAGCCGCGGTCACACCCGGAATGGGCGGGATTCGCTGTTCGGGAAAATACTCGAGAAACCAAAGTGACCTCAGCCCTCGGGGCTGTCACGGCCTTGTGGTGTAGCTTTGTGGAAGGTCTAAACATACATTTGAGAAAGTGAAGCATCAATAAAGTCTGTCCTAATATACGATAAAACTGAAAATATGTATATGTGAAATAGAATGAAAAAATTAATACAAAGCCTTTTTCTGTTCATGCTTAGTTTGCTTCCACAGATAGAAGAAATAAGTAAGCAAAATATTAGACAGTGTAGATTTTTCCTAAAACATTAATAACTTGAAACTATGAGAAAGGAATTTGATTTTCTGCTCCAAACTAGAATTTCTTACTGGAAATACTTAGGCAAGACTGAACCTCGAAAACACAGGACTCTTGTCCAACAGGAGAGGCTTATTAGGAAAGTAATAGAGATCCAAATGGAAAATGAAAATCATGACCCATGCAGAGGGTCCCCCAGGTCAAACCCTTCTGCTCACCAGTTCACTCAGAGCTGAACTAGATAGAAAACAAGGAGTGTGAGAGGCACAGAGCTGCACCTGCACAAGTTGACTGTAAACAGTAGGATTTTTCATCTGGAAAAAAGATAAATGAGGGGAATCCTGAATCCTTGTACAGTTACAAACAGTGTGGGACAGAGGAAATATGTTCCCTGTGTCTTGTATGTTGTGGAGAGGACAAGGGAAGTGACCAGGGAGCAGGTTTGAGAAACCCTGCATGTTCTGTCCTCTTTAGGTGCCATTACTTGTGGTCAGACATGGGGTGTGCAATGATGTAGGAGGTTCTGGAGACTAAACCTGGAGGTGTGTCAGCCATGGGGTGCCCTGACAGGACCTGCAAGGGGCTGATGGCACTCGGTGGCTCCTGCCCTGCCAGCGGTGCTGCAGCTGTGCCCTGAGCCCTGAGCCAGCTGAGCAGCAAGGGCCCAGGGCCAGGAGCTCTTCACACCAGCAGCACAACAGCTGCCACAGCAGAAACTCACCACAAAATCAGGATCCGTGTCCCAGTCGTCTCCCTGGGCCTCCACTTGCACTGACACGTTGTGTCCCACAGCTGCTTTCCACATCTGCACAGGAAGGACACGGCATCACCCAGGGCGGCCACAGCTGCCTTACACCCAGTCACAGCAGAACCTGGGCTGGAGAGGGCCTTTACAGGCCCCCTGTCCTCACACGTCTGTCCCTCAAACAGCACAGAGAACCCCAAAACAGCTGCTCCTGAGCCTCAGCACGTCTTACAGCAAAGCACCCGGGGAGTGCAGGCGTAAACCACAGCCTTCGTGCACCCTGCAGTAGCAACACACACCTTACAAGTAGTAAATGAATGCTGGCATCCAATGACCACATTCTGCTTTCCCAACACATCGATTTCCTGTGCTGTGAGGGGCTGTTCCCTGCGTTACCCTCCCATCACCATGGCGAGCTCCAGCACTGTGACACTGTGCTGCTGGAACTGGGATGGGCTCCTCAAGCCTCTTGTCTGCTTTTCAACCTTTCAATCCCTGCCCAGTAGCCTAGAGAAGGGTCAGAGCGAGGCTGGACAGTGGTGTGACAGAGCTGGTGCTGTGTGCTGTTCATGTCTGTCACGTGGAGAAAAGGGGAAACAGGGTTAAAAGCACCGTAGGGCCAAACTGGCTGAGGCTGTGGTGGAACAGCTCCTGCAGGCCTGGAGGAAATGACAGGCACAGGAAGTGGAAGTTAAAAGTAATACGAAATCTAAACCCCCTGCATTTCATTTTCAAGGTGACCGTGAAAAAAACATGATAAAAAAGCCCTCCCCAAACAACTGAGTTTTCACAAAATAAGAGACAGAGAGGAGTTGGCTGCCCTTTACACCCCAGAGAAATCAGTCTCCTCAGAGCCCCATCCCTTCATATCCCACCCCTTTTACTTCCTGCAGTGTTGAGGAACCACAAGTTCTCTGTGTTGCCCAAAGCAGCTTTTTTTCGTGGGGCAGAGAGAAAGATTAAAGAGAATGTGCAGGAAAGACTGAGCTGAGCCCTGTTCTCCATCACACCAAACTGTGACCAAATCAACAGGAAGGAAGAGACCTGTGTGCTGGATCTTCAGCTGACAGCAGCTTTGGGCATGTGCTGCTCAGCTGCACTGCCCCTCACTCCCACGGCTGCCTGGAAGCCTCAGACAGCCCTGAGCACTTGGGGCAGTTGCTCTTTGTGAAAGCAAACTGTTTATGCTGAGAAATTAAGTCATTCTCTGTTCATGCTAAGTAATCAACTGTCCCACACCAAAAGCTGTTGAAGTGAATAACCTTCCAGTTTGGGACAGTGCCCTGCTCAGTTTCAAGCTGTCCTTTCCAGAGACCAGCACCGTAAGACCAGGGAGGGAAGAGAACAGAAACCAAAGGAGCACAGCAGAGAGGATTCTTTCCTTTGTTAAACAAAGGCCAGGTAGTCAGCTAAGGGAGAAGTTGAAGGACTAAGGCAGATACACAGTGCAGACCTGCTTTTAGGCCTTCTCCAGGTGCCTCAGGACCAACCACAGCTGGTCTGTGACATCCTCCACTGGCAGCAATCCAGTGCCAAAGTGACTGCAGCTAATTGGAATTAGAAGCAGGGAAAGCAGAAAGGCTCATAGCCCCATCTAACACCACCTTTCATTTTTTCCCCCTCCCTCATTTATTGGCATCTCTCACGCCAAAGTTTTTTAAGGTTTGTTGCTCATTTTTGTAAAGCAGAAACCAGCTAGCACAGGGCTGCTCATCATCAGGGCTGCTGATCTGAGCTCAGATAAGATGGTTCAAGGTTTTAAATGGTTCTTGACCACCCATTCTCCAAAGTCACCTGCCATGCATTGTGGGAACCATGACAAACCACAGCCTGTAATTGTATCATGAGGCTCTGGACGCTGTCTCTGTGAGAAATATCAGCCAGGGTAGCATTTCCATCCTTTTTTTGTCCCATTTTCCCCTGGGAAAACATCCACTACAGCACAAATATAGGGCTAGCACACAGCACTTTCGTGCTGGTCGATTTGAAAGTGTGGTTCTTTAGAGCCTCAAACACGAGAACCACAGTGATGACAGGACAACAGCCTGAGAAGCAAATGCTGAACATCGTCCACTTAAACATGCTTGGTCAGGAAGGAGCTCTCTTTGCCCACCAAACACGACACTTTTTTGTAGTAATTTCTCACTTTCCACTCCCAAAACCCCCTCAAGTTCTCTTACCTTTAAAGGCTCACGGGTTCCTGCTGGCAAACTGGCTGCTTTTTGCTCAGGCACCTGCTGCCACAGACAGCTTTGGGCCTGTGTCTGCTCGGAGTTCCTGTTTTAACTTCAGCTCTTTTCACTTCCTGCATCCCAGCCCCCAGCTCTGCTCAAGTCACCCGAGCTGGCCCCAGTGCTGCAGTTCCCTCCCCTGCAGGCTGCCTCTGCCCCGAGGCCCAGAGCTCCTCCATCAGCACACCATGGGCTTTAAAGAAGGCTCTCACATGGGTATAAAAACCAAAATTCTGGTGGAGGCACAGATCCTGGAGCCAGGTCTTGAGCATGCCTTTTACTTTCAATATCTCTCCCTGTTACTTGGAGGATTGAGGAGAACATTAATTGTGCTCCTGAACCTTTTCCTGTTCTGCCCAGGGCCCTGAAAACTCCTTTGATCAAACTTGGACTTCTTGTTGCAACATCACCAGTACCCACGTGAAAAAAACAGAATGGGCACAGTCAAAAGGCTGCAGTGAACTTCAGGCAGTTGGGACATCCCTGTCTCAGGCTCCTGGGAGAGAGCAAACACTCCTGGAAAGAGTCTGGCACATTTCCTTGTGCTCAGGAGCAGCTCTCCTCTGAGTGTCCCTCTGTTCCTCCTCCTGGCCTTGCTGCTCATCATGAGGGGTGGGTTCATGTGCCCTCACCGAGGGACCCTGCACAGGCTCCTTGCACCTCATCTTGTGCTGTGCCTTTCCCAGATCCTCACACCTGTCCTGTAACAGGAGCTGAGAGGATCAGGAGGGTTCCCCTTAGAGCTCCATGCAGTAACTTGAATCCACTCCTCCCTGATGCTGCTGCCTTCCTCCTGGCACAACCCCACACTCCATCAGTGGTGGTGCTCAACTGGCCTGAGTGTCCCAGGGATGACAGCACAGCTTCTCTGGCTGACCTCCTCCTCAGGCTCTATTAAAGACAGATCAAAAATCAAGGCAGGACAGCTCCACTGGAGAAGAAACAAAATGTTGAAATGTTTGAGACAGGAAACATCAGCCATAATGCCCCATCTTTCAGCAGATCAAACCACAGAGCTGTTCAGTCAGATTACACTTAGCAGACCAGGACTTCCTTTTGAGGTTTTATTCCTGTATTTAATCAAAGCTGTAACTGTTCCATCTGCAGGTATAAAACATTTAAATTTATCTGAGGCATCAGAATTGTGCCTTTCNGGTAATAGAATACATACTTTGGGCACATTTTACATTGCAACCTAGGACAGCAGTTCAGGAAAAAAATGCAGGGGCTTTAAGGAAATGCTTTGCTCCTGATAAACACAGTGGAAACATCAGCTGCAGCCTCACAGCACCCCAGTGCTGGCTTTTGTTCTGCCAGTGGTGGGGAACTGGAACTGTGACTGTGAACAAGGGCACCTGGTTTTGCCTACAGAAAGATGGGACAGTTCAGCTGTCACATCTGAATTATCAGCACGTTCCAGCTCACTGTTGCCAACTTCTGTATTTGTCCTGGAGTTGCACAACTCTAACAGGGTGCAGTGTTCAGGCAAATGTGGAAAAGTAAACCCAAGAACATTCTGTTTTACTGGAATTGCTTTCAGGATGCACACAAATGGTTTGGAAGGGACCTTAAAATCCTTATTTCCACACACCCCTGCCATGAGCCATTGCCTATTCAAGTGCTATTTCCTTATTTTCTCAGCTGAAAAAGGGGTGAGATAGGAAAAAAAGGTCATCACCTTTCACATACATTATACATTCACATTGGATAAAGAAACAGAGCTTTGGCAACCCTCACATAAGGCAGCAGACACAAAAGAGATATGCTGTCCCACACAAGGTGTGGTGATACAGCAGCACTACACCCTCCCCCTGGACAGTTACATGACAATGTTACACAAATTCCATTTGAAAAATAAACTTTATTATACATACAGGAGCTCATTCCCCAGGAAGCTATAGACAAAATATTTGGTCACTGCATTTGACAGAGTTAGAGGAAGTTCACACTGATAATCATGGCCAGTCCACCAGAAGGATTTACAGTGCCAGTGCTCTGGACCTGCCAGAGATCAGCTGGCTGAGCTGCCATGAAATCAATCCATCCTCCAAAGGCTTTCTGCACTGGCTACAGCAGCTTACCTTACCAGCAATATCATAAGAACCACCTCTTTCTCATGGGAAAAATGGGACTGTCGATGCTCTACTAAGAGGCAGAAAGGATCCTCCTGGCCAGGACTCTGGAACAAGCACTCGGGATCTGACAGCAAACGCCACTGGAGCTTCCTCTGCATTCAGCATTCTCCTTTTGGAAGATGGCAGTCTCAAATTCAGGAAGTTTTTAGAAAACGTTGGAAATATGTCTGTATTTCCATATATCCTAAAAGATCCAGTCCATTTGCATCATTTGATTTGGGTCCAAGCATGCCCAAACACCAGCACCAGCTTTATACACCAGACCTACCAGAAGGTTTCAGAACTCTGGCTCCTTCCTCAGCACAGAGGAGAGAATTTATTTCTGGAGTTTCTGCCTTTGCTTTGGGCCCACACAGCACATTATGGACCCCTTCAACACAGCCTGTGCAGGTTCAGTCTCATGACGAGTGGATGAGAAGGCAGGAGCAGGGCTGCTCTAATTTCTCAAGGTAAGGCAGCACCTTCCATCAGGAGAGCTGCACAGATGCTATAAATAGGAGGGTTTTTAATTTAAGAGCTAAAATGTTTCATGTTTCCTATTCCTTTTAAATAACTAAATTACTGGCATTATTTTACAGGCTTGTCAGAGCAGACACATGACTGATTTCAAATGGAATGCTCACCAGGGCCAGATATACTAATTTTGGCCCTTCTTCAATAGGAGATGCAACGGAGCAGGAAACATGATTTAAAGACTCACAATCCTTAAAGTGGCCATAACTTTCTTAGGATATGCATTTCAGATAGCTCTGATCCATGGAGCAAATCTAAGGGGTGGAAGAAAGGGAAGACAATTTTTCTACAATTCCTCTACATAGTGTTCCCTCAACCCCACTCATGGACTCAGCCTAAGAGGGGGAAGATTGTGCAGTTTTAGAAGTGCTGAAGTACTGCAGTACTGCAGCAACTCAAGAGTATTTTTCTTATTCCTACTGCAGCACAACAGTATCTAGAAGAGTGGTCCTACTTCCAGGCCCAGGAACAGATGCTGTCCTCGAGGCTTGCAGCAAACCCTGGCTCAGAAAGCGAATCACTCGTGTAGAAACATGGAGGGAAGGACAGATCTCCTGGGAGCAGCTCCCAGCCCCAGCACTGACTCCGGCAGCAGCACCCAGGTGCTCCAGGGCTGGGTTGGGAAGCTGGGACAAGCTGCCCTTCCATGGGGCTGTGCAGGCCCTCAGCACTCACAGGGCTGAGGCTTGAGGAAAGGCTGCCACTCGTGTTCACAGGTGGCCTGTGAAGCACAGGAGCAGCAGGACGTGGACAGCAAGCTGATACAGGGCCACCAGCAGGGGCAGGTGGGCCCGGGAGCGGGGCAGGGAGCGGAGCAGGCGGCGCAGTCCCGGAGTGCCCCGAGCCTGCAAGAGAACAGAGAGCAGTCACCCAAGGAATGGCTCTGTCCCCAGCTGCCCCCTTCCACAGCTCTCCTGACCGTGGGGGTGTGTTTGTTACAGACAATGAGCATGAACCTTCCCCAAATCATTCCACTGTCAGATCCTGACACCAGGGCAATCCTCATGAAATATTCCCCATCCCTGCTCTCTGCAGGGTGTCCTTGAACCAGCCCCATCCAATTTTGTTTCCAGCATGGTGAGAGCAGAAAAACTACACAATCCCCAACTGATTTATGTGCCTCTACAGAGGAATTTAACTGCTGTAGGTTCACAGTCTCTAGAATCAGCTGGGGCTCACACAATTGGCAGCTGTGAATGTGAAATTCTTACCCTGCTGGAATTATTATCCATGGAGTCGATCAGCAAGGACTGCTCATGGCCTGGAGTCATATCAATGCTGGCACTTAAGGAAGATGCCCACTCACTTGACTGCAACCTGCCACAACAAACATGAAATTAAATTAAGTTTCTTATTAAGATGCCCCAAATAAACACTGTAATCAAGCTTAGGGAAGACTGTATTTCTCAAAAAAGGAACCAACCCCTGCAAACAAGCCCTGGTTTCTCCTGCCAAGAGCTAGTTCCATTTGTACAGGTGTCATGCCTCCTGAGCTCTCACTGAGCAAAAGAACAGGGTGACCCAACCAGCAGGAGTCCTTCCTCCTTTCAAGTGAAATTTTAGAGTGCAAAAGAAGCCAGGGCAGATGATAGGCCTATATGCTTTAAATGCTGTGAAATTATTTTGGAAGCCAGCTCTGGCTGCAATAGTGCTGGTTTTCCCTATTTTCTAGTGACAGAGGCAGCAGTCACATCCTGGGGCTACCATTCATTAGTGAGATCAGCTGCAGGAGGCTTCTATAGACTTCAATGCCAGAAGGAGCTCCAGTTTTACAAACTGTCCAGCAATTACCAGGGAACTTCATCCAGAATTTTTCCATACAGACCTTTTTTTTTTTGGCTGACTCAGCAGGTGTCAGAAGAAGGGCACTGTTTTCATGTAAAAGACCCCTCTAGTCCATAACTCCAGTTATGTCCAGGAACTGCACAGCACAAGTGCCTACAATCAGGTCATGTGCTAAAACCCTCTCCACAGTCAATGAGGAGAATCAAGCATTTTGATCCTGCTGCTCACTGCATCTTAATTCCAATATCTAGTGCAGGTCAGCTGCCTTTGTTTTGCTGCCCTGAGATGTGCAGAGTCCTGTGCAGTGCAGGCCCCAGTGCTGGATACTGGGGATGGGGCAGGAGAGGGGTCAAGGCTAAAGCCAAGCCTGGGGAAGGTGGATCAAAGTCCTTTCTCCTAAGTGTTTGATTGAAAGTTTATGCTAATTGGCAATACATTAAAAATGAGTGACTTTCTTCAAGTCAAAACTGTTTCATGCATGACAGACAGGTGCTTACTGAGGAGACAAATCCCCTGGAAGCATGAGAACTCCTCTTTGGCCTGCACCCAATTCTTAGTCTCCAAATTGTATTTTCCAGCAGTTAATGTAATTAATTGAGAAAGTTTTGGCATCTAATTTCTAGACAGAACTTGTCTAAATGTCTACTCATTTGTCTCATTCTATCTGCCTACAACTGAAGGAACTGAATTTCCTGAACTGCTTTTTGACAGTGACTGAGCACCTCACCAGCTGCCCAGGGGGGTTGTGAAGTCTTCCTCTTTGGAGATACTCAACAGCCATCTGGGCATGGTCCTGGGCAGCTGGGTCTGGGCCGAGCAGGGGCTTGGGCCAGGTGGTCTTTGGAGGCCCTTTCCAGCCTCAGCCTTTCTGTGATTCTGCGACAGACATGGGAGTTGTCTCTGTGCCACTTGGAAGAAGGATGTGATGAAGTGCAAATGAAAAACACAGCCAGAACCACCACACTTGTATGGTGATAGTGTTTGTTTGCTGGAGCTGCCTCACCTTCTGATCTGATCCTGTGCTGCAAGAAGTGCCTCCTCTGCAGCGAGACGACGCTCCCGTTCTTCCTCCAGCTGCTCCTCCAAATACTTCATATCCTGCTTTGTGCTGCTATGTAACTGTTCTGTTTCTGACAACCTGTCAGAAAATAACACAGCAGATGCCAAAAAAGGCCTAATTCATGGACTATTGTGATTTTTTTGTATTCACTGATGCAGTGTGTGACAGACTCACATTACCTCCCAGCTCACACAGGAGACTTAGTCATCTTTAGTATATTTAAACTATTTGGAAAACATGAGAGAAGATAAATCTCTTGAAGCTTCTGTTTCACATCAGGAAGGAGTTCCTTGGCTCTGTCACCATGGCTCCACCTTCTGAAAAGTATTTTGAAAGGGTTTGAAGAATCGTGTGCTAGATCTTAGTTTCAGATGGTTACAAGGAATTCTGTACCACATCTCAATTCCAGACACACTCTCAGGCTACAATCTCGAGACCAGTACTACAGATATACTTCAGCAGCCCACCAGATCCAAGGTGCTGCTTTGGCTGGCATTGCTGCTGCATGTTGTCCTGATGTTTTTTTGAATGTCTGATCCAAAGAGCTAACTAATGACAGCTGCTAAGCACAGGACAGTTCCTCCAAGTCCACAGGATCCTAGTGTAGCACTGAGTTTTCCCAACACACTGTTACACAGTAAAAGCACCAGGCTCATCACTAGCCTCAAGGCCTCCATCAGGAACAACATCCTCACGCCTGCTTTGTCAGACTTTCTTTACCTCAGCTGCAGCTCCTGCAGTTCAGGTGTGTAAGTGCCTCTCTGTGGCTCGTTCTTCTCTTGGGGTGCTCCTGGAGCAGCGTCTGTTGCAAACAGCTCCTGGAAGAGCACAGGAACGTACTGCAGACTGCACTGAGTGGAGAGGACACACAGCTGGCAGAGCCCCTGGAAACGAGCTTTTCCCTGCTGTGCACCCAGCCCAGCCCCTCACCATGCTCTTGTCTGCAGCCTGCAGCTCCTGCAGCCGCCTCTCGAGCTCTCGGCAGCGGCTCAGCACCTCCCTGCAGTGCTGCTGGCTCTGGCTGCTCCCGTGCAGCTGCAGGGAGAGGGCATTCTTCTCCTCAAAGACCTGAGATAGCTGAGAAGAGAACACAAATGGCAAGCAAAGAAATTGGTTTTGTGAAAGAAAAATTGTTCTCTGCCTGACTGAGGTTAAGAATTCTCTTGGGAACACATAATTGCCACAGTGCCCACCACTAAGACCAATGACAATCTCCAAGAGCAGCTTCTGGAAAAGGAGTCTCAAAACATCAAAGAGATGCACAGAATACTACATATCCAGAACAAGATTTCCAAAGTGCTGATATTGAACTAAAGCTTTCAGAAATATCATCAGTAAATTGTCATGTTATATTCTCACTTTCTCCTTGAACACAACTCTTTCTGAAGATGGATAAATTCTGGGTCTTCCACTTCAGCGTGGGAACTGACTTGTGATTCTGCACTGAAATGCAGGAAGTGTTCCAAGCTGGCAGGCAGAAGTGAAGATGACAAGCTTGCCTTCCCAAGGAGGGATTTCCTCCAGCAGCCCAGGAAGGAGGTGGGAAGTGCTCCCAACAATAGCCATGGGACCTGTAAACAACTTTCCTCATATGCTCTCACTCTCTGGTCCCTTTGTCTGGTCTTCATCTCTCCCCATCCAACTTCTTTCCCCCACTGTCCCCTCCATCTGGCCTCTCTTGCCCCCTCTCCCCTTCTCTCACCTCTTTCTTTCCTCCCCTGCCCTCTTCCCTCCTCCTTTCTCCCTTTGCTCACCTGGGAGAAAGGGCACCAAACTGCAGTGCAGGACAGCTGCTGATCCAGGCCCTGTCAGTGCTGGATGGGGTCTGCATGGGGCTGGGTGCCCTTCTGCTCCACACAGAGCAGCTGTGCCACTCAGGGCTCCTCTCCCCAGAGCTCTGCCTCACCCCAGCTGCTCACTGGGAGAGCAGGGTGGGACAGGAGGATGGGCTCTGCTGCTGTGCAAGCCCTGTTCAGCAACAGTGAATCCATCAGGGTGATCCTAACTCTGCTCTTTTGAGACATGCATTCCTGATTTTGTGTTCCTTCACTGAATGCCTGCAGGGACAGATTCATTCCTGCTTCCTGAGCCCTATTCCAGCCTAACCCTCCCCACATTCCTAGTCCCTGAGTGCGAGCAAGCACAAGGCATGGATCAGTACCTTGCTGTTTAACTGCTGAATTCTGAGCTCTTTCTGATGCAGTTCTTTCAGACTGTCACTTAGCTGGGCCTGGAGGTGTTTCATCTCTGTCTCTAGGCTTGAAAAGTCCCCTTTCAGGACTTCTGGAGAAATCTGCCAAGAAAAGAACAATGAAAAATACACTGCACATGTGTTAGTCCTCTCTTAATTATTCCAAGGTCAAACCCAACTTTATTCCTAGACCTGGAACTTGATTTGCTCAGGCAAAAGAGCAAATGGGAAATAAACAGAAATATCCTCAAAGCCATCTGAAAATGCAGTTAGGAAAGATCACCAAACTTGCACATATGATGGGTCCTGCTCAAAAGTTGTCTTAAAGCTGTTTACAATACAGGGGAAAAAACCAAACAAAACCCTAAAGCAGTGTCCACACTGCTCTAATCAACAAAAACCAGAAGGCCAGAATGGAAGAATCCTCCCGGAAAGCAGCACATGAACATTGTTCAAGCTTTTCCTTTGCATATACGCATGGGTGTCTCAAAGGGAAAGGGACATTTGCTGCCCCCTCCCTCACACAAACCCCTGGAACATTGCAGACATGGGTGGGAGAGATGTCTCCTGGCTCTCATGCACTGCACTGTGCCTGCAGCCTTCCCTACACAAGCAAAATACCAAACACATTCCACTCCACTTTTAGGACTGTAAACAGGGGGAATAAGTGAGAAGGTGCAGTGTGAAAGCCTCAGCCTCTCTGGGCTTGAACCAGGATTGTAGATCTCTGCTACAATAAAAACAGCAAGAAAACTGCAACAGAAAACTTAAAAATGGAGATGTGACATTAAAGTGAGAACTAGGACAGAAAATCTTAGATGCAAAGACAGTGCAAGAGGGTAATTCTCAAACAGCCAGGATACACACCTGGGAAGTTCCATGCTGCCCCAAAGGACCCAAGGTGCCGAGGAAGCCCTGCCTCTTTTACCCTCTTTCTTAAAACACTGGAAACCAGGAACTTAAGGAAGAACACTTAAGGGTATAACATAATTTGTACAACTTTCAGTGATGCAAGTTAGACTGTTGGTATTGTCTCTGGAGGCCTCACAACCACATCCAATCCTGCAGGCTGTAGGAGCTGGATACAGGCAACAAGTGCTCTTCTGGCTGAGTTTCAAGCTTTACATCTCCAGTAAAGAATCTGCAGCTTCCCACCCACCTTGCTTTGGTGCTGTTCCTCTATGGTTTGAGACTTGCTGAAGGGCAGCCTCATTTCCTGTGTGATCCTTTGTAAATGGCTCAGCTGCTTGTCCTTCTCTGCTATGGCCATCAGGTACTGCTCCTTCATGCTGCTGCTCTGCTTTTCCCAGGTGGTTTTCTCCTGTCTGCCCAGCATAAAACAAGGGAAATTACAAGGAAGTTACCAGTATCACTGATGGTGTCCAGGTACCCAGCTAAGAATGAGCCAAGGGTGATTCAATCATCACCTCATGCTAGACATGAAGTTTGATAACCAAGCCAAGCTAAAACAACCCACTTAAGCACAGGAACCTTAAAAGCAGGTTTAAGGAAGTTTCCTGTATTTGGTTGAACCCTTCAGATTGTTCCATGCTGCCCCAAGGTGACTTTTCCACACTTTTTGTGTTCCTGGACATTCTTTTGATCTCACTGTACAGAATTTTGTCAAGGAAGTCACTGGCAATGCCACTTGTCCCCAGAATAATTTCTCTGCATGGCCATATGTGCACCAGACCCAGTACTGATCCCACCACACCAACCTGAAGCCATCACTTCAAGCACAGTGGAAAAGCTACACAGGAAATAAACCTCCTGGTCTTTTGTCAGGATAAATACAATTTGTAAGATGCTTCAAACTTTAGGAGATCTGAAGTGTTAATCTGAGGGTCAGACTGGGGGCAGGGGGAAGGTTTTTTGTATCACTCTGGACAAAGATAAGCCATAGACCTTTCCACAAAGAAAATCCCACCCTTTTCATTCCAACCTCAGGCATTCTTAAATGGATCTCTGAAGTATCTGAAAACATTTCCCCCCATTTTCAGAACAGAGCATATTTGTCTGATTGGTTTTAGTCCAGTTGGAGAAGACAATTTTACTAGACTTGAATTACAAAGTTTAAAAAAAAACCCTAGAAGACATAGAGCAAGTGAAATAAAAGCTTAGACAGCCATACAAAATTAGTGTGTTCTAAACTATGATACCAGTGGGATAATAAAGGCTGTTCAACAGCAGCCTGGAATGGAGAGTACTGTGACCATATACAAAAGCTCCATTAAAAGAAACAGCCTCAGTTTCCTCTCCAACAGATGATACTGCCCACTGGATGAAGGAAATAAAAACTACAAGGTCCTTGATTTGGCTGTTATTTCACACAGGCACTGACCTCCAAGCTGCTGGGCTGTAATTCTGAGGCAGACACTGGACAGAAGAAACACGTGCCCAACCCTGGCCAGGGCAGAGTGCCCAGTGTCCAGTGGCACAGCCCAGGCTGGGGCTCTGAGCATTCCCTCCACCTCTGCCCACAACTCCTCTCTGAGAGAGACAAACCCAACCCCAATGAGGCAGGGAGCAAGACAGAGAGCTCACCTGAGCTGCTGCAGCTCCTGCTGGCACGCAGCTCCTGCTTGCTGCAGCTGCTCTTGCAGACGGAGCTGTCTGTCTGCCTCCTGCTCCCACTGCTGCAGTTGTGCCTTTAACCGGGAATTCTCAGCAGCTTCCACCCCGACCAGGATGTATTGCTGCTGCAGATTCTCCAGCTCTCTCACCTGGAATGAAAGAGAAACATCAGTGTGTGACAGCTGAGCAAGCATCAGGTTTATTACTCAGAACTGTTCAGGAGCATTTCTCACTGTGGTGTCTGGAGGGAAAGAGGGTGACATTCACATGACAGAGGAACTAGAAACTGAATTATCAAATACACCAGGGTACTGAAATCTCTAGAAGATCTCCAGACAACCCTTTGAATCTCAGCTGTTCTGTGACTTTGTGAAGGCAATGATCTATGCATCACATTGCAATTACCAGATCTAAGTGTGCTGAATTTTACGGCTTGAAGATCCAAACCTCCTGTGGTGCTTTAAGTAAGAGAAGGAAGAGAGCACATGGACTTACTACTCTGTCTCTGTCACTCTGCAAGGAGGCCAGTGCCTTCTTCAGACTCTGCACTTCTTCAGAAGTGGTGGAAGTGCTCCTTCCTGCTTGTTGTTTCACTTCTTCAATCTTGTGTTTCTTGTCCAATTCGTTCAGCAGACGGTCTCGGTCATTCTGCAGGCTTGCCATAGCCTTGGAGAAGGATTTGACTTGGTTGGAAGAGCCTTCCAATTCCAAAGACAAGCGGAGAAGCTCATCATCTTTAGCTCTGAGCTGTTGATTAAGTTTCTCAATCTGGGACAAGAGACCTCTTTCATCAATAGCCTTCTGCAGTTCTGTCAGCTCAGAGCTCAGCCTATCTCGGTCCCTGGCAGTAGACTGTTGCTCCTCTTGTAGCTGAGCCATTTGTTTCTGAAGATTCTGCACCAGACTCTTTTGTTCCTCCAAGTCTGCAGAGTATTTCTGTTTCAAAACATGAAGCTCTTCATTGGCCTGGTCTCTGCTGTCCTGAAGAGAGCTCATGGACCTCCCAAAAGACTGGATTTGAGCTCTGAGATCTTTGTTTTCATCTGTGACTGCAAGCAACTTCTGTTCCATTTCCATCAAGTCCCGTGCCAACTCTGCTACTCTCTCTTCTGCTGTCTCAGTTTCGTTCCTCATGATCCCTGCATCATGATGCAGGTGCTTCAATTCCTTCCGAAGCCTGTCCTCAGCCTCCCCCACTCTCTTGGCTGCATCCCTCTGAACACATTCTAGCTCCCCTTCAAGTTCTGATATTCTTTTCTGGAAGAGGGAAAGCTCATGACTCAGTTCTTGCACCTCTTTCTCTCGAGCCTTCAGTTGTGCCTGACACTCCACGATGGGACTCCCCTCGTGCAGTGCTGCCATCTCACCCTGCAGCCGGGACACAGAGGATGTGAGAGTTTCAATCTCCTGAGACATACTGACTTTATCCTCTCTTAAGGCTTCCATGCCCTTCCTGAGATCCTCCTGAGCACGCTCAGACTCTTTCAGCTGTGTTTCTATGGTTGCCTTCTCATTTTCCAGAGTCTGGATGCGCTGAAGTTGTGTTTTGAGAAGCTGCTTCTGTTGGGAGTCCTTTATTGAAATCACCTGGTTAAGGTCTTCCCTGTACCGCACCAACTCTGCCTTCAGCTTGGCATTCTCAGAGTTGAGGTCATCCATCTGGCTGTGGAAACTTCTCATCTCTTCCTTGAGCTTGTTGTTTTCAGCAGCAGCCTCTTGAATTAGCTGGTCTTTTTCCAAGATGATAACAAGATGGCGTTCCTCAAGCTGCTTGTAGTCCCTCAGGATGCGGTCTCGGTCGTCCTGCAGAGATGACATGGACTTGGTGAAGGAGTCCAGTTGCGCCTTCTGCTGCTTACTTTCTTCTCTGTTTATCTTCATCTTTTCAGTGAGATGATCGAGTTTGTCAAGAAATTTGTTCTTCTCATTTTCCAAGGCTTTTTTATCTTCTTCCTCCTTACTCAGCCTATACTCCAACTCCTTGATCTCTTCAGAATGCTGCTGCTGTAATTCAGCTAGAGCAGCCATCACTGCTTCTTCTTTGGCAGACAGCAAGCTCATGATCTTTTGGTCTTTGGCACTGGTTTCTTCATGCAGCTTATTTGTTAGGTCCTTGGAAGCCTGCAGATCAGCTTCAAGCTGTTCACAGCTGAGTTTCAAATCCTGGATGCTGGTCTCTTGTTGCTTGACCACAGCCCCCAGCTCTTCCCTGGCCAGCTCACATTTGGTGAAGGAATTCTGTAAGTCAGCAAGCTGGTCTCTCAGGCTGCTGATTTCTGACTCCAGTTCCTGCTGTTCATTCTGAGACTTGCTGTACAGTTCCTGAGACCTCTCAAGCCGACTCAAAAGCTCTTGTTTTTCCTCCTGCAACATTTCACATGTCTTCTGATGATGCTGAATCTCCTTCCTGCAGTCAGCCTCCCAGTCTTTCTTGTTACATTCCAGCCTGAAAACAGAAAAGATACAGTTCATCAAAAATCCACAAAGTATCTCAGTGTCTAAACCCACACCAATGTTGTTCTTGTACTAATTTAGAAAAGCCACAGAATTTGTTTTACTTAAAGAAAGCAACCTGGAAGTTTCTCTCAATTTAAAATTCAAGATATCTTTTAAAGGTCTGACTGTACTACTGCCTGAAAGGGATGGTGCCAGGGGAATATATTATTTTAAAGTTGTTCATGTCAATAATGAAAAAAATGGAGGCACTTAAATACTGAATGTTATCACCTCCTTGTCATTACATCACTCTCTCATCCATTGTAACTAACAACAAAAACAACCCCACGCCACCCCACAATGAAATTGCTGTTCTGATACCTCTGATAATCATTTCATGCTTCAGCATGCAAGGACACAGCATATGAACTTTATAAAACAATTTCACTCATGTAAGAATAGTTTGGTTTTGAATTTTGGAAATACACAGGTGTATACACATTTTGACAGGTTTCCATACCTCCATCTTCCCCTTAAAATTTATTTTGGGATTAAACTGGAATTATGCATCCTAATGCCCTCTTGACCTCTCAGGGCAAAAACTCAGTGCAAAAGAAACTTTTCAATTAATCTGACATTTGAAAAGACTGTGGATAGTAATTAGATGGTGAGTGCTTGTCACAGAGAACAGATTCAGCACAGGTATCCTAATGACGTGAAGGACTATTCCAGAGTGATCACCCTGTGTCCTTGTGCGGACAACAAAGTAACCTCTTCCTGATAAACCCCCCCTAACACAGCTTATTTACCTGGATATATGAGTTTGGAGTTCTTCCACACGCAGGCTCATGTGTTTCATCTGGTCCTTTAGCACAACACAAACTTCCTCTTTTGAACGTATTTCTTCTTCCTTCTTTTGAATAGTTTCAGTGAATTTCTTCTCCCATGTTTTTGACTCATCCATCACTCTATCCCTATCGTCCTGAAGGGAAGACATGCTCCTGGTGAAGGCTGCAAGCTGGGCTAGTGTTTGGTTTAGACTGCCTTCCAGTTGCTTGGCTTCTTGATCCTTTGTCTTCAAGGAGTCCTGCAGATCACCAACAGTTGTTTCCATATGGTCCTTCTCCCTCTGTAATGTTGCCAGCTTCTCTTCCATGTTTCTGATCTCCTTTGAGTGCTTGTCTTTTTCCTGTTCCAGTCTTCTCTCAAAGTCCTCATCCTTTTTCTTCATTTGAATTTTAATTTTCTCTTTGCTTGCTTGCAACTCTTCTTTCACTTTGATACTCTCAGCTAGAACTCTTGCTGCCTCACTCTGAGTGTCATCCAGCACTACTCTGCAGAGAGCAAGCTCTGCCTGGGCTTTCTTGGTGTCTTCAACTGCTTTAGCTGAAGTTTCTTTGGCTGCTTCTACCTCTTTCTGAGTCTCACTCTGCAGAAATTCCAGAGCTTTAACAGTTCTTTCTAAACTACTGTTCTTTTCCTGGCTTTTAATACAGTCCTTCTGCAGCTGCTTAATCTCCTGCTGCTTCTGTTTCAGCAGTTCTTGAAGCTCCTTTATATGTGTGCTGCTTTCTCCCCTCCAGTTGTAGTTGAGCTTTTCTACAAATTCCTTTTGCTTTTCAGGACTTGCTTTGCCTTTCTCCTTTGCCATCTGACTTTTCTCCTCCTCCAGTTCATGCATCATTCTCTGCAAGCTCTGAAGCTCATGTTTCAGTTGATCATTTTTGATTTGGAAGTCTGTTGCATCTTGCTGGTAGTTTCCAATACTTCCATTAAGTTCTGCCAGCTGATTCATGAGCCTTTCTTCCAAGTCATCCTTTTCAGCCTCTAGAGCATCCTTCAGTGCTGTCATTCTGACCAGGTCATCTCTGGCTTTTTGGACTGTTTGCTCCATCTCTGCTACTGTAGCCTGCAGATCATTCACTTCACGGACTTTCTCTTCCATTTGGTGCTCTAAAGCCCTTTTCTCACCTGCTAAAGTCTCAACACAGCTACGGATGTCCCCCAGCTCTTGCTCTGAAGCCCTTCTATTGTCTTCCAGCTCTGTAATTTGCTTGGTGAGCTCAGCTATTTGCTCTCTGTAGATATCAGGATCCTCACAAGGTCTATCACTTTCAAATGCCTCTTGTTCCAGCTCTGCAGCAGGAGGCTCTGGTCTAAAAATTACATCCACTTGATTTTCAGACCTTTCCATTGCTGATGGTGTGGCAACTGACTGATTTGCTTCTTCCCCCATTGTCTGCTGGGCAACAGACCTGTCCACAAGTTCTCTGCTTTCCTTCAGCTTAGCTTCTGTTAACTGCAAAAGGCACTTCAAGTCCATGATCTCTTGATTAAGAGATTCCTTTTCAGCCATTACTGTCTCAAGCTGAGTAGAAAGAGACTGGCACTCCCTCCTAGAGCACTCCAGATCTTCTTTCAGGCTAGCGTTTGTAAAGCTCTCTCCATCTGTAAAATGCATCTCTGTTCTAAGCTTCTCGTTCTCCTCCTCTAGTTCCAGGATCTTTTGCTGCTTTGTTTTTGCAAATTTCCGCATTTTCTCCTTCATTTCATCTATTTCCTGTTCAGTTTCCTGTAGCTGCTTATCTGTTTCCTCTTTTTTTGCTTCAGCCCTTTTTAGCTGAATGCAAATTTCCTGCTTTTCCTGCCTGACAGTTTCCAACACACGCTGAATTCGCTCAGCCTCGTTGCTCACATTCTCATATGACTGCAGCAGAGTTTCATACTCTCCCTGAAGCTCCTTGTATTTCTCCTGCCACTCAGAACTCTCAGTGGCTTGGAAGCTCTTCAATGATTCTACCTCCTTCTCCAGCTTCTCTTTCTCCAGAACAACTCTGTCCAGAGTGAGTCTAAGATTTTTACAGCATCCATCAAGATTCTGATTTTCTCTAAGTAGTTCATCAATTTCTGCAGTAAGTTTTTCTCGCTCTCCAGTGAGGCATGCTAACTTTTCTGTTAAAGTATCTGATTCTTTAACATGGCCACATATTTGGCTTTCCATATTTGTCAGCTTGACAGAAAGATTGTCAATAGTAGTTTGAGCATTAGCCAGCTCTTCTTTCAGAGATCTGCTCTCCTTTAGTGCCTCTTTTCTAGAGATAAGTGCAGCTTGTAACTTTCTCTGCATTTGACTCTTCTGTTTAGCTG
Source organism: Alaudala cheleensis (assembly GCA_013398995.1). NCBI lineage: Eukaryota > Metazoa > Chordata > Aves > Passeriformes > Alaudidae > Alaudala > Alaudala cheleensis. The sequence continues at coordinate 29,001 of VWYE01011789.1, read as the reverse complement.
CTTCTGCATTGTCCTCGTGCTTCTCCTGCATTTCAAGCATCTCTGTTTGCAGTCGCTTGTTCTGCTCCTCGTGCATCTGAGCCTGAGCTTCCAACTGACTACAGAGTCTTTGGACTGAGTCCTCTTTTTCCAGCAATTGTGCCTGCACATTACTGAGAGCTTCGCTCTTCTCCTTTAACTGCTGCCTAAGAAATTCCATTTCTTCATCCTTTTGATGCACAAGGATTTTCAAGTCTTCCAGACTGGCCACTCCAGAATTTTTTCCTTGATTCTCCTCCAATTCTGCCTGAAGACTTGCTCCCTTGGCTTCAGCTTGGTCAGAGGCTCTCTTTAGCCCTTCTATCTCTATAAACAACTGTGCTATGTGCTGTTGCAAATCAAAGATTAATTCTGATTTGTGAGCAAGTTCCCTTTGCATATGGCTGAGGTTATATTCCAATTTCTCTTTCTCTGTCTGCAATTTCTCAAGGTGTTCTTTCAGCTCTTCTTCTGAGGACACATCTGCAACTTGTCCAAGCTTGCTATTTGTTGCATGTTCTGCTTCCATGCATGAAGAATCCAACTTATCTTGACTACCAAAAACACTCTCTGCTGATCCTTTCTGTTCTTGGAGTTGTCTGAGCTGAGCCTGGATTCTGTCCTTCTCTTTGCTTTGCTGATCAAATTGTCCTTGCAGGATGTTGTAATCATCTTTCTGCTGTTTCAGTTGTTCTCTATGATGCCTGTCTTTTTCTTGAGCCTTTTTAATAGTGTCTTTGCGAGATACCAGAGCTTCTTGGAGCTTTTTCTGAAGTTGTTCTTTTTCTTGTTCAAGAATTGAAATCCTTTCTTTAAGAGCAAACTTTTGTTTTTCTTCCAGATTTGTACCTGCTGAACTATGTTTTTCATTTTCTTCATAATCGTCTGGTCTCTCATTGGTTCCAGTTACTTTGTCAGGAATTGTCTGATGCTCCATGATTTCATCTTTAATTGAAGCAGTGTTTGCCTCACCTTGCAAGCTTTGCCTCATCTCCTCAATCACTGCCTGCAGTTGTGCTTCAGTAGCTTCTTTATCTTCCCGGATGCTCTGCAGCTCAGATTCCTTTTCAGAAAGCAGCTGAATTAGAGAGTCCTCACTGGGACGGTTTTCAAGACTCATTTCTTTGCTGATCGTGCTTCTCATGTTTTCTCCCCCTGCAGCTGCCTGAGCCACTGAGGTTTCTGATTTTTGTTCTAATTCATTCTCCAGTCTGGTCACCTTCTTCAGAAGCTCCTTCCTGTTCACAAGTGCCGCTTGCAGCTTCCGCTTCACCTGCTCGTTTTCTTTCCTCAGAAGTTCAACTTGATTTACTAATTCCTCATTTTCTTTACTCACTGCTTCTGCCCCATTCTGCTGCTCAGATGCCTCACATTTCAGACATTTATCTTTTGCTCCTATGTTCTGTTCTTTTTCTTCCTGGGCTTTTAATAACAGACTTGTCTGCTCCTTAAGATTCTTCAGCTCATTTCCCAGAGCAAATTTCTCTTCATTCAGCAGGACCATTTTCTCAGACATGCTGACACTGATCTCTGCCACCTGTTGGTCCTTTTCCAGCAAGGCTTGTTGCAGGCTCTCTATAGACCTGGTGTGCTCAACAACAAGCTGTTCCAGGCTTGCTGCCTCACGTCCCTTTAAGCCTAACTTGTGGGAAAGCTCTTCCATCTCTGCCCTATTCTTACTCAAAAATTGTCTTAGATCAAGTATTTCACATTCCTTTGTCTCAACCTGGCTCCTCAGATCCTTCAGTTGCATGTCCTGGTCAGAAAGCTGAAGTTGTGCTTCATCCAAGTCCTTCTGCAAAGCTTCAATTTTTATATCCTTGGATTTAAATTCATTTTTAAGGCTCTGGATTTGCTCTCTTAGAAGGCTGCTTTGACTGTCTGACAGTCTCTGCTTTTCTGAAAGAGCTAGTTCTTCCTCCAGTTGTTTCACTTGCTCCTTCAGTTCTTTTATGGTAGAAAGTTCTTTTGCCTGACACAAGAGCTGGTCTTGTTCTTCAGTCAAAACACAAAATGTACTGTCAGGATCCTCCATTTTTTTTCTGTATTCCTCAGCCAGCTGGCTTAGCCTATTTATTTCTGCACATTTTTCTCCGAGTTCTTTCCTAAAGGATTCTTCTGATTTCTGCAGAATTATTTGCAGTTCTGTAATTTGGTTTTGTAACTTTATCAGTTCTTGAGATTGAGAGGTGCCAGGGCTGCCCTGAGGCTCTTCTTGGAGACTGATTCCATTTTCCTGAAGAAAGTCAATTTGCTGCATTTCTGTTTCTTTCAGTAAGGAGACACTCTGTGTATCTGAAGCCTTCTGCTCTTCCCTCTCCAGACACTGCATCTGTGAATTCTCTTCCAGCTGGCTAGCTTCTGTTTGGCTGCCTGTAGAAGTTTGGCCACTGGGCTCCTTGAGCTGGCTTTTCAGAAAAGTGATTTCCTCTTGGGCTTCTTGCAGTTCCAGCAGCAAAACTGACAGCTCTTTCTGTTTCTCTGCAGCAATATATTCTAGAATTCCAGATGGACAACTTTCCTCAGTAAACTGCTGGCTTCCATTGGTAAAGCCATCTGTTCTTGCCTGAAAGAAAATAGCAAGTATCATTTTTCCTTTGAATCTTGTGAAAGGGCCACTTTTGGAAGTATCTGCTTTCCACATTTTGTAGCTTTTGCAGCTTTCTCAAGCTGGCTTCTGCAATAAAGTGAAGCCTTACCAATAACAGGGGGTCTCTGTCTTGGCAGTGGGGGGTGGATTAGGTGACATCCAGAGGTCCCTTCCAACCCCAACTATTCTGTGATTCTGTGACTTCCTAGGTCACTTCTGCAAATTTCACTTTCTGAAGTTGCAGCGTGAAGGATTCTGGCTTCAGGATCAGACCATGAGGGCAACTTCCTGTTCCCTTTCTCCCCTTTCTCTGTCCATTACAAGACAGCACGACTCTGAACTGTTCAAGTTCTCCTGTGGTTCTCACAAGCCCTCTGCTGCACTTCACCAGCCACATTTTTGTGGCATCCCATTCATAGTCTTTGAATAAGGAGGTTTTGTCCCCTCTTCCATCTGCCCATTTCACATGGCAGAGAAGCAGGATGGAAGCCTGTATTCCAATCTGTGTCCATGTTCAAAGGGAAAGCACTACACAAAGCACCTGGAACAAAGTGCCTGGCTTCTTCCAAGGAACTACCTCAAGGTTTCTTCCCGACCCCCAAAACAGATTACCAAAGAAAAGCAGTCACTAATCCTCCCCAGAAAGCTTGGATCAACAGCCTGCACTGGAAGGGCTGTTCATCAGTTGGGACGGCAGGAACAATTTATGAGGAACCATTAAAGGAGAGCTGCTCTTAAAAAGTCTGCTGTCATAATGAAATAACCACTTTAACTCACAGCAGGTTAAAAAAAGACAACTCTTTGGGGCTTCTACACTAAATTAAAGTTTTCATATCTGCAAATGCACACAATACTGAGACCAAGAGGGTTTTGGATTACATTTGTACCTCAGAGAGCAGGAAAGTGTCACCAAAAGGCTTTTGCATTTCAGAATTCAGAATCTGAAAGGCATCTCATATAATGACTGCTGAGCCTTTGCATTTTATTTTCAGAGACCTGTCTCAGATTAGCCCACAGTTCTGCTGAAAAACTAACTCACAACAGGTAGAAAATAGCACAAATGTGGATTGCGTGGATGAAGGACACAAGAAATCCCCACAGCTGGCAAAGGGAAACACAGTCTGTTATGAACACAGTGCAAGCTGTATTTGGAAGCTATTTCTGTCTTTGACCATTAATCCAGTTAATAATAACCTTCCAAAGAAGATTGATTAAAAAGACCATGACAGCTTAGCTGTTTTAAGGCCAGTCCTTGACCTATTTTAGTTTGAGCTTATATCAGATGCTTAATCATTACCTGTTCTGCATCTTCTGTGACCATCACAGCTTCCTGCTGAGACTCCTGGAGAACAAGCTGCAAATGTGGTATTTCTGAAACATTCAAACACAAAAAAATTTCTGTGAAACTTGAGACTTTGCTTTAGACAGCAACAGGACATTCTTCCAGGAGCTTTTGAGAAAGGACACGAGGCTGTTAATGACACTTATGTGGTGGGGATATGTAACACTGCCATGGGGTAACGTGGCTTTGGGTTTGTTTTTAGAGGCAACCACACAGCAAATATGCTGTTTTAAGCAGCTTTTAGAACACAACTATTGCTGTCATACAGACACACTGAAAGACAGGTAACAGAGATTCATATTTTAAGAAACATTTTTATAAAGGAGAGCAAAGAAAGAACTGTTGTAGCAAAATGTTTCAAATTTAATTTGGAAAAAATAAAATGAGAAATTGTTATAAATGTATAAGAAAAATACATTCTGTAATTCATCTCAGTTCTAATTAATGTATGAGGTGATACCTCAGCTTTTTAGTATGGGAGTCAGTAAAGCAATGAATACTGTGTCTTCCCCAGGAATACCAACTTAGAAGCATTAAAAAAACCAGGTCCCATTTTTGTGAACATGTTAACTAGCAACGATGGTCTGAAAAATATGTTAACATATATGCAAAGTAAAACTCAGGACCAAGTTAAACAGTTCTCCCAGGGGTACAGATTTCTGTACTCTTCACTTCTGAGCATGCAGAGAGGACACACATACCATCAACATCCAGTAGAAGGCTTTCTTCTGTACTCCTTTAAACACTTTTCCACATAGAATTGATTACACAAAATTGTATTTGCTAAGTATTATGGAAGTTGAGAAAACTTAAATGAATGTTTTGTGAATTCTAGCAGTTGGAAGGCAGTCTGTGTTGTCTGTGATCTTGGCTTTCCTTCACTGATTCATACCATGCTGTAATCTTTCCACAGACTGAACTATGGAGAACCTCATTCAATGTTCCCTGACATTGCAGGAGGAGAGACCTTCAATCTCTCAAAGAGCTGCCTCAAGAGAAGTTCCAGATATTCTGGTCTAATGCACTGCTAGACCCATGGAAATGAAGACTGTAGAAAGATTTCAAGAATCTTTATATTTCAAACAACAACAGCTTGAAATTTGAAGGCATTTGTTGAGGTCTGATTGAAAAGCATCAGCAATTGCAAAAGATAAGGTAACTATCTATAAATGCTTATTTTATTTTATCCAAGTTAGGAATGGATTACAGTGGCCAGTTTTAGGTATCCCACTTTAATTAAGACTGATAAATTCCCAGCACAAAAAGGAGTAACAAGGTACTAATAACCTATACAGCAGACTTAAAAGATGATTATTTTTAATGCTTCATTTAATATTTTGGTAGTTTTAAAAAAAGAAATTACATCTCCCAGTGTGTAAGATCCAAAAAAAAAATCAGTATCAATTGTTCAACACAACCACTGGGAAAAGAATTACAACAACAAGAAAACCTTGTTTTGAAGTAAACATGCAGCTAAACATTTACTGGGAGAGATGTTTTCAGCAACATGAAAGTGAAGCTCTGAGTCACTGCATTTTTCAAGTGGAATTCCTTTCACTAGAGGGAAGAGCTGCTTTTTCAGAAAGCTGACTGAAGTTTTCCAGATGCATTTTGGATGTACCCAATTGTAGCTTGGGGTGTGAGATCAGATTGAAAGCTGGATTTCTGTAAGGCCCTTGCTCCCAAACTGCTGAGATGTGGGTTTGGCAGGCAGGCTGTCAGGAGGGGCCAGGAACTGGCTGTGTAAGAGCTGCAGCCAAAGGCTCAGCAGCCAAGGGGAGCCAGGTCCCACAAAGTCCCTCCTGGCACCGGGACTATTTGGTGCCCTAACTGCTGACAGAAGTGGGGTGACACCAGGCTGAGCAGCTGGCTTTGCTGGGGGATGTAATGCCATCCAGAGGGACCTGCACTAGCCTGAGGAACGCAGCCATGCAGCCCTTGTGCAGGGCAAGGTTTAGTAAGGCCACAGACAAGGCCCTACAGATGGGCTGGGGCAATCCCCAGCACCAGCACAGGCTGAGGGTGAATGGAGTGAAAACAGGCCACAGAGGAAGATTTGGGATACCGGTGAACTCAACATTGGCCAGCAGCTGGCAAGGTGTGCCTGCAGCCCAGAAAGCAAATCATATCCTGGGCTGCACCAAGAGGTGTGGGCAGCAGGCTGAGGGAGACAATTCCCACCCTCTCCTCTGTGGGACCCCACTCAGAGCCCTGTGCCCAGCTCTGGGGTCCCTGCACAAGACGTGGATCTGCTGCAGGGGGTCTGGGAGAAACCACAACAATGATCAGAAGGCTGGAACACATCTCCCATGAGGAAAGGCTGAGAGACTTGTGATTGTTCAGCCTGGGGAAGAAAGGCTTCAGAGAGGCCTTACTGCAGCCTTTCAGGAGGGCTGCTGCTCTCTGGATTGCCCAGAGGAGCTGTCAGATGCCACATCACTGGACATGTCCAAGGCCAAGGTGGAGGTGAGCAACCTGACCCAGTGAAGGATGTCCCTGCTCAGGGCAGGGGGGATGAACCAGATGATCTTGATGAGTTCCTTCCAACTCAAACCATGCTGTGATTCTAAACCATGTCTTGAAGTTCATTAAAGACCTGTATCTCTGAGATCTTGGAACAAAAAAAAAAAAAGAGAAAGATGATGTTCTAGGACTGTAGGAATCTGGTTTATTGGTGATTATTCCCCCAAGGATTCTCATGGAGAGGTTCCATCTTTAAATGACAGGAAGCAAAACCAATCTATTTCTCACAAAGCAAGACAGCCTGCTGTCATAGTGCACCAGACCCTGAAGAAGCATGTGAGGGAATCCATTGTTTTATAGTAGAATTCTGATAGAGCTGTGATATTGCTGATCCCAGTCTGCATGACCAGACACTCAAAACCAATGGAATTGTCTGGGTTTTTCTATATGAGGAATACATAATATAAATATATATATATATATATAGGTCCCTTACTGTTTCAGCAAAAGCTATCAGAAATACCTCCCCCAGAAGTACCACCTGCAGACTGTCAGAATTTTATCCTGGGGAAAGCTCCCACTTCAGCTACAACTTATTTTGTAGAAACTAATTATAGAATGATTCTTAAGCATATTAAGAATATTAAAATAGGCAATCATACAACCTTCTGTCTTCTGTCTTCCCAAGCTTTCTGTGGGTAGGAATGAAGCCTCGTTCTGGTCTTCCTGATCTACCACTTGCTCCTGTGAAGTTGATTCACCCTGTTCAAACAGGATGGAGGGAAGAAAGAGAAGTTTTAGTACCATTTATAAATACATATTCATCTTTGATCATTTGGTTAACTTAAAAAAAAAAACCAATTGGCAACTTCTAAATTACTCAAATTTACTTCTTTCCAGGCTTCTGTAGTCATAACATGCCTGCCCATCAGATGAGAGAACTAATAAAAGCTTTTCTCAAGCAATGCATGATAAAAAAAAGAAATTCCATACATTTAATTTGGCTTCAGTTCCTAAATACACCAGAAAAATTAATGAGAATAATTTAAAAATATCAGACCTGCTGCTCCAGTTCAGAGAGTTGCACTTGTGGCTGGGATTTCAGCTCATCCTGACAGCAGCCAAATTCTTCAGATTTCTGTAGAAGTTCATCTGACAGAGGGGGAAAAAGGGGAGTTAAGGTCTGTTCTTGTCTTTTCTGCCAAACCTTGTCCACTTTACACACATGCACAGTAGTTTATGAAGTCCCGTATCTCTTGGCCACTGCTTCAGCTTGGAGCCATAAGGAAGCTGGAAGAAAATCAATCTGAAATAAAAGCTTGAGGCAAGATGAATGTCATCATTTCTAACACAGGTCTATGGGGAAAATGGTATAGTTTGCTTTTCTTGGTTGTTTTACTTAGAATTTCAGTAGAAATTCAGACTGTAAAGATTGTGGCACATCTAAAAAGACTTACATGAGTTGATGGAAAAAAATCCAACAAATCAAAAAAATCAGCTGAAAAATACATCCAGCCCAAGAAATCCATAAACCCCAAAAGCCAAGAGGCTGGGACAGTACACAAGCAAAGCACCACATCTGCTGCCCCACACTTCTGCTGCCATAGACAGAACAGTGGGACCCAATTAGACCCCCTTAGTTTGAGACAGCACCACTACTCCTATGTCCCTGTGCAATCAGGAATTCTTACATCAAGCCACTCTTATGACCTGTTATAAAAACAAAGCCAAAGAGAAGGCACACCGGTGATCCTCAGGGATCCTGCTCCACCTCACTGCCATGCCTGCTCACCCAGGGGTCCGTGTGCTGCAGCTCCAGGTTCCAGAGATGGCACCAGGAGCTGGCCAAGGTCCTGTTGCAGCTGGTCCTGCTCAGCTCCAGGGACAGCTGGGCCACGCTGCAGCTCTTGTTCAGCCACCCTAAGGCAACGGAGCAGCCGGGTTTTCTCTTCCACCTCCAGCCCATGCTCCTGTTCCAGGTCTTTGTACTTCACCTCCAGGTCAGCTTGTGCTCTTCTTGCCTCCTCCAGCTGCTCTGAGAGTCGATGCACCTCCTCCTGCAAGCGATGGGAAGACAGCTTCCTCTCAGCTAGCTCCAGCTCCATCTTCTCCCTGAGATCCTGGGACCCTTTTCTCTCTGCAGCTAGCACATCCCTCAGGGAGCTCAGTTCCACTTCCATCTGCTGGCACTGATCTAGGAGTGCCTGTAACATGATGCAGAAATTAATTTCTCTCTCGACCACTTAAATACCTCGACAAAGCAAAGTACATTAATTTTCTTTCAAGGTTTTCATTAATCCTTTTTAAATACCTGAGTAGCAGAAGGGAGGACACAAACACATCACAAATGTCAATCTGTTAGAAAGAAACTGCCCCTCTATTTGGAAACTGCAAGAAAGCAATGCTGGGAGAAACAACAACTTGTTGTTGTGGTAAAGAAAAGGTAAGTCTTCATTTAGAGGAGAGGAATTTAGAGGAAAGACACAATAGAACAGTGGCCAAGAGTTCTCTTTTAGAAGAAAGTGAACTTCCCAAAAAGGGGAGGAAGGGCTACAACAAATGAGGGAGAACTCAATAATTAGAGTAGAATTTAAAAAAAAAACAGAACAAAAGTGTTTACGTGAAAGGGGCATGCTGAAACATGAATCTGGAGATAACAGAGGGCTCCACACAGTAGCCACTGCTTTAAGAAGGCTCTGGTCTGCCAGAGAATTAAGGTGACCAAGGGACAGAAACAGATCTTACACTTGCCCAAACTCCTGTTGTCAAACTTCTCCCTCCTGGGGCTGTGGATAGTCAGCAAAGCTAATTTCAGCAGGGAGCTGATAAGGAGCTCCTTCTACTTTATGGGTATTCAGCCACATGGCCTCAAGTTTGTACCTGGTCTCCTTCAGACCACAGAATGTATGAGGGAAGTCAAAGACACCAAGGGAGCCCAACAATGGATGTGTATCCTGAAGAGATCCGTGCCACCACCCCATGACACACCCTGCTGAGCAATGCAGTCAGCAGTGAGGACAAGTCAGCTCACTGAGCTTCTTCACCTCTTGCCAGCAGAAAGAGGACCCACCACTGTGCCTGGCTGGGACACAGAGCAAAAGAAAATATGTGGGGCACAAGTGTGTAAAAATTAACAAGATGAGGTTCAGCATTAGACTAGCTGAAGATCATAAAGCCTATGAGTATGACACTGATTCAGCGTCTCTGCTAAAGGGATGGAGAATTTTCAGTTCAGATATTAAAGATCAAAAAATACACTCATCCTCTATCTGCAAACCAACCTTTTAAGAGGTTCTGCTCTTAATCCTGTCTTCAAGAAGCACATGTCTATGTAGTCATATATGCACAGACTTGATCTCATCCTCTTCAAATCCAAGCTGATGAAGTGAGAGCTAATCCCACTCCACAAGTTGTGTCATCATATAAGCAAGTTCTCAGCAAGACACACCAAAGAATAGCTGTTTCTGCTCTGCTCTGGCCTGGACACTGCAGTGCAGAAACACTGAGGCTTCAGCAGCACTGTGTTAGGAATTTCTGCTTTTGGCAGAGGTTTGTGCATTTGGCTTTGAAAGTACAGTCAGCAGCATGAGTATGGACAGATAGGCCCAGTCTGCCTGCCCAGAACCTGCATCAGCAGAGCTGGCAGCTGCAGAACCCCAGTGCCTGGCAGTGCCTGCTGTGAGCTGTGCACACAGACCTGACCCCAATGCCTGAGCCCCAGCTGATTCCACAATGGAAACCTCGTGCCAAAACAAACCTACTGACTACAGCCCCATCCACCACACACACACACAGAGTGAAGCAATAAAAAGCATGACCAGGTACCTGATTTTGTTTTTCAGCACTGTGTAACTCCTGCTGCAGCAGCTCCACCATCTGAGTTCTTCCTAACAGAGCTGCTTCCTGCTCCTCAAGCTTCGTCTGGAGTGTGTGCAGGTTCTGTGAGAGAGACAAGGCTATTCCAGCACTGGGGAGACCAATGGACATTTCATCCATACACCTCATTCCTGTACCACAGTTACTCTGAATCCTTGAAATAATTCATTTTTGTTGACACCTATTCTGGAGCCCCGGTGCAGCAGGAGGAGCTTACTTTGCTTCATGAATAGGGACCTGGAGCACAATAATATCACACTTTTTTCAACTGTTCTTTCTCTTTGACTGAGAGCAAACCAGCAGATTGAAGCTGGGACTCAAAGTCCCAACTAGCATTCCAAAAAGCTCCAAACAACCAAAGCATCTTTCTTCTTATCCCCCCTGAGTTACTTTAATGAGAACTGTTCTTTCAGGGTGTCTTCTGGTAAGAGGTTTTTCCTTCCTCCTCCCATGACATGATTATTATATCAAATATACCTGTTGCATCTCTACTTCCATCTCTGACTGGGCCATCCTGAGCAATTCAGCTTGATGCTGGTGCCCATGCTCTTCCAGGAGAGATTCCTTCTCCTGAATCTCTTCCTGCAGGGAACTCAGCTGAAATCATAAGCCACAAAAAACAAACCAACAAGGTTATGAACCTGACAGACATACAGGCTTGCTTTCAACATGCACCAGCATATTGTGTGTGTGATGGAGCTTTCAGCTTGACAATCCTATACATCACCTTGGTCACATGGTGTTTTTATCTGGTGTCTTTATCCTACTAATATGTCTATAACAACTAGTAAGATTTCAGATCCCAGAAAGCAAAAAGCATAGAATTTAATTTACAAATAATAAAATATATTATTATTATATAACTAACAGCTCATAAAACTTCTGGGCTTTTTTTTTTGTATAAGATGCAGCCCAATTCACAGTTCAAAAGCTAAAGCTGCAATTTAGAGTATTAAAAAAGTCTTTCCCCAAATACCTACACCATAACATTAAGGCTGTCACATTCTGTGATGAGCAGCTGCCCTGCACTCCCACAGCAATGCAGACAGGCAGTGGCAGGCCTGGCAGCTGGAAGAACCCAAGCTGACTCAGAGGAAGGGACACTCTATCCAGGCCCTTCCAGGGATTGTTTCCCCTCTCCTCAGTGGGCCATCAGTCCCATTGTCCAAGGGTGAAATCCATCCCTCACCTGCAGAACACCTTTTGCACCAAGGCTGGTTCTGGCCTGGGGGTACAGGATGGGCGGCAGGAGATCATTTGGGGATCATGAAAGATCTACATAATGTTTAGAGGAGGAGCCTCTCAACTGCCATAGAGGCAGTGAAACTGATGGACCTGGGTGATCTGAGGAGGAACAAAACTGAAAAAAATTGAGGTAAGGGAACTGAAGACCAGCTGTGTAAGAATTGTTCTATTCTATCACACTAGTCTAAGTGGTGATGTGGGAAACACAGACTGATGAATAGGACAAAAAACTCTGTACCTGTGTTGCATACTTGATTTCAGCATCTTCCAGATTTGCTTTGGCTACAGCCAGCTGTTTCTTCAGGTCCTGAACAGTCTCCTCTCGCTCCCTGAGCTGCATTTTCAGTGTTTCCACTTCCTCTCTGTGCCTTTCACTTGTATTTTCATTTTTCTGACATTGCAAGAGAAAAAAAAGTGGGAAGAAGAGATATAGAAGAAAGTAAATGTATCAGTATTACTGGCTAATCAATTAAATTAATTAATTTTAAAAAGACACTAAAAATGCTACTTCGCTCTTGACTCCTTATCTGATGCTTCTATTTACTGCATTGCTTAATTTCTTAACTTTACATTTCTTTTACTTCTATAAATGAAGTTGTTCTATGTTAAGTAACTATTTTCCCTATTTCTGTGTAGATATGCACAAGATGCCTTTAATTGGGAAGTGTCAAAGCACTTGGAAAGGCTAACAGTCCATGACTGCTCACTGTCTAAATGAAGACAAATTAGATTATTACATACACTATTTATTATATGACTACCCTGATTTGTGAGGCTTTTTAATATCACAAATTCCTCTAATATCAGAAATAAAAACATGTTTAAATTAGCTATAGGAGACTATTCCCAACGTGACAAAGGGGTAGACATTCTAGACTCTAGAAAATGTCCATGGAAATCTCTTTAGACTACAGGATTAACAGCAGTGAACTTATTACATACAAGCAGAGGGAACAGGCAAACACTTACCAGTTCTACTCCAGTCTGGAGCACTTAAACCCTCTGTTTATGACCAGGAAAGGGAAACATTTCACATAAAACATGCTTAGGCTGTTTCTGCTCAGACAACCCAGCACACCACACCTGCACTCTGCACCTGGCTGAGGGCAGGCACCTGAACCCACAGCTGTGCTTCACACCTGGCTGAGGGCAGGTCCCTCACCACCTGACCCTGCTCTACATTCTCATCTCAGCACTGCCAGCTACTGTGAGCACTCAGTGCTGGGTATTCTATACTGAATATATATAAAATGCATCTCTTCCATTTAATTTGTGGCAGGTATTGGGTCAAATAACATCAATAACACAGGTATTTTACAGGGTACTTATGTCTTTAAACCCACTCTGAAAATATTATGAAGGCTTTTAAAAGTACTTCTATATCAGTGTAATAGGAATGAGAGGCTACTGTTCCTCAAAAGATGTTTCACCTACAGAGAAGGTCATTGACAGGAGGCAGAACAGACAGACAAAGAAGTTTCAATTGCACTTAAATTTAGAAATAGAACAGGGCAGAAAAATAAAGAACAGAAATGCAGGAAGCTCTAAGAAGCCAGGGATATAAGGGTGAGGAGGATGAGTTGCTAGGGGAGAAGATGGGTGGATTGGTTTGCTTATTTGTAATTAGCTTCCAGGACTGATATTTACAGTCGGATTTGGAAAAGCCTCTTACCCTGACCATTACACAAAGTGCCACAATTAAGGACAGTAGCACAAGCACAGAGTTCCCAGAGCTCAAGCTTTTAAATATTGTGTTTCTCCAAAATGGATAAGCTCTTATATCTGAATATAATTTTTCTTTACCCACTTCAAAGGTTTGAGAGGAACCTCAATTGTTCAGTACAAACACTATCTGACAGAAACAGATAAGCTGATATTTCCATTCTTCTCAAAATAAGGCACTCTGCTAAAAGCCCAGGAAGTAATAGTACTAATTAGATATTTAAATACAGCCTACCCAGAGGGCCCACATCACACAGAGGAAAAAACCTGCCCTTTGCTAATATTCAATACTTCAGCACAACATGCAACTCTAACCTAGAATTTTCACCATCAAATGGTAGGGTAACTGTCTGGGAAACACCCCATAACTCCAGACAGTATCTTCTTGGAGAAGTAAGTGTAAATAAAGGACTCTGTAACCTTGCAAGAAAGAAGCTAGTGCTTTCTGGATCAAATACATAATATTGCAGGTAACTGCCCTAACATAATGTCACTCAAACTATGTTCTAACCCAAACCAAAAAAGGCTGTGGTTGATACCACGACCACTGGAGACTGTCTCAAGCCCTCATTCTTCTAATCAGAAGGCCATTTTTCTTAATGGCTAATTTACATTCATCCATTCACCAGCATTATCCTTTAAGAGTTCTCCCACTTTCTTGATGCTCACCTTCCTCTTACAGCTGTAGAAAGAAATGACATTTCCTCTCTGACTCTGGTTGACTAAATACCCAAGCTGTTTCAGTGTCTCCAAGTGCAGCTACTAACATGACGGGAGAACAGAAAGTCTCTTGCTGCTCTCAGAATTTATCTTTCCTGATTCCAAGTGAGCAGAACATGACATCTCTCCACACAAAGCCTTGCCATTCTCAGTAGAATAGCTAGAATGGTATGTAAAAAAGATAAGGCCTCTTTTTAAAATCTATATTGCATGAATTAACTGATGATCAGCTTTCTCTCATTTTGCCTTCTTCAACTGATGAATTTGGATTTTGAAGCAAGAACACTCACCAGTCCTCCACAGCAAATCTACACAAAGTCATGTAACAGCACACAGATGTTACACACATGCATACAGCTAAAAAAAGAGCTTTAACACCACGACAGCAATGTCAAGTGAGAGCTGGACAGCCTCTGTGGTCTCCACTGGCCTCTTCAGTCAGGGAATGTTGTTCATGGCCTTGCAGTACACAGTGCCATGACACCAGAAATGTTCCATCGTGCACTGGGTACATTTTGCTCTGGTTTTCTATTATGTTCTCAAGATCACCTAATTCTTCATGTATGAAACCAGATGGTGCTTTGCATTGAGAAAGATTCTCAAGTTGGTATTGGGAATGACAGAAGCACATTTCTATGGTTTTATGATGCTCTCAGTTAAAAATAGTCAGCACCAGTCATAGAACTGATCTTCAATAGTAGTCACCTCTCACATGCACCTTTTATTGTTTCCTATAATATTTTAATATTACTTTCAATGTCTGAAATAACCTTTATGTTCTCTGGTTTAATGAACATCATCTGATGTCCAGAAACCATTTTTTCTTCCATAATATTACCAACTTTTAAAAGAAAAAGAAAACATGGTTCTGCTGATCACACAGTCAAGTTTTCAAATATCACCAGCTCCAATGGGAGCTTCTAGTTAGAAGCCAACAGCCTCCTTAATGTCTTCATAGAGAACACCTTCCCCTCAGTTTTTACCTAGCATTACACAATTATGGTTGTCAACCATAAAACTTTATCATAGCTCAGGAAGCCACATGACTGGAAAAAACACACATTTTTTTTTATTTTTAGGTTACTACCTTCCAGTTTCAATGACATCCTCACCTCCTTGTTATTGTACTCCAGCCAACCTTTGCTGTGCTGACATGAAAGGTAACACTTTTAAACTCATAGCTCAGATAGACACACAGCTTCATACCAAAGTTATGTTAAAGGTAACTAGCCCATGCCCTTGAGGAGATCAAGCTGAGCATTCCAAGGGCACCTGCAGTACAAGGAAGCTGGACAGAGAGGCTTCCTGCAGCACAGGCATAGACATCCTTGCTGGAACAACGAATATCCTGCTAATCAGACAAACAGGCTCTGCTGTCTCACTGTGACCTGAAACATCAGGCAGTACCAGGTTATCAACAGAAGCCACACCTTTTAAGCAGCCCTGTTCTCCCCACCTTGGGATACTCCAGCTCTTCTGCTGAGGCCTGTGTAGGTGCTGCTCCTTTCTCCGTCAGCTCCTCGATGCGTTTGTTCAGAGAGGCCAGCTTGGCTTTGGCTTGAAGTTTAAGTTTCATCAGCTTTGCATCTGCAGCCTCTTGCTCTTTCTGTAAGAGAACCACACAAACTGACTGCACCTCAGGTTCCAGGGTTGTTACCCAAGAAGCAACACTTGGAAAAAGCTGCACAGCTTGTCAGTCTGCTGTATTCTGTTTCACCCTGCCTCCTTAGTAACAGCACTATTTAAAACACATCTGCAAATTTGTTCTGAAACACTGCACATCCCAAAATTGTAGCTTCTACCCCAGCACTTCCTTTCAAAGGACAGAGCACTCAGGGACTTCACTCAGCAATGAATACAAACCTGGTTTGACTTCCTCTGCCATATACAGTCCCTCAGAACTATCTCAAGTACCTGCACTCCCACCACACCTCAGGGTAGGCAATATGTACCTTTGGGAATGCATCATAAAACCACTGGATTAGTGGATGAGTGCAGCACAGGGTACTCTGTGTCCAACACCCTGAAGTGGGGAAAGAATAACCTCACACAATGTATTAGTATTTATCAGAGCCACTGGGAATCCTCATGGGCCTCAAAGAGCTCTGAGACAAAATGCTGTGTAACTTGGATGTAACTTATGTACTCTACACTAAATTAACCCAATCAAACTAACAGAAGATATCCTACATCTCTTGGGTCCATTCTTCAAATTGCAGTCATTCTCTGGAGCTGATGCCATTCCTCATGCCAGTATCTCATGTTCACAAGAAAGCAGAGACTGGCTTGCACAGCAAACTGAAGCAGCATTTTACTCTCGATCCCCAGAGCCAGAATTGGTACCTTGAATAGAGTTTCTTTTTCCTGGAGCAGGGCATCCTTTTCTCGAATCAAATCCTTCAGCTGAACAACCAGCCTTTCTGTTTGGGCGAGGCGCTCTGACAGCTCCTCAGGTGCCTCCTCCATGCCCTCTGCTCCTGAAGCTTCTACCTGAAACAACAAAATGAGTGCTCAGAAGGAAAAAAAACAAACTATAAACAGCCTGCACCAGAGCATCCACATGATATCTTCAGCTCCAGTCCTCACTGCTGCACTCTGCTCCCTGCAGGCATTTCATGGAGCCCATAGGAATACACAGAGAGATGAAACCAGGAGGAAAGCTCAGAGAACTGGTAAGCCGAAACACAAAGAGCACCTTGCTGAACACCACAGGAGCAAATCTGAAAGGAGGCACCCACACACACTACCCACTATCTCAATATTGAAGGGCAGCACAGAGATGAAGCCTCTCATTATCACCCAACCATGCAGAGCTTCCCCTTCTGCTACACAATCACTTGTACTGTTAAAAGTCTTTCTTCATCCTAATTGTAGTTTGTTTCCTAGAATCACCTTGAGATGTGGAAACTGAGGACGTTATGGTCTGCCCAACAGAAATGCTGACTTAAGAGGTGAGGAGAAGAAAAGCAGAGTGGAATGACAGCTCAGTCTAGTGCTCAGCAAGGAAGAAGCAGGAGACAGTTCTCACTGCAGTCTAATGAACCACGCTTTCCAAACTAATTGTCAATAAGATCCGAAGGTCTTTAGATAACACTGTACTTACAGCAACAGATGGTTCAGTAACTGCATCTCCATCCTCCCCAGACAGCTCTTGTAAAACAGTACTTGCTAAACCTGACAAACGGCTCAGCATCTTGAGCCTAAAACAAAACCAAGAGTCAGAATACAGAGTCAAAACTGCTATGAAGAATAAGCTCCCTTATGCTGACCTCTAATGCTACAGCAGCTGGTGACCAAGCTTGTAGGGAATCTGTCTCCTTTGCTAAGAGAAAAAAGCCAAAGTAAAACCTCAGGAACAAAGAAATGGTCACGTTAACATGAGCAGCTGAGCTCTCTGAACATTAAAGCAGAGGATGTGCTGGAGTCAAGACACAGGAAGATTCCTTCACTGCTCCACGTGTATGAGTGAAAAATACATTTTTATACCAGATACCAAGTCATCTTCTTAGTTAATTCTTGATATTTCTTAACAATGACACTGCAGAACCATGACCTGTTCAGTTTACTGAAAAGAAGGGTGATTGTTAAATTAAGTCATTTCTCTATAGGTCAAACACGGCCTGTAACATGAAATCAGCTTTCTGCTAATAAGTAGTAGAAATAATGGACTGAGCCTTGATGTTCCCTAAACAGATACAAGTGTGTCACATTAGAGAGATGATGAGATCTCTGCAAGTCACATACAGGACAGGACCTCAACACAGGGGAACAATCTGAAGAGGACATATATTTCCCAGCTGCTGCTTAGCATACCTTCCTTCCTTTCCTT
Source organism: Alaudala cheleensis (assembly GCA_013398995.1). Taxonomy (NCBI): domain Eukaryota; kingdom Metazoa; phylum Chordata; class Aves; order Passeriformes; family Alaudidae; genus Alaudala; species Alaudala cheleensis. The sequence goes on along the minus strand of VWYE01011789.1, from coordinate 11,196 downwards.
GAAATTCAGGAGCCAAATTAATCCAGCAAGTGGAAGAGAAGAACCAAAAAACATGCAGCAGTACCAGCCATAAGCAAACACATAACTTGTCATTTTGGGGAGAGCAGTAAATGAAATTCTCCATTATTAACTGAGATGATGGGATGCACTCCACCTCACTAAACTCACCAAATCTGAATAAGCCTTTGATAAGCCAAAGTATAGAGTTGGCAACCAATAATAACAGGCTGGAGAAACAGATGGATAGAAACATGGTGAAGTTCAGGAAAGGCAGAAGCCTGTGCCTTGAATGGGAAAAGCATGAGTGGTACAGGCTGAGGAGCAGCTGGCTGTACAACTGTCTTGCAGAAGACAAGCTCGAAGCGCTGGTGGCCAAGCTTGGCACAAGCCACCAGTGTGCTGACAGCAAAGGTCAGGTGTACACTGAACTGTGCTGGTATGACTGCAGGCTCAGGAAAGCCATTACTCCTCTCTATTCACACCTATAAGACTACAACTGTGCACAGTGCCCACTCTCAAAACAGTGAATCAAGTACAACACAGAGCCCCCAGGGTGGCTGGGTTTGTGGAGTGTACAGGAATGCTGGGCTTGCTCAGCCCTGGGAACAGCAGGTGAGGAGTGGGGTACAACTGCTGTCCACACCACCCATAACAGCTAAAGACAGAGTCACACACCTCTTACAAGGTCCACATCAGATGGACATGAGGCAGAGGACAGCATAAGCATAAGCAATTTCAATCAGAGCAAAAAATGCCCAAGGAAGATGTTAAAATACTGTATTAGGCTCAGAGCAATCTGATCTGATTTCTGATGTTAGACACACTAAGAGCAAAGGATTTGACCAACTGAACTCCCAAAGTCCCTTAAGAATCATATAATCATCATTCTAGTGTTCTGTAAAAAGAGGTAAAATGTGACATTTGACATCTCTGAAGAGAAAGGCCATAGAGCTGTCCATGCCTGTAAGTGGCAAAATAATTTGTACTATTACAGAAGCTCCAGTAGTGCAAGCTGAAACTAGGCAAACTCCCATTAGCTATAAGATCAAGTTTACATTATTAAAATTATCTCCATCAAATGGAATCTTTTAATGTGACAAAATATCTCTGCCTCACTAGAAGCAGGCTCCTGAAGCTGGCTACACAGATGCACTCATTCCTGACCTCCTTTGTCTTACTAAGCAAATCTTTGGTCCCAGATTGCCACTTCAATGTGTGAAAATATTGACAGTGGAGTGGAGCAATGCATTAGTTTTCTGTAGCAGTCACCTGATTTTGCAGAAGTAGAAAACATGACAGTGCACATTAGAGCATCAATAGCAGAAAAGACTATGTGAATACTGACCTGCTTTGTGCCCTAAGGAGCTCATGGGTCTGCTGATTCAGTTGTAAGGTTTCCAAGGTAGAGCAGTCACACACAGGTCTTTCTTGCCATTCCTTTTGATCTCTTGAGTATGGACAGGTTGCATGAACCAAGACTTCTGATGGAGAGAGAAGCAAAAAAGAGCAAAAACAAAAGAAGAAAATAAATTATCCAATAATGAAGAAATGAGTCCATCCTTCATCCTACACAGTACACTCCAGGACTGCTACTCAGTCACTTGCAATAAGCACAAAAACTGACAAGTCTGCTCCGTTTGGGAACGTGGATTTGCAGACATGCCCTGGTTTCTCACACTGCCTAGCCTGAGCTTAGTCTCTTCAGCCGATGCAGTAAAACCCTCAAGCAGCAGTTAGTGTGGCAAAGAGACATGCAGCAATAGGCCAGGTCTCAGACAGGCTCCTACAGAGAGCTCCACAGGATGGAACTCCTCCAGAAGCACAGTCAGAATGCCAGGATTGCTCACATTCTGCAACAACACAACGGTCAGTGAAACAAGTCCTGGTGCTCTGCTCACCTCTCAGCTGGCCCTGGGCGAGACCTGGAGGCTTGGAATTCCAGAATAGTACAGCTTTACAGCTCCTGCCAGGGAGATTTCATCTGACAACACCAACTGCTCACCAAGGCAGTAATATGAGATACTCATTTAGAGACTGGAATGTCTGGAATCCATTATAAGAATAATAAAGTATTTATGGTTTTGTAAACCATCACTCCCACAATGCCCCAATGAGGAACCAAACCTGCTGTCTAGGCAGTGGCCCATTTTAGAAAACAGCCATCCAAATGTAAGAATGCCTCTTTTCAACTGTCTCCAATACTTGAAGAGCATGGATCTGACCTTCCAACTGAGCATTAGGCCACAGCTTGCTAAAGTCACAAATGCAAAATATGTGGCCGAGACCAACAGAACCAATAGATGAATTATTAGAAACGGTATTAGAAATACGAAAAAGAAGCAGAATCTAGGCATCAGTGTGGGCCTCAGCACTTATCTGCATGCTACAGGCATGACAATTTCAAGCAAGCATACCTGGATTGGAAAAATATTCCTTGGCCTTTGTCCAGGTTGGCCACATTAACCTGATACTGCACGCATGCTAATAAACCTTGCTGAGTTTGGCTCACAGTTGGCCTCCTTAAAAATGCAGAGGAAATGTCTGCAGCTATTTGCATGGATGTGGACTTTAATAACCTGAACTCAAGTCTTAGAGATTCATATCTTTTGAATTAATTTTTAATTTATATCCTCAGGTCTGCCAAATACAGCAAGGGATTAAATGGGGAACAAAAAGCGATTCTACAGTTCTATGAACAGCAACAGGTTTGCCATCTGTGTAGAAGAAACAGGGAAAACACAGGCCCAGGTGAGCCACTGCCCCGGACAGCATCCCTTGGAACACATCCCTGGAAAGCAGCACTGCAGAGAGAGGCTGGGGATTGCAGTGGACAATTGACCTAAGTCATCAGTGCACCCTCCCCACAACAAAGGCCAGCAGCAGCATCCTGGGTTGCATGAGGAGCACTGTCAGGAGGAAGGTGATCCTTCCTCTCTACTAGGCATTGGTGAGGCCACGTGTAACGTGTCCAATTCTGGGCTTCCCAGAACAAGACCTGGGAACTTGTTGGAGAAAATTCAGTGAAGGACAACAAATAAAAGGCCCGAGGAGAATCTTATCAAAGAACCACAGACTGGCTGAAGTTAGGAGGCCATTTGCTCTAAGCTCCCTGCTCAAACAGAAGCTGTGCAGGCACTGAATATCTCCAAGGATAGAGGCTACACAACCCCCCTGGACAACCTGCGCCAGTGCTCAGTAAGCCACAGAGTGAGGAAGTATTTCCTGATGATTGAGGTAATTGCATATGTCTCAGTTCATGTTCACAACCTCTCATCCTTTCACCAGACACCACTGTAAAGAGCCTGGCTCTGCTTTCTTTGAACCTTTTCTGAGAACAAATCCAGGAACAAGCATAACATGACTTTAAATTCTGTCCCAAAGCCAACAGCCTGCCTGGGTGGTGGTGGCTGTCCTGTGCATTAGCCTCAAAGACTCGTGGCAGGAATATCCTGGTGTTATACAAAGCCAATCAGTTTCCCCACAAACACAAAAGGGCAGAGGTTACTTAGTGTTCCACTGCCTCACCCCAATAGAGCAAACAGTGCTCTCAGATACAAGACTGGTGTTCTCCCAGGCTCACACTGGCATTTGGATTCCCACCTCTGTAATGAACAGAGAATACAAGGACCCTCTCTGTGCTCAAGATCTGAGCCAGGACCCTCTACATCCTCTGCCTTTGCTCAGCATTCTCGTGACTAATGAACTTTTGCTGGGGAGACTTGATTTTGAACACTGGAATTACGAGCAGTGATCTGGAGGAGGCTCCTTTCCTCTGAAATACACATCCCTGACCCAAACAGTCTAAGCCCACTGCTAGTCTGAGGAAGCAGGGCATTTCTATCCCTGGGTATCAGCCATAGCAAAGAAAGACTTGACAACGTTTTTCCCTAATTTATTCTAAGTTTATTATACATAAATGAAGTTAATTCCTCGCATCTCCCTTCCTTTAAAACCAAACACGTATTAAAAGCACCGCAGCTGTACACAAGCCCTGGTTCTCACGTAGTGCAGAGGGATTCCAAGAGAAACCAGGAGGGACGGGGAGCACTGGAGCGCCGTGGGGACTCTGGGAGCGGCGGCTTCTGCCCCGCGGGGGTGGTGGGCAGCGCCGATGGCCCCAGCAGCCCCGCGGACTGACCGGACCGCACGCCTCCGGCTGGGACTGCGAACCGCGAACCTCCCGCGGCCGGGCTGCGCTGCCCGTCCCACCGGCGTGCGGGGACCGGGCCGGGCCGCAAAGCCCAGAGCGAGAGGAGAGGCCCGCCCCGGCCCATTGCCCCTTACGGTCCGGGCCCCAGGGAGCTGCGAACCCGCTCCGGCCCCACATGGCCACGAAGGGAGCCCGGCCGGAGACCGCCACCGAGAGCCGGGCGGCAGAGTCCGCGATCCGTACGGACAGCACCAAGGGTGGGGGGAGGCACTGACCTGCAGCACGGCGGGGGGGGGTCAGCACCGAGGGGCGGCTCGAACCTGCCGAAGAACCCCCCGCCAACCCCGCTGCCGCCGACCCGCTCCCACCGCGCCACCTCAGCACCGGAACGCACCACCACGGCTTCCGCCTCCCACGGGACCCCGCCCCGCGGCGCAGGAAAGCAATCGGCTGCGGTGGCTGAAAGACAGACGTGACGGCGAGGCAATCGCAACGGAGCAGCTGCCTCTGCGCCACGGCTGTCCTGCAACATGGCACAAAGCGGCCAATCCCGAGGATGCTTTAGGTTCCCGCCCAATAACAAGACAGTGACCAATCAGTTGGGGCGTTTCGGGACGGGGCGACGGCGTTGGTGAGACGGAGGCTCGGAGTGGGCGGTGAGCGATGGGAGGCGGGGCCGAGAGGAGGCGGGGCCGAGAGGAGGCGGGGCCGCAGTTTAGTCTCTGCCGGGCAGCGCCCGAAGTGGTTTTGGCGGAATGTCCCGTAAGGACGATCCACTCCCAGCCCCCCCCGCCACAGGCACCTCCCGAGTTGCTCCGAGCCCCGTTCAACCCGGCCTTGAGAGCTTCCGGAGTTGTCCAATGCAAGCCTGCGCTCCTGCACGTGAGCACTGTTGTCCCTTGCTCTGGCACTACAGCGCTCGGCACGAAAATATTTTTCTGTCTTTCTTATAAGCTCCGTCTACATGCTGATAGGCTTCAATAAGGTATCTCCGGAGCCTTCTCTTCTCCAGGCTGAGCACCCTCAGCTCTCCCCGCCTGTCTCCAGAGCAGAGCGGGTCCAGCCCTTGGAGCAGCTGCGTGGCCTCCTCTGGACCTGCTTCGGCAGCTCCAAACCTGTCTTGTTCTGAGCGTTCCAGGACTGGAGAAAGCTCTGCAATGGGACCTCACCTGAGTGGGGCAGAGGGATAGAATTCTCCCCTCACCTTCTGCCTGTGCTGCTAGGGATGTGTACACTGCCAGCCCCTGTCCAGTTTTTTATTTTCCTTCTCAGAACTCTTGATCCATTCAACTTCCTGATCTCTACTGGTACCAGAGGTTGCCCCCAGCCAGATCCAGGACAAGATTTCAGGAAGCTTGAGCAGCACAGTTTCCTTGCCTCCTGGCCACCCTCATTGTGCACTCAGATGCACCATATTCCTATTTCTGATGGCACTAGTAGTGCTGTCCTGGTATGGCCACAGGCTCTGTCCCTAGTTCACAGGGCCTCAGGACCAAGATGTGCCAGGTGTGCTCTGAATTTTTCATGCCCTGCCTGCAGCTTTGTTCACTTTACTCTGTTTACTTTAGCTGTGAGAGCAATTTCTCCAGGTTTCTATGGCTAATTTATTTTAATTATCTATCCTTGTGTGGTACAACCATGGGCTTATATTGGTAGTAATAGCAAGCAGTTATTCCAGGTAGAATAACATATTTACAACTCTCACACATACCCATATGAGTCTAAGTGGAAGGAAATAGAAGAAATGGGGAAAAAAAGAAAAAAGAGAGGATGAAGAAACCATTCACAAGAACATGCCATCCCTTCCCAGTGAAGGACCCAGATGCTGACAACTTCCCATGACTCTCCCCTCCTCCTCTGCAAACATCTGAGTAAACCACAGATCTTAATATCCAAGGAGCTGTAGGTAGGTCAGTGTAACACCAGAGAAAGCACAGAAACAAAGTGTGTGTGTTGCAATTTTAATTGGATTATTGCTACTAGTGTAGCTTTTTCCTTGTGTAAAAGTACTTGACCTACGTCATTTTCCTTTCCTTTTCTGTCATTCGATGTAGATTTATTATGACTCTCAAATCAGACTGTTAAAATTATTATTATTGTACTAAAATAAGTTGTGGCTTTAAATGTGTATGTGAAGTGGTGTGACTGATACTCTATAGGGGAGGGATAGAGCATCCAGAAGGATCTGGCTAGAGAGAAGGGCCCATGCCAACTTCATGAAGTTCAACAAAGCCAAGTGCACTCCCCAACATGGGTATGGGCCAGGTGACAAGTGAATTGGGAACAGTTCTGTGGAGAAGGACCTGGGGTCTTGGGAATGAGAAACTGAATATGGGCCAGTTGACTGTAGCCTGGTCTCCATCTAAAGGAGCATAGCCAACAAGGGAGCCTAGCCTCTAGTCACCTGCTTTAGGGGAAGGTGTTTGTGCCCACAGCAAGGGGTGTAATCAGATGATCTTTAAGGACTCCTGCCCCTTTTGCGATTCTGTGAAGGTCCATCGGTGAGAAGCACACAGAGTGTGTGGGCTTAGACATCCAGCCAACCCAGCAGCTGCCTCTCAATGCCTGCTCTCCCCAGCTACTGGCACCTCCGAGGGGCACAACCCTGCCACAGTCACTGGTGCAGATTGCACACAACAACTTACAAACAGACACTGCCTGCTCCTCCAGTACATGTGGTGAGGTGCTCAGGACGCAGCTGTCCCCTGCACAGAGAAACACAGACACATGGGTCACACCTTCAGTCTAATAGTCAGCTACTCCAGTGGTCTTGCTAACAGAGTCACACACACACCTTTTTCCCAAATTACCTGGCCTATTTGCTGGCTAGTCTGGCTTGGTGTTTACTACTGATCATAGACTGATATGATCTTACTCAGTCCAATTGTGGGCATTTAAATCTCCATGCATACAGATGCCCAGAGCACCACACTGTACAGCCAGAAAAAAAAGGAGGTAGAAGCGTTAGAAGACAGGAAAGACTGTGATAACCAGGCACAAGGCATGGATAGACTGATTAGCACCATTCTACATGCAACCAGCCCCTTCTATTCCCCTTGCCTCCATTTTCTCATGCTTGTTCATTCCCAAACAACCTAGACCCATTCCTTTCCTCACCTTCTGTTCCTCCCCTAAACATCCTGTTGTGACTCATCCCCAGATGCTCTCGCCCTGGACCCCACCGTGTTTTCCATGTCCCTAGGCAGCAGTCAGTTTGTAAGGTACTCTACAATCTCTCCCACTGACTCATCATGATGGGTGCCACCTCAGGGCCCATGGGACTGATGGCTCCCATGCAACAGATTTAGAAGGAGCTAGGGCAGAGCCTTTCTTTCTCTTACTGGGTAATTTGTGTTCCTCACCCTGTGGCTGTCTCTCTTTGCTCCTTCCCTTTTGTGCAGTTGAGCCTTTCATGGGTTGACTGCACTTCCGTGGTGGTTCTTGGATTTGACAAACCAGGGGATTGTTTGGCTTCCCCCACTCCCTCCACAGTTCCTCTGTGCTCCTTTGTGTGCATGGAGGTGAGCTTTTCCCCACATAACCTCACTCTTGTACTGGGCCACTTCTGTAACACTTTCTGGTCCTACAAACTCCATTATTCAACATGTCTATTTGAGAAAACAGACTCTCAAATCCACTTAGAGGAGCAGATCTTCACTTAACCTCCCAGCCCACATCTTGTGGGTATTTCCTCTTATCTTCATGTACAATTATATCAAGGTTAAAAATAGGGTAATTTACCAAATCAGGATAGCTCCCAATGCCAGGGTCTGATTAACCTTCTCACCCTTTCTGCTTTAGCTCCTAAAATAGCAGCAATTTGCTAGATTATCTTGCATCTCCTTTCCATTCTAAGGAGACTGTTTGTATCATTGAAACTTTCTGCTTAGTCGATCAGCCTCTAAGAAGATTAGCATTTAAAACTGGCTTGTGGAAAGTTAGATCCCTCACGTAACTGACATTTGTGTTGAGCATGGACAGGAGCAAACGGGCAGTGCTGTGAGAGCCACAGGAGGAAGAGGATCATTCCTGCAGCATCATCCTTCTGACCACGAATACATATGGGAAACAACAGCAGCTCCACAGTGGATGATCTACAGGCTGTCGAGATCCACCACTGGTACAAGAAATTCATGACAGAGTGTCCTTCTGGACAGCTGACGGAGCATGAATTTAAGCAGTTCTTTGGGCTTCGAGGCCTGGATCCAGAGGCCAATAAGTACATTGAGCAGATGTTCCGCACATTTGATATGAACAAGGTGAGTTCTCTGGCAAGGAATTAACTGTCTCGTGCTGCTTAAAAGTGATCCAACTCCTGCACTTCCAGAGTCTTTGTCTTTCCCTTGCAAACATAAAGAACATAAATATTCTCTTGCAAACATTTTCTCTTGCAAACATTGGTGTGGAAAGCTGCCAAGGGATGCTAATGTAAAGTAGCTGAATGTAAGGAGCAAATGAATGTGTGCAGGTAATAACATAGATGACATAAACATAGGTACACCTGATGATCTAACGACCTCGTGCAAGTTCATCTTTGAATTTTGGAAATTCCTTATTGACTATTATTTGACTTGGCCTTGTTTAACTAGCAAAAGTCTAATTTCATTATTCTTCTTGCATATTCTCATTATTAAAAAATATAGCTGTATGAGATTGTGGATACCACAGGAATCAGACACAATAGAAATCATTATAGCATTCACAGAGGAGTTATTTCCAGGAATTTGGCAGCTGAAATTACCACTGCATGGGCAGACATCGTCTGTGGCTCTCCTTGGTGCTGGGAGGTGCAGCATGAAGCCGGCGTGAGAGGGTGGGTAGTGTTTCTCACTGTGACTGCTGGTACCCCGTGATTCCTTTAAGCATGCAGTAGCCCTCAATTTGCCTGCTTTTTATCCATATGTATTTCAGCCTGTGCTTGCAGGCCTGAATTCTTAATGAAAAGAAATCTGGGTTTATAGCATCCTGGGAAAATTCATCTCTGCTCCAAGGTCCTGAAATGGAGTCAAGGAGGATCCATTGAGAGGCATGAGAACCAAGTGGGAAATCACAGAGTTAGTCTTGAAGAAGGAAAGCTTAGGGACCAACAAAGAATGTTATTTTGTGCATGTGAGACAGCCTAAGGAGTTAAGGAATGCTTAGGAATATTATTAAATTCTTAAAGAGAGGAGCAGACAGGCTCCATTACAGTAGCTGAGGTCTTGTGGTAGATGTAATGACTGGAAATTACGGCAGACTTCAAAGAACATCTTTTCTCATCCCAAAGTCCTCTGTGCCCAGGATGGTAATAGTGATCAGAAGCAGTTTCATAAGCTAAAGCAAAACCTTTACAGCTTTTGCACAGGTTTTTTGTCACTTCACCTCTCTCCCTTCTTGGGATGTTTAGGCACTTTAAGATACATGCAAGGATGTTGTGCATTCCAGAGTTCTTCTGCGAGCCCTGTGTTATAAGAAGATTCTCAAATTCAAATTTGGTCAGAAAAGATTAAAAGCTATAATCTAAATAAAGTGACAGTGATCTCAGGAGGAATGAAGTAAGAGTGGCAAATAGTGGCAATGGACCTACACCAGTTAATCTTAGTCTGCTAACAGTTAGTCACTTAATCTAAGATCCTTATAAGAACAAGGGCAAGGAACAAGAGCACCAGAGGAAAATCCACCCTGTCGTAATACAGACATGATGGATGGAATCGTCTGCCCTCTGGACTTCAGATTTTGAAAACTCTGATGATGACAAAGAGGATAAATTTTCAATATCCTTCTTTTAAAAATTGCATTTGTGGAATTATAGAATGATTTGGGTTGGAAGGGACCTTAGGGTTCATCTCATTCCACCACCTCCCTCAGGCAGGGACACCTTTCATTATGTCAGGTTGCTCCTAGCCCTGTCCAACCTGTCCTTGGACGCTTCCAGGCATCCAGAGGCAGCCACACCTTCCCTGGGCACCCTGTGCCAGAGCCTCCCCACCCCCTGAGTAACAGCTCTTTCCCAACACCTCATCCAAATCTCCCCTCCTCTAGATCTAAACCGTTCCTCCTTGTCCTATCATGACCTGCCCATGCAAAAAGCTGCTCTCCCCCATTATGATAACCTGCTTCAGGCACTGGAAGGGGCACCGAGGTTTCCCTGGAACCCTCTCCAGGCTGAAGAATGAATGTGACCAGCAAGCAGAGGGACAGACAGAGCAGGGACTCTCCGAGCCTGTGGGTGCATTGAGCAGGGCTGAAAACACGGTTCATAGTGAACACAGAAACTTTACTTCAACACCTCCGTCAGATCAGCATCGGTGTGGCTGCAGCAGAGCAGCATGGGCAGGACAGAGAAGCCTCTGGCCCCAGGGCTACCTTTGGCCCAGCAGGAAATGCCATGGTCCACTGTAGCCCTGGATCCTGCTCATCCTGCTGCTGCTCATGCTTTTTTGTCCTGCAGCAGCTGCAGGAACTCCTGCAGCAGATTCCAGAATTGCGCCAGGACCTGGTGTGGGAATGCCATGGGCAGTGACGTGCCCGAGGATGTCACTGCTGGTCTCTGGCTGTACTCAGGGGTCAGGTTGATCTGTTCCTCTGCTTCCTCTGCTTCCTCTGCTTCCTCTGGTTCCAGATGCTGCTCAGGGGCCGAGGTGATGACTGGCTCAGGTGCTGGACCAGCTCTTTCTGATGGGCTCAGGCCCGTCTGGATCAGGATCCAGTTGTAGAAGTGCTGAGTGGAGGTGTAGATCCCGGGGTGCCTGGCTCTGTCACAGCCTCTTCCCCAGCTGTTCAGTCCCACCAGCCAGAAGTAGTCGGCTCTGTTGTCCTTGCAGACGAGTGGACTCCCACTGTCCCCCTGTGCCAGGAGAGAGGGCTCAGGGGCTGTGGGGGGCTGCTGCTGGCCCCGGGGCTGGTTCCTCTCTCCCATCCCCAGGGCTGACTCTTCTGGGCTCACATCCACGCTTTGCTGGGGGCACTGGATGGGCTTTGTGGGCAGGACCAGACCTTGGGACAAGGGGACATAGGACAGGGGAAGGGAGGGGCGGACCCGGGGCAGGCTGGGCCGTGTGTGGGGG
>VWYE01011788.1:81402-103629 GCA_013398995.1 Alaudala cheleensis | reverse complement strand
TCCTCTGGAGTTTCTCCAGCAGCTCCATCATGACCCTCACTTTCCTGCTGGCTTTTTTTTCTTTCTCCATGGCTGTTCACACTCCTCATTCTCCTGCCATCTTCCCTCTTTGGGTTGGGTTTGTGGGGCCTTGAAGTAGAACTCCCAAACCTTTTTCCTCTCCAAAAGCCCGGTGGGTGCTCGTTCTCCTGGATCATCCACCCTGGATCAGCTATTCCAGTTTCTAAAACCTGAACACAAATGTCTGATGGCTTGGGAATTCTGTAGGGGCTGGTAGAGGAAGAATTTGGTTGCCTGATGTAGCAATGTGTGACTTTTCAGGGTATCTGTGCCATTTGTGTGGGGCTGTGTGGGGTGGAAGGATCTGGAGGAGTCCTGTGAGCTTCTGGGCCAGTGGATGGACATCAAAACAAATCTGAATTTGGACAACTGAATCCAACCTTCAGTTCACCAGCAGATCCCTCTGCTGAAGAGTCATCCAGAACTGGGTCATGGAGTGAGCTGTGGTTACTGGGCCCCAGTTTGGGCTGGTTTATTCTCTGGTACGGGTCCAGGTGGAAGCCAGGCTGCCTGTGGTGAGTTAAGCCTGGCCTTGTTGGAACTCTGGAAGCTGAGATTTTTAGGCTTTCTGTGTTCAAGGGTGCTGACCCTCAAGCAAGCACCACATTGGATCTGAGGCCTTGGGACAGGCTTCCAGCACTGAGTGACAGCACTGAGATTGTGGGTGAGGAGTTTGTAGAAGTGTGTGATCTCACAGGGTGAAAAACGCAGATTTAAGATTTTAGTGCACAGCAATGTGTGCGAGCCAAGATGGAGGATTTGGGGTGCTGTCTAAAATCCTTCTTTCCACCTTCTTCTTCCTTCTTCTTCATGGGTTTAGGTGGGTTTCTGTAACTGGGTGAAAAAGGTCCCCATTGCAGACCTTTAGTGGTCACCACTGGGTCAAAAACATCAATAATATCGGTGTCATCTCATTATTGGGTAAATGGTGCTTAAAAGACTTAGAAAAGTTAGTAGTGGCCATTTTGCCTCGTTTTCCTCACTTAGGTAGAGCTCACAGCTCTTGAGTCTGTAAATAATCTGTAAATAGATAAGAGATAATAAATCACCAAGTCCCAGCTCTAATTTATATCTGTGTGTTGTTCATCCTGACCTTGGTGGAACAAGAGAAAAACAATGAGAGCCCCGCCATGGCCTGGCCTGGGCCCAGGTGCTGCCCTGCCCTGGGCACACTCCTGAGCCATTTGAATGGTCCCTGACTTGGTTTTAGCCGTCCTTGTCTCACTCCGGAGCTCCAAAGCCCAGGAGGGGTTTGAGGGTGACAAGGGGAGTTCCCAAAAGGCAGTTCCAGCAGGATTGGAGCCTTGGGGAGCAGCAGGGTGTGGCTGCTTGGAGGTGAGCCCAGCTGCTCTTCTGGACCAGAGGGACTGATGGGGTGACTCAGCACACTGGATTTTCCAGGCTGGATGAAGTCATTCCATGGGATTACTTCTGGGAATGAGAAGGACTTGCACTGGTTCCTTGAATTGTGATGAAATCAAGGAATACTCCTAAATAACCCACCTCACGTCAAGCCTGCTGAGAAAATTGATGGAATATTGGGCAAAAACCCCATAAATTTCTCTGGTGGTTGGAGACTCTCCATTATCCAAGAAGACAAGGACCATTGGATGGGGCTTGGAGCAGCCTGGTGCAGTGGAAGGTGCCCCTGCTCATGGCAGGGGAGTTGGACCAGANTCACGTGAGGCCTGCTGAGAAAATTGATGGAATATTGGGCAAAAACCCCATAAATTTCTCTGGTGGTGGGAGATTCTCAATTATCCAAGCAGACAAGGACCATTGGATGGGGCTTGGAGCAGCCTGGTGCAGTGGAAGGTGCCCATGGCAGGGGAGTTGGACCAGATGAGATTTAAAGATCCATTCCAACCTTTGAGTTTATTAAATGAATGAACTTTTGAGGTCCATTCTGTGGTTCTGGGACCTGGGGACACTTGTGGGTGACGCTGGGAGGAGCTGGGTGACACTGGGTAAATCTGGGATCTGTTGGCCAAACTGTTTCCTGCAGAGCTGAGGAATGGGGTGATCAGGGAACATGGAATTATTGAGTACAAAAAGGCTGTGATTTGTTACCTGGCAAACAAGCTGAGCAAGGAAAGAGTTTTTTTAATATTTTCTGGAAATAGTAAAAAATAAATATCAGGAAGTGCGAAAAAAGCTGTTTAGGGTGAAGAATGAGGGTAGCACAAATCCAGGTGGGTATAAATTGCCCATCTCTATGTTTAGGATTGGAAATTGGATGTTTTATAATCATCAGAGCAGCTGGGTTCAGGAACAGCTGCCCAAACAGAAAAGAAGATGTGAGAAATGTGACAATTGATGCCACAGGGCATGCAAAGTTCAGGAAAGGATTGATTTGAGCTTCCAGTGGCAGGAAACTCAACTGGATAACACAGGAGGAGGTTTTCCAGACCTGTGGCCCCATCACTACAAAGTGCTACTATTTTATGAACTCATTTCTCCTCAATTTTCCCCATTAAAAATAAAAAAAAGCTGTGACTACATTGAACCATTGTACTGCATCCCGTGCCTGGCCATTATAAATTTATAGATTAATTGGGGGAGCCAATTGATCAATATTCACTTTCCTGGGCCCTGTGTTTTGTGGGTCCCACTATTCCCAGCTGCTTTTGCAACATCACCAGTTGTGATGGACTGAAAAGTTTTGATGTACAGAAAATCACCAAATTCAGGGAGAGCTCCAAGGTCTCTTCCCTTCTCCAGGCTGGATATTCCCAGTTCTCCCAGCAGGTGATATTTTATACAAACTCACACACATCCTATTTATTTTTAAAATTAATTTTACCATTTCCAGCTTAAAAATACTATTGGAAGTTATAAACATTAGCATGAACAGGAAGTCCAACCAGTTCACCCACAAATGATGGATGGAGAATTTATTTCCACCACTGAATTCAGAGGGAATACAGATCACAAGCAGCTAAAAAATTGAAATTAGCCTTTTTAGGTATTGAATAATTAGAATAAAAAGAGCTGTAATTCATGGAGTAAAATGATAGTCTGTATATGGATGCAAAAGTGGTTTTAGGTCTTTTGAACAGACCCTGTTTTCAAATTTCAGGCTCCATTTTGCCAAAAGACATCAAGTAAATCCCTGATGTTGGTGGTCTGTGGTATCTGCTGCAGGACTAGAGCTTTCCTGTCAGGAACCCTGTTTAATTCAGGTGATCAGAGAATCTGAAAACTCTGCTGAATATTCCAGCTTATCCCTGATGTGGAGAACTGGGTTACAAATGCACTTTGATTTTTTTTTTACCTACAAGGTTAATTATTGCTTTGATTATAGAGCTGGAATTGCCATCTGCCACAAGTGGGATGACCAAGCTTCTTTTGGTGTCGTGTTTTTCCTACATAGAATGTTTGTTATTCCCAAAATACTACAATGTGGGACAGATACCATCCTCCTGGGACTGCCTGCCATGTGATGGCTTTCTCATCCTCACACTGCACTCAAAATGCAGCTCCATCTCCATGTGCCACCATTAGGCTGCGAGGGACACGATATGAATTTATGCACAGCTCAGAGAGAGGAAAAAAAATGCTGCATCTCACTGATAGATCTGTTTAATTGATATTATTTCCATGGAGGAGTTTGCCAGGAGCTTTCTGGAAAGTTGAGAAGAGAGGGTGTCACTGTCAGATGAAAATATCCTCAAATCTGTCACAAAACAACCTTTTCCTCCTGGGCGTTGGGAAGCTGAAAGATCAAATCTCCTGGTGCTGACAGAGGTGGGGAAGCACTGGGAATGTTTTCCCAGAAATGCTGTGGCTGCCCCTGGATCCCTGGAAATATCCAAGGCCAGGTTGGATGGGGTTTGGAGCAACCTGGGATAGTGGGAAGTGTCCCTGTCCATGGAATGGGGTGGAATGGGATGGTCCTGAGGGTGCTTTTCATCCCAAGCCATTCCATGATTCCATGATTTTATTGCTGTGTTACGTGGCAAATGCAGAAANCATTCCATGATTCCATGATTCTGCTGCTTTATTACACCTTTGTATTCTGCAAATGCAGAAACACATCCAGCTTTGTCTGAGGTTTTGCAAATAAAGGGAACATTTAACTGCCATCCCAAACCAGAAACACTTCCAGGTGAGAAAGCAAAATAGGTGGAATTGTCACTAAATGAACAGGCAGCTGTGTCATCCCTTAGCTCAGGGCTCAACTGAGCTCAGGCCTCCAATTCTGGGACAACACATTGTGAGCCTTGCTGTGGACTGCAGCTAGTGGCACAATTTTGGGGGGAAAAAACTCACATTCTGGGCCAGAACTGAATTAAAAGCTCATTTCACCCACTGGCAGGTTCATACAGTGACACCACCAAAGTCTTGTGCAGGTATTTTTCCCCCCAAAAAAACAAGTAGAGGAAATCTGTGGGATGTGTCACTCTTTCCTGTTTGCTCCCTCCATGTGGCATCCCATCCTGTCACTCCTTCCTTCTCCAGGCTTTTCCTTGGCATTTTTTTGATCTAGAAACAATAAAGGGTATTTGAACCCAAGATGGGTTTGTGGAAAAACTTCAGAAGTGTCGGGTTTTTTTCCCTCCTGATGTTTCACATTAAGCAAATCAACCCTAAAGGAGAGGGCTGGGGTGTTACCTCCTATTTCAGTTTATTGAAGTGTGGCTGATGTAAATCCTTCTGACCATTTCCAATTACATAAAAAGGAGGAAAATAAAAGATGAAAGATTAATTGTCAGCAGCTTTTATGATGAGCTGTACTGACAAAATGTGGTGTCTGTGAATAAGCAGTGAATAAAGTGGCTGGGAATTCAAACTCTGGGAGATAAGGAAAAAAAATCCTTGTGTGTTTGGGGTTGTTTTAACCCCTTTTTCACAGTTTTCCTGTGGAACACACTGCAGATAAATTTCAAACCCCCGTTTACAGCACTTTGAAATTAAATCCCCATCAAAACCACAAATGGAAAAATCAATTTGCTTCATCCAGCGGGTCTAAAGTTCCTCAAATTCAGCCTGAAAAAGGACAGGTTGAGAGTGGCATTTTCCATTCCCTTGTTTAAAAAAAAAACAAACCTATATATATTTTAGAGTTTCACCTCTGAAACTTCAAATAAACTCAGAACTCTTTCCCTCCCCTTCACACCTTCCCTAGCGGGATGTGCCCACGGCAGAGGGTTGGAACCAGGTGATCTTCACAAACCCTTTGAACCCCAAACCCATCCTGTGATTCCGTGATTAAATGCGGTTCTCAGAACACTCCTGGCCGCGACTCTTGGTGTGTGTTTTCCCCAGCTGTTCCGCCAATAAAAGCGAATTCCTCCTTGGGCAGCGCAGCCCGGGCTCCGCCGCTCCCTGCGCGCTCCGGGGCCCCTCCAGCCTTGCCCGAGGGCAAATCCCGAGCTCTTTCCCAGGGGGGGAACCTCAGAGGATGCTCCAGGAGCTTTGGCAGCTTCAGAGGAGGCGGCGGGATCGGGTCCCCGGAGCATCGGGGACGTTTTTGCTGACCCGTGTTTGCCGGCAGCAGAGGCGGAGAGAGAGACCCGGCTGCCGCGTCAGCATCATTTTAATTAAATTGATATCGCTTTATTTAGCCGCGCGGATGGCACCGCTCCTGTCACTGCTTCCAGCAGAGGACTGGAATGCAAATGGAGACAATTTAAGTGCGGGGAGCAAAGTGAGGGGGGTGTTAGAGTAGGAGAAAAACATCCAAATGAGACGCGGGGCGGGGGGGAAGAGTCGAGGCTGGGGCGATGATGCTGCGATGGCAAACTCGGCTGAAATGTGCATTCACCCGTCATCCTCGACTCCTCCCGTGCACGCAGATCCCATCGGCAGCTCCTCCCGAAGCCCGCAGACAGGCTCGGGGGGTTCCGGGCAGCGTTATTAAAGCGGCATTAGTATGCGGGGAGATGCTCCTCGCCCTGCCGGAGCGGGGCTGCGAGCGCTCCCCTCCCTTTGTTATGACAGGAGATGCTCCTCACGCTTTGAGGCAGGGCTAATGAGACTTAAAAGCGGAGCTAAATTAGGGAGATGGGGAAGCGAAGGGCCGGGGTAGAGGCTGGCGTGATGGAAAAGCGTGGGCTGGTGGGGAAGGCGGAGAGAGAGGGAGGAATGGAGACGGGGAGAGGCTGGGAGAGCCCCAGCAGGGGATGAGGCTTGTCCTGGCTCTGGCATGATAAAGGTGGCTGAAGGGTCAGCGTTAAAGGCTGAAAAATGAAATAAAAATGAAATAAAGTATACAAAGCATGAAAACCCAGTGAAATGATGCTGTCAGACACGTGGTGGGATCCTTGGGGGTGTTCCGTGCAGAGCCAGGATTTGGACCCTGTGGGTCCCTTCCAACTCAGGAGATTCTCTGACACGTAAGAAAGAGAGTGAGGAGTAATCAGGATGGAACACACAAAGAGAGATAAACGGCTGGAAAACTGGAATACCTCTGCTAGAAGGAAAGAAGAACATTCAAGCCATCTCTCTTTCTTTTTTTCCTACAGACTTTAGACCATGAGTGCTCACAACCAAACAGACACGGCAGTCCTGGTCCTAGATGGTATTTTTTAACACTTGCCAAATGGTGTCTGCTCGCTTGTAACAGATGTAAAGGATTATTCCCCAAATCTGCAAGAATTGTCACTTTGCACTTGCAAAGTGAAGACGTCTTGACTGGAAATACAGGAAGGATGAATTATGCATGGGAAGTGCTGCATGCCTATTTTTAATGGTGCATGGGCATAGGCTAAAATATCAAATTTTTTTTGGCCTCAGCTCGTGTTGAAAAGTGGGGTGAGTAAGGAAAGAATGAGAAGGTGAAAGGGGAAATCTGCCTTAGAGACGTGTGCTGGGTTTTCTTGATGGCAGAGACCCCAGCCCAGCACTGCAGAGGAATCCTGCTCTGTGAGGAGCTGGAATTAGTGTGTAGGATTAGTTGGTAACTTTATACAATCATGGAATTACTTGGGTTGAAAAGGACNCGGGTTGTAGTGCATATCAACAGGAATAATTAGAGTGGTGGAGTCACAATATTCCATTCTAAATCAAATTTTGACTCCCTTGGTTGATTAAAGCAGATTTATTCCCAATACTTCTGTCATACTTCGTAGACTTTGCGTGGGGCAAGTCAGAAAACAAATTCTGTTTCTTAGAAAATATCATGGTTATCAAAGTTTCCATGCTTGCTTTTGATTGACATTAAAGCAAGTTCTAGAATTATTTTATTTGTGTGTGAGAGAGAACAGAGATCCTGAGAGAAGGAAGGTTTGTGCATCCTGCCCAGATTGCTCCCTAGCACTGATTCCTGGATGATCCTGGTGGGATGGGATCACCCTGCCTGGGTGCAGTCCCCTTGTGGGAGGTGATCCCTTCATGGCAAGCTGCAAATATCCCTTGGATTTTCATGGAGAACTGTAGAAGAGAAGAAGGTCGACTGAGGCAGCACAAAGAGCAGGAAGCAAAGCTTGGTTTGGGATTTCCTCCAGCACCTTGTGATGAATGGGACCTTGATGGGTCTTTCCCTTGGATAATTCTTCCATGCCTTGGGAGACAACAGTGGCCTCTCAGCATCCTCTGGTTTTCCTCTCTTTTTTATCAGCTCTACGAGTGGGAATATTGTTTGACACTGGTGTTAGATTGGTACTTTGCTCTTTAATAACTCATAATTTATCACCAGTGCACAATGGAGATGGGGTGAGTTGGAAAATTTGTAGTTAAAGAGGTGAAAAGGCCATCAAGACAACCCACATACTCTGTGGGAATGCTGCTGTGGAGCTGGAATGGCACACCTGAAGGGTTTGTGCACTGCTTGTGAAATATTTACATCAACATGCAGTGCCTCTGACCAGTTTCCAGAATTTTCCATATATTATTTTTTAGGAATTGCATCTTGCAATGGTGTGGGAACACAAGTCTGAGGGAGCTGGGGGGGCTCAGCCTGGAGAAAAGGAGGCTCAGGGGGATTTCCTCACTCTCTTCTCCCAGGGAACAAGGGACAGGACAAGAGGAAACGGCCTCAGGTCATTCTGTGGGAAGTTTAGGTTGGATATTGGGAACAATTTATTCACCACAAGTTGTCCAGCCCTGTCAGAGCTGCTCAGGGCAGTGGTGGAGTCCCCATCCCTGGGAGGATCTGAAAACCACGTGGATGTGGCACTTGGGGACATTGGGTCAGTGGTGGCCTTGGCAGGGCTGGGGGAATGGTTGGACTTGGTCATCTCTGAGGGCTTTTCCAAACCAAGCAGTTCTATGTAAAATCAAATGCTTGAGAGTAGCCAGGGAGTCACATTCCAGCTACAATTCCAGTAAATTGTTGGCATATCCCAACAGCTTTTTGAGTAAAAGTGAAGCCAGTACTCCTGTAAATTCTGGGACTGTCATTCCTGCCACGTGTTTGCCATCCTGACACTGTGCCCACTGACTCCAAGGAAAGCAATTAATCCTTTTTTGGGTTGTAGACTGAGGAATCTGGGTTCTACCCTTTAACAAACATCTCTTGGTTCCTCGGAGGAACATCTTTTGGATGTCATGGCAGTGAAATGCTGGGGTTTGCACATGTTTTATGTTCTCATGGAGTTGCATCTTGTGCACTGCTGTGGAAATCTGGGATCGTGGGACCTGCCCTGCCCATGGCAGGGGGCTGGAATGGGATGAGCTTTAAGGTCCTTTCCAACCCACACCATTCCAGGATTCCATGATCACAGTGACCTTGAGCAGACAGATCATGAACCAGCACAAATAATCCCAGTTCTGGGATTTTTCCAGGCATTCCTTTTCTTTGATGCTGAGATTATGACCCATATCCTTTCCAACCTGCTGTGGCAACAAACTCAGATCCCAATCCTGCTTTCAGCAAGCTCAGGAGACTTTCTGCAAATGGGAGGCCCAGGTCTCACGGCTTTCCTTCTGTGCTGCTCCCAGTTTGAAGGTTTGGGAATACGGGATGAGGAGGGCGAAAGGCAGCGGCGCTGCTCTTCATCTGTGCAAAGTCCATTTGTTGGGTAGGCTGTGTTCTTTTACTGCTCCCCTCAAATGCCATTCTGCAACAGCAAAATGCTCACTAAAAATACTCCAATATTTTTAGTTTGTCGAGTAGCAGTCAGATTGAGCTGCACATTTCCCTCGTGAGTGAAAAGTGATGAGTTTGTGTTCATTAACTCGGGGCCATCTGGTGCAGACGCGCTGCAGTCTGTGAATCAAACGTGCACCGAACTCCAGGGATCACAACAACCGCCAGGCCCGGGGCTTGGGGGGCTTGGGCTGGAGGGAGGGAGGGAGGGAGAGGGTGGTGGACATGGATTTCACTCTTTTTTAAAAAATTTAACTCTGCTCTTAATGCTGCACTGCTGTAAAACTCTGTTCCAAGCTCATCAGTGGCCATTCCAGCAGCCCTCAGGGTGCTCGTGTGCCATTAAAGTGAGGATGCCCATCATCCCAACTATTCTGTCTGCAAAATAATGAAGCAGAACTGTTTCCCTGCATGTTTAAATAATGCATCTGGAGGGTGCAGCTACACAGATGCAGCTGAGAGATAAATCTGAGCTCGGTTTTTCCTGGCCTGAGCTGGTGGAAGTCAGTGGTGTTTCCGCTCAGGATCAGATTTTGTGGAGTTTCACAGAAAACTTTGGGAAAGTAAGTTGTAGTTAAAGGCTCTGATTCCATCTTAAAGATGTTTTCCAGCCTGAATGATTCTTTTTCTTCCCTGTGAGGGTGATGAGGCCCTGGCACAGGTTTCCCAGAGAAGCTGTGGCTGCCCCTGGATCTCTGGAAGTGTTCAGGACCAGGTTGGATGGGACTTGGAGCAACCTGGGCTAGTGGAAGGTGTCCCTGCCCATGGCAGGAGGTGGAACGAGATGGTATTTAGGTCCTTTTCCAACCAAAACCATTCCGTGATTCCATGAAATCTGCTTCAGTTACCCACCTGGCAGACTCTATAAATTCCTCACCCAAATGTCTCAAGACTGGTGTGGTGGTTTTTTGGGGTTTTTTTCTTGTTTTTTTGGTTTATTTTTCCCTTTGTGGGCTCTGCCTTCATCTCTCCCAGTCTCCTGCCTGCCAGGGGTTGCAGTGATGGCTGGCTGGGCTCAGGATGGGGGGAAGAGCCTGTGCTAAGCCCACACATTAAGAGATGATCCAAAGTCACCAGATTTCACTCACAAACCTGTGTAACCTTGTGAGTTCAGCACAGAACGACTCAGGTTGGAAAAGCCCTCCTGGATCATCACCACCAATCACCCCAGCACCTCCAAGGCCACCACTGAGCCGTGTCCCCAAGGGCCACATCTGCATGGCTTCCTGTGAGTGCCCAAGTGCAAAGTTTCTGGAGGAGAATCCCATTTCATTAATTTTATTAGATCTTCGGAGGTGAAAGTTGTATTTTTCACATCTGTCATGCGTTCACTGGCTTTTAGACTAAAAAAGTTGTGTCAATCCATGAAAAGGATGGGATGATTCCTTCCTGAACCAGAGCAGTTTTTCCTNTCACTGGCTTTTAGACTAAAAAAGCTGCGTCCATCTATGGAAAGGAATGGACCAGAGCAGTTTTTCCCGTGGCTGTGCCCATGGGCCACTGCTGCAAGTGACAAACAAACCAGCTGAAATCCAGGATGAAATCCATACAGGAGACAGGAGAAGATTTGGGCCCACAGGCTGTCACTGATTTAATAATAAAGAAAAAAAAAGTTTTGGAAAAAAAAAAAATCTATTAATCAGATATGAAGGGCGAGCAGGAGTTAGTGATCAGTCCTGAACAAAGCTCATGTTTCCATGACAATCCCCCTGTCACTGGGTAATCCATACAGCACAAGCTTGTCTGTCCTGCTGGGATGGATTTGGGCGTATTTGGAAAGAGAAATTCGGAAACTCGGAGTTATGCCTTTGAAAAGAGTTGTGTTTTATTGAAAGATTCCCATTCTTTTCATCACTCTCTTAAATGACTCGCATTCATGGGACCCAGCCAAAGGACAGAACAGCACTGCACAGCTCCTGTTTCGTTTTTCTGTTCTCTTTGAGCCTCCTCATCAAAATGACCGTCCCTGCTCCGTTCCCTAATTTCCTGCCTGGATTCAGTCACTCTGCTCTCCCATTAAGGGCGGTTTTGTGAATGACATCTTTGAAAGCTTTCATTTGCCTGCGAGGGAAAATGACTGCTTACTCATCCCCTCTGGGAGAGCGAGTTTACCTTCCAAAGAAACATCCCTTTTCAGTACTTTGTGGCAGAGTCTTTGGAGTTTTCTCCGTGCACTTGTTGGCCGCTCCTTTGGGCCACCTCCAGGAAGAGAAGTGCACGTTCACGCTCGCTCGAGCAAAATAATGGGTGACTTTCAGGCTCTAATGGCTCATTTTTTTCATGGAACTTCTTTTCCATAGGACAAAGTGATTCTCCGTCAGCTCCTACTGAAAGTTGTTTCAAAGTTGCACCGATTCCTTTCTCCGTAGGGTTGCTTCTCCCCCCTCAGCCTCGTGATGTTTCAGTTTGACTCTTTGGATTTTGGAGGCGAATAAAATTCTGGATTCTTCTTCTTTTCATGTTGCCTGTTTTTACTTAAGCTCTTTGGGACCAAGGGAATGAAGCTGAGGCAGGAGGGATTAGGATGGATTTTAGGGAAAGGTTCTTCTGTTGGGTGCTGCCCAGGCTCCTCAGGGAATGGGCACAGCCCCAAAGCTGCCAGAGCTCCAGGAGGGTTTGGACAACGCTCTCAGGGACAGTTTGGGATGGTTGGGGTGTCAGTGCAGGGCCAGGAGCTGGACTCGATGATCCTTGTGAGTCCCTTCAGGATATTCTGTGATTCCATGAGCTTTTTATCCTTCATGGCTTCTTTTCAGAGCAACTCCAGCAAGTTTGGAACGAGGCTTAAGCAAAGATGGAGATGAGGCTCACAGATTGGATCAAAAGATTATTGAGTGTCCACCACAGCTCTTGATCTTGCCTTTCCTTGAGTATAATCAGAGTCTTTAAAGCTGGAAAAGACCTCCAAGATCACCAAGTCCAAGCATTAACCCAGCAACACTGTGTCCACCACTGAACCCTGTCCCCAGGTGTCACAAAGACATTCCCAAGGTCACCAAAAGCTTCCCAAGGCCACCAAAATCTGACTCCCAGCTCCCAAGCACATTGTGCCTCATCCTCCAGGGCCTGGCTGGCTCCTGCAATTTGCTCTCCACACTTTTCCTCACCAGGCAGTTTTTTTTTCCCCATTTCTTTGAAATTACATGGTTTGGTGCAACGCTCAGTCAGACAGAAATACCTCAGCAAAGTGGTTTTCAATTTGTTTTTCACTGAGATGCTCACTTGTGCTTTCCTAGGGAGACTTTGGAACTGCTGATCTCGGGGAGCAGAGATCCCAGGGGCTCTAGGGGACACAGCAAGGTTATTTTTCTCAGATCTGCACTTGCCTTTGTTTCTGGTCTCTTTTTGGTCGCTGCATCTTGTGTTGGAGATTAAAAATAAGGGGTTTTATTCAGTCTCTTGTCCTTATTATTAGTCTTATTCCACCCTTTCCTCTTTTTTCACCTTTTGGAGAAGGAAGTGGCCTTTCCTGCAGGCCCTCAGAGACTGAACAGGCTCAGCCCCAATAAAGTTCAGGCTCCTTGGGGGAATTTCAGACGAGTTCCTCTGGAATCTAACGGGGACAACGACCGTCACACGCTGTGCCAGCACCATGGAGAGGTGCCAGTGCCGTGTCACGGAGCTGTGGCACGATGTGAAGTGACAGGGTAGAGGCAGCCTGTCCTCCTTCCCAGCCATGGCTGGGGTACAGCTGTGCTCCTGCACGGGGCTGGGTGGGAGCAGCATCCATTGGAATGCTTGAATTCCATCTGGATCTTCCTGGCTCCATTCAAGAGCTCTTGTTTGAGGCAGCACAGCTGAACGACCCCGTTTAATGCACTGAATAATCCATCGCTATGTGTTGGTCAGAAAAGAAGGATGAAGAAGTCCTAATTAATCAGATCTCTCCTTAATTGGCTGTGGCAAAGAGATCTCTCAGCGTGCCAAGTGCTTGCAGTGGCCTGAGTGCTTGGCTTTGCCTAAATAAGAGAGAGGCTGTTCCTGCAACTGCTGTCCTGGATTGGTTTGGATTTGCTTTGAGGAGTCAGCAGCAGTGTCAGGTGGATTAATCCTGGCTTCTGTACATCCTTGTCTCGGAGTGTCATCCCTGTGCCTCCCACCCACTTTGCCCAGGAGTTCTGCTGCAGCATTTTTAGCCTTGCATTTGGAATTGTTCTGATGAGGGTCCTGTGAAATGAATCGAATTTGACTGGCAGCTCTGGAGCCAGGGATGTTCCCTTGGGGGAGCGAGAGGAATGAAATTGTTGACTGTGTGTCATTAGAGAAAGGAGAGAGGGATTTATCCTCCTGGACAGGAATTTTAAAAATTTTTCATCAGAAAACCTTTTAAACACCTTGATTGGACAATGTAAAAAGGGCATCTTTGCAGCATTTCCAAGCATTAAAATGTGACATTGACCATTTCTGTTGGTTACTCATCTGATCTTGGTAATTTTGGATCACGTCTCTGGTCTAGATCTGCTCCCTTGGTGGGGAAAGGTCCAAACCAGAGCTGCTGGGCAGGAATCCCTTGGCAGCTGTGTCCAGGCTGGATGGAGAACTCTGGGTGCTGTGAATGTGTCACTGAGAGAAATCCATGACCCCCTGGGCCTCTGAGGTTCTGCTTTTTCCACACCTACAGCGTCTCCAGGAGAGCTGGAGAGGGACTTGGGACAAGGCATGGAGGGACAGGACACAGGGAATGGCTTCCCACTGTCAGAGGGCAGGGATAGATGGGATATTGGGAAGGAATTCCTGGCTGTGAGGGTGCTGAGGCCCTGGCACAGGGTGCCCAGAGAAGCTGTGGCTGCCCCTGGATCCCTGGAAGCATCCAGGACCAGGCTGGATGGGGCTTGGACCAACCTGGGACAGTGGAAGGTGTCCCTGCCCATGGCAGGAGGAGGAATTGGGATGAGCTTTAATATCCCTTCCCACCCAAACCATTCTGGGATTCTGTGATTGGAGCAATCCCCCAGGAAACACTTTGAGTTAAGCCCAGACATTTGAAAGGAGCCTGTGCTGCCCTTCAGCCCTGCCAGGAGCCCTCCTGTGCCAAACAGGTCCCCTGGAGGTGCCAGAGAGGAGGAGCTGGCCTGTCCCAGCCCATCCCAGGAGAAACCTCCCCACAGGGTTCAGGTTCCCAGTGATTCCTCATTTTCTCCATCACACAGATAAAAAACCAGCAGCAGGACAAAAGATGAGATGGGTACAAGTGAGGAGATGAGATAACACCGGGGTAAAGAATGGCTGCAATCACCTTACAATGAGATCATATCAAACGTGTTGTGAAAGTTCCAATAATTAATTGTTTCTTAAACTGTGCAGCCTGTTTGTTTGATCTTCCCTCTGCATTTCTATAGCAGTGTATCATTTATTTTCCTTCATCTCTTTTTTTTTTTTCCTTTGCCTTGTGCACCATATTTCTATACTTCAGACTTGATTCAGTAACCATAGCAATGAAATAAATGCATTGTCTTCATTTACAATGGTGTCTAAATAGGTGCTCAGCTCCCTGGAAGTCCTTTAACAAGGGATGGTTCCCCGCCACCACAATGAGAAGGCTTTGGGTGATGTTATTGAAATCATTTTCACTTTGATTTCCTGACACCGAGTCCAAAAGTCTCTGAAAATGCATTTGGTGTCTACTTCATTTCTCAAGAGCGTGTACATGGAAATATAAAAACCCCCAGAACTTTCCAGGGGTGCTCTTTGTGGAGAGAGGGAACGTGGTTGGCTTTATGCCTTTCCACATACAAAGAGGTGCATTAATATCTTTTATTTGCCCACGCTGTCCTCGCATTATCAATAACCCAGAAGTTTCTGCAGACAGAGGACAAAAAAGAATGCAGGCTGACTTCTTGTCTGAGAGGGAGTGAGTGTACTCCTGTGCCTGGGCAGTGCTTACAGGGGGAGATGTAAACTGTTTTCATTCCGAGGGTTAAAATTAAAAGCTGCAAAGGAAAAAGGTAAAAAAAGAAGAAAAAGAAAAAGAAGAAAAAACATCTCCTTTTGTGTTCTTAACAGATTGCTTTTGCAACTCAGTGGCAGCCATGTGACTTCATTCACCTTTTGTGTATTAATTCTGTTTGTCAGAGTCTTATGCAAACACAATTCAGGCATTTTCTGAGAATGCAGCCTGAGATTCCATTTGTGCTGCAGCCAGGTTGGTGCCCCACAGCTCCTGCAGGAGTTGCACTTCACCTCTGGGCAGCTCTTTGCAGCTGGTTTATTTTGTTGGGATCACGTGGCACGATCAGAGAATCGTGGAATGGTTTGGGTGGGAAGGGACCTTAAAATCATCTCATTTCACCCCCTGCCATGGGCTGGGACACCTTCCACTATCCCAGGTTGCTCCAAGTCCTGTCCAGCCTGGCCTTGGACACTTCCAAGGATCCAGGGACAGCCACAGCTTCTCTGGGAAACCTGTACCAGGGCCTCATCACCCTCACAGCCAGGAATTCCTTCCCAATATCCCATCCATCCCTGTCCTCTGGCAGTGGGAAGCCATTCCCTGTGTCCTGTCCCTCCATCCCTTGTCCCCAGTCCCTCTCCAGAACTCCTGGAGCCCATTTAGGCTCTGGAAGAGGCTCTGAGCTCTCCCTGGATCCTTCTTTTCTCCCTTCCTCTCAATCAGAGAGTGCTGGGGTGGATCCATGCTGGAATTGCAGCCTTCCCTCTCTGCATCCCATTCTTTCCCTGCCTCTGCCACAGCCAAACCTCTGGGTTGGTGTCTGCCCTGAATCCTGCTGGGATAAATGCAAAGTGAGCACTGCCACATTCACCAGCAGCCCCTCTGGGATGGAGCAGAGTTACAGCTCCTCAGGTTTACACTTAAAGCTTTCAGCTCCAGGCAAATTCCTTAAAAGAAAAGCCTTGTTATCCATTTTACATCTGAAGCTTGGATTTCAAGGAAAAGATGAGACAAGAAAGGATTTCAACCACCAGCAAATTAGAGCCCTAAATTAGACTGCCCTGAAAATTTTGCACAGAAATAAATTTTTTTTGGCCAAAAATATGGGTTTTTAATTAAGGGATATTGTCTCATTAGGATGATTTTTTTACTCTTTGGATACTGAAGCCTGTCTAAAATCCATTTCTGACTGTTGATTGTGTATATGTGTGTTGACATATGGCTGTGTGCATGTGATGTATAAACAGCCATTATCTGAATTTTTGGTTTTTTCTTGACAGTTAGAAAAATCACTGAGGTAAGAATAGATTAAAATGGGATTTTTTTTTAATTATTTTATTTGAGGTCTTCAGGGGAAAAGGAAAGAATTTTCCTACCAGCCCTACTTTTATCAGTAATTCATAGCTTCTGGCCATTGCCTGTGTGTTACAAATGCCCAACTGCAAGAGCCAGGTGCTGACTCTGGACTTTTCAACTCTGTCTATCTCTAATAGACTAAATCAAGGGAAAAAAAAATCTCTTGCAAGTGCATGGCATGGGCAGCAGCAGGAGAGGCAATTTACCCATTCCCTGGGGTTTGCAGGGAGTCTGAAAATTAAAACTGAAGCTTTGCCCTGTGTCCTGGGGACATTCACTTCTGTGTCACTTGCCCGCGTGGTGCTGAACCACTTCTCACCTGTGGCACCAGTGGGGTTTGAGCCTTCCCTGGGGGCTGCAGCTGAGGGAACTCTGCATTTTGGGCACTCCCAGGGGACTTTGGACACACAGGGGGGTTGTGCTGGGTCTCTCCAGAGGAGGGCTTTGTGCTGTCCTTGACTCAGGAGAAAAAAAAAATCCTTTTATCTTCTGAAAACCTTCTCAAGTGTGCAATTTCTTTTTGCCTCCCTTAGTGCTGGTTGAGGTGTCAGTGCTAAAGGATAATGAGTTTGGGGGTGATGTTTTTTAGGGGGAAGGGGTTAAAGGCAGAGGCTGAGCCTCGAGATTGCAATAAAATGGGAGTGAAGCCTCTTAGCCTGCTCCTAAAACAGAAGTGTAGTTGGACAGAACCCTGAGGAATAACTGGAGAAATCAGGAGATTTTGGTGCTGATCAGCCCTTTCTTTTGTGTAGATCTCAGAGCAAGAGGGAATAGAAATGTTATGGGAAAACAAGGTGTTCATCCTCTCCCACCAGAAAATTCACAGGATTTGGAGCAACCTGGGACAGTGGGAGGTGTCCCTGCCCATGGGGGATGAGCTTTAAGGTCCCAGCCTGGACCATTCTGTGATTCTATTACTCCTTTCCCAATAAAAAAAATTATTCTCCTAATCCTGTTCAGGAAATTCCCACTCCAGCCTTGTTTTTCCATCCTCTCCCTCACTTCTTTGCCCCTTGGGAAAACAACTTTGCCAGCTCCCAGGATGTCACAGGGTGTCATCCTGTCATTGCAGCTGAACTCCTCAAAGCCTGTGCTTTGCTGGTTTACAGAATTGGGTGGGGGAAATCCAACCCTCTGTGTTTTCTTCTCTTCACTTTTGAGTGCAAACATCTTAAAAAAAAAGTGAGAAGGGAACCTAATGGATGTGTTTTCTATGCTCAAGGTGACAGCATGAAAAGGGGGAACCTGATTTCTGACAAACCATTTTAATTTAGATTTTTTTTAAGACAGATTTGTGCAAGTCCCAGAAAGAAAAGCAAATGCTCTTGTTCTTGTCAACCATTTTCTTTCTCACCTAATGCAACCCAAAACAGGCAGATGTTCATGACAAACCCCAGTGTTTTCTTAGCATAATATTCAGGTTCCCCATATTTCTGAGTTTATTATGAATTATTGTGGCAATGGGCTAATTAAAAATACAGTTACTATAAAATTGCAAGGGATATTCTCGGGTTTAATTGTGGTTTTGAGCCCTGAGAATCAGTAAGAAGGTTTGAAGGAGAGCTGGAGTCTGAGTGTCTCTCTTGGAAGATTTATTCTTTTCTTATCTCTACAAATTCTTTCTGCCCAGTGTGGAGTGTGCAGGAAGCCAGAGAAGCAAAATCTGACCCTCCTACAGGGGCACTTTAACATTTAAACCCATTCCTACATGAACAGTGTTTTCCTCTATGCACCAATACCTGGGGCCCAAGTTAAACTGTGAAACTCCACCACAGTCCAATCCCCAAAAATCCACCATCTCAGCAGAAGAGGGAGGACAAGAAGAACCAGGAAAAGGAGAATAGAAACACCCAAATTCCTCCATCTTTGCCCTCTTTACCCCTATGTTAAAATTTAAAAATTCTACTTTTCACCCTGGGATATACCCGTAATTATGCTAATTAAACTCTCGTGGCTTGCATTGCTTTTTTCAATGTTGGCAGCTTTTTCCAGGGGCTCAGATCAAAGGCACAGGTATTTTTGGCTCTGTCCAAAGACACTCAGATCTCTTGTGAGGGTCTTGAGCCTCCCAGGGCACCCAAAGGGGTCACCCGGGCTCACACAGGATATCTCACACTTGAAGGTTCACTTCCAGGGGTGGGGCAGCCACAGCTTCTCTAGGAAACCTGTGCCAGGGCCTCCCCACCCTCACAGGGAACAATTCCTTGCCAAAATCCCACCAATCCCTGCCCTCTGGCAGTGGGAATCCAGAATCCCCCACCAATCCTCTCCTGCTGCCCATGGGGGTCTCTGGGCTGGGCCATGTCCACCTCTCACCCACCAGCATCCCCAAATCCTTCTCCCAGGGCTGCTCCACCTGCTCATCCCCAGCCTGGATTGACCCTGGGGGTTGCCCTGACTCAGGTGCAACACCAGCACTTGGTCTTGTTAAATCCATGAGATCCCCACTGCTGGAGCTCACCCAGGTCCCTCTGGAATCCCACCTGGCTGACACTGGGTGTGTGGTACCTGGACTCAGGTGTCTGAGCCTGATCCTGGCTGTCACTGGAGTTATTTAGGAATGGATTCTGTGATCTGTCACTCGAGGCCACCAGGGAATTCAGCCCAAGCATATGTCTGTGTGGTGGATGGCTGCACTCCCTGGTTTCCTCGGGACATTTGAGGAATTCATTTCCGAGGCAGTTTCTTTTCATGACTGTAATTGGCTCCTAATCATCTTTGTACACGTAACATTAAGTTTTTCATTTGCCTCATTAACTGTTGCTCTCAAATTTCGATGGCCAAATATTGATGAAGTACCAAGCTCTGGCTCTGATCATCTCTTCATTCACCCAATCCAGCAGGGTTTGGGGTTTTTTTTTTTTTTCATCTTAGAAATTTTCATCAGTTCCCCTGTGTGCACAGTTCAGTCACTTTTCCTTTTGCCAGAGGAAAATTTGTCACAGCTGAAGTGTCCAGGATCAGGCTGGATGGAGCTTGGAGTGACCTGGGATAGTGAAAAGTGTCCCTGCCCACGGCAGAGAGGGAATGAGATGAACTTTAAGGTCCCCTCCAACCTAAATCATTCTGTGATTCTATAATAATTTTTATTTCCTGGACATGCAGAATTTGAAATCACCTGGTAATCAAAGGCAGGCTCTCCAGTCCTGCCATTCCTACTCTAGGCCTTCCTCACAGCATCCCCAAGGTTTTCAAGATCCTTTAAAAACATGGCTGGCAGGAGTGGATTTAATATTCCAGCATTAGTCTCGATGCTTCCATAAATGAAAATCAAGTCACTCTTTCCTCCCACTCCTCCTCTGCTGTGCACATGTCCGTGAATTGCATTAGTGCTTTTCATCACAGCGTCCTAATGGCATCCTAGTGCTGAGCTTTTTGGCTACTGTGACCCCTAAATTACTTTCAGATGCTGTTTTCCATTATGTAATCCTTTGTTCTCTCCATTCCTGCTTCCCTGCTCTCCTGGCTGAGCACACACTCAATATATTAAAATATGGGTTTGCTGATTGAGCCTAATGTACTGAGGAATCCAAGCTGATTTTATGGGCACCTCACACTCCTTGATACTTATTATGATGTCAAACTTTGTGTCATTCCAAATGTTATCAGTGAGGGTTTGGTGTTTGTTTCCAGCTCCCATCCAACAAATCTAATAGTGCTGGACCTAAGACAGGGCCTTTAAAAGGTGATGCAACACTTGGGGAATGGCTGGAGTGGTTTCTTTCACAGCCAGGGGGTGTGCAGGAATAATTCAGAGATTCCCAGGGGTGCAGATGAACGGGTAGAAGTGTTGCTTGTGATGTTTGGTACTGGTCAATATTGTCCAATAAATCCATTTTAAAAAAGAGTAAAAACGAGGCAAACATGGACAGGGAACTCAGCAAACTCCCTGTTCCTGCTGGGGTTAATGGAGAGAGTGGATCTGGGACTTGGACACCTGGAATTGCCTCCTCTCTCTGCAGCCTGTTGAAGGATGTCAGCATCTTCTCCTGGGCTCAGTGAATTCCTTCCCCTCAGCATTTAAACAATGATCTTCCCTTCTTCTGGCTCTCCAATTTGGGGTGCCAAGCCCCTGTGGAACTCCCTGAATAAACAACATCAAGAACTCGCATCGACCTCTCAACATCCAGGAGTCATTTCAGGCTCACGTTTCCCAGGTGGCCTTTTACTAAGACAGTGCCTGCTTTGGATTTACAGGGATCTTTAATTTCCTGATTGCAGACAGGTTTTCCAAGTAATCCAGTGCCCTGCACACACATTTTCTACAATTTTCAGAAAAAAATCCAGCACGATTTGAGCAAAGTAATACAGGACTCCTCTATAATCTTCTACATGTGAATGTTGTAGAATACCAATGTAGAGCTGAGGAAATATCCAGCTCTGCTGGGTTTTTTTTTTTTCATATAAATTAACTCTGTATCTAATTACCTCATCTGCCAGTCTGCAATTTGTGTGTGTTCACAGGTATATTGCTTTTGTGCTTAACTGCTCAATTTCCATGAATTGCTGGCAGAAAGGGGTTGTAGAGCTTTGTGCTGCACGATTGCTGCTTGCTGGAGTACTGAAATCCACGCCTTAGAGGGAGGAAAGATCATTTAAAGTTGATTAAGGTGATGTTAAACAGAGTAAGTATCCATGAAGGAATGCTGCCTACCCTTATAAACAACCAGCACTGGAGGGAGGTCCATGAAATAATAGACAGCAGAAAATGGCAGAATCAGCGTAATAAACCAAATTTTCCTCCTACAAATAACTTCATTTATTTCAAGGGAGTTGGATCAGAATTAATCTGGGCAAGACTGTAGAATTCCAGGATGGTTTGGGTTGGAAGAGGCTTTTAAAGACCACCAAGGTCCAGTTCCCTGCCATGGGCAGGGACACCTTCCACTAGATCAGGTTGCTCCAAGCCCTTTTTGAAGATGAAAGGTGGCATTTCCTGATTTTGCTGATTGCTTAATTGCAAAAAAAAAAACAAAACCCTCATACACTTGGCTGAGAGTGGAATTTCTTTAACTGAACACCACTCATGGCTCGTTAGCACCCAGCAATACACAGCAGGCAACATGGGCTTGGTTCAGAAATACCTGGAGGAAGCATCCAGGCTGGAAATGATCACACAGGAAAGCTTGAACGTGGATCCAGAGTCTTGGAGCACATGATCAGTTAATTAATGTGCTCCCTTTTAATGAGCTGTTCTTCCCTAATGCTGCTTCTTTACTGCAAGGTGTTAAGAATTGAGGTGTGTGTGTGTCCAAAACCACTTTGTGTTACTGGGTTGTGGGAAGGTTGAGGTGAGGTCAAAGCTAAAGTTTGACAGCAGATTGATCCTGCAGTTGTTTCCACAGGAGAGCTTCAGCCTGTGTTACAGCTGGAATATCTGCCCTCAGGGAAGAAATGGGGTGAAACAGCCTCCGGTTGCACCCTGGGAGGTTTAAATTGGATGTTAGGAACAATTTCTTCGCTGAAAGCGTGGTCAGGCACTGGAACAGGTTGCCCAGGGCAGTGGTGGTGGAATGATCTTGGAGGTCTTTTCCAACCTTAATTGTTGATTCACAGCACCTGGGTTGGAGGGGACATTAAAGATCACCCCATTCCACCCCTTGCCATGTCCAGGGACACCTTCCACTCTCCCAGGTTGCTCCAAGCCCTGGCAAACCCAGCCTTAAACACCTCCAGGGATGTCCTTTTCTGCCTGATCCTGGCACAGTCTTGGCCCTGGTGAACTTTCCGGACCCTTCCCAAGCACTGTTTGGGAGATGGCATCAATGCCAGAGACCATTCCCAAAAGGCACTTTGGATGCTGCTACCCAATTCTGGAGCACAGAGGATCATGGGCACGGCCAGCCTGTGCCAGCTGGCCCTTGGCACTGGGTCAGCCGAGCTGTGGGAG